>JBBDGP010000936.1:797500-1205000 GCA_037952835.1 Lithobates septentrionalis | reverse complement strand
ATCCAGTCCGCCGGGCAAAGTCCGCCGTAAAGTCCGCTCGTGTGTACGCGGCATTACTCTCTCTTTTATTTCTATCTATCCTTTTCCCTTACTTGCCCACTCTCTACTTCCTCACCCCACTCCCTTTCCTTAACCTCCCCTGACCCAGGTGATGGACTCCATCAATTTATACTCATTGAACGCTAAGGGCCTCAACATACCAGAGAAACGCTGTATGCTTTTAAATGACCTCAAAAGAGCCCACACTGATGTAGCGTTCATTCAGGAGACACACTTTAGGACAGACAATCCGACATACCTAAAAACCTACATTTCCCACATGTGTATCACGCCACCAATAGAGAGGCCAAATCGAAGGGAGTTTCCATACTCATTTCGGGGACAGTACCTTGGACGTGCACCGATACCCTAGTAGACCCTGGTGGCCGTTATTTGTTCATTAAAGGCTTGCTAAGGGGCACTAAAGTGACATTAGCTACTGTATACGCTCCAAATGACCGACAAGACACCTTTATCCACCGCACATTGAACTTACTCACTGAGTTCACAGAGGGCCAACTAGTGATGGGAGGGGACATTAATGTACCCCTAATCCCCGCAGTTGACACTTCTTCAAGCACCTCATCTCAACGTTCAGGAGTACACAAACGCATAACTTGAGACTTATATGCTGCCCAACTGATAGATGTCTGGAGGCTACATCATTCTGGGGAACGTGACTATACTTTCTTTTCATCCCCACACACAGTGTATTCGAGAATAGATTACTATTTTGTCCCCCACAGTCAATTGGAAGCAGTCCTCAACGTTGAGATAGGTAACATCACATGGTCAGATCATGCACCTATCACCATGCGTTATTGCTTATCCTCATCTCTGACCACCAGATCTAAATTCTGGAGGTTAAATGAAAGTCTCTTACAGACACCGGAGGTTTTGAAAGATGTACAGACTGAACTGACACATTACTTCTGACTCAACGACACAGGAGACTGCGACCCAGGTATAGTGTGGGAGGCCCATAAGACTGTAATAAAAGGCATATTTATTAAACATGGCGCACGCATCAAAAAAGAAAGGGAACAATTGCTACAGAACCTTCTTCACAAGATCCATGACGTGGAATCCAAACATAAACATACACCAACTAATTTGTTAGAAACAGAGCTAAAGTCCCTCAGGAAACAAATTGTGGATCTATTGCAATATAGAGCCAAAGCAGCTTTACAAATCTGTAGAAAGCTATCCTACAAGTCGGGAAACAAATGTGGGAAACTTCAAGCCCGATCGGTCAGAACACAGACTTAACACATATATCCCCCAAATTGTAAACTCTAATGCCCCGTACACACGGTCGGATTTTCCGATGGAAAATGTCCAATCGGAGCGTGTTGTCGAAAATTCCGACCGTGTGTGGGCTCCATCGGGAATTTTCCATCGGATTTTCCGACCCACAAAGTTTGAGAGCAGGATATAAAATTTTCCGACAACAAAATCCGTTGTCGGAAATTCCGATTGTGTGTACACAAATCCGACGGACAAAGTGCCACGCATGCTCAGAATAAATAAAGGGATGAAAGCTATTGGCCACTGCCCCGTTTATAGTCCCGACGTACGTGTTTTACGTCACCGCGTTTAGAACGATCGGATTTTCCGACAACTTTGTGTGACCGTGTGTATGCAAGACAAGTTTGAGCCAACATCCGTTGGAGAAAATCCTAGGATTTTGTTGTCGGAATGTCCGAACAATGTCCGACCGTGTGTACGGGGCATAAGAGACAGAAAAAGACCACACCAACCCAAATTGCGGACGAATTTAGGGACTATTACACTTCCCTATATAACCTTTCAACTAGACCACCAAACGATGGAAAGAATAATGACTACCTTACGGCATCCCAAATGCCCCGACTATCGTTAGAGGCTACGACAGGGTTGGAAGATCCCATCATTTTAGAGGAACTACAACAAGCAATGGGTGGAATGAAACCGGCAAAGCCCCAGGCCCAGATGGGTTGACCTTACAGTACTACTAAACGCTCCTGACGATACTGGGCCCCCACATGGTGAAGATGTTTAATGGACTGGGTGAAGGAGATTCTTTACCCAGGGACACACTACAGGCACACATATCCCTTATACCAAAAGAAGGCAAAGATCCAACAGCATGTGGCAGTTATAGGCCCATTTCACTCCTGAACGTGGACCTGAAGTTATTCACGAAATTTTAGCCAACAGACTGACCCAGTTTATGCCAGACCTAGTCCATTTAGATCAAGTGGGGTTTATCCCTGCCCAGGAAGCAAGGGATAACACCACCAAAGTCCGTCTTTCTCAGCACAGATGCTGAGAAGGCGTTTGACCGGGTTAACTGGGTTTTCATGTCATCAGTTCTTAGACAGATTGGCTTAGGACATAAAATGCTACAGTGGATCTTGAGCATTTACTCCACACCCACAGCGCAAATTAAAGTAAATGGACTCCTTTCAGATACATTCACAATATCGAACGGTACTAGACAGGGATGCCCACTCTCGCCCCTCCTCTTCACCCTAACTTTAGAACCTTTCCTTTGCACTATAATATCGAACCCGAATATATCGGGTGTAACAGTAGGAGGTACCCAATATAAAATCTCTGCTTATGCAGATGACCTCATGTTCACCCTAATTAATCCCATAGTGTCACTGCCAAACCTCCTAAAGGAATTTGATAGGTATGGGACTCTTTCCAATCTAAAAATTAATTTTGATAAGTCTGAGGAAATGGGGATCAATATCATCCCAAATAGATTGAGATCTTTAAAATCACAATTCAAATTTAAGTGGTCAGACTCCTTTCTCAAATATCTGGGAACCCCGATTCCCAGTGATTTACGACACACCTTTGACCTTAATTTCCACCCCCTGTTGACTAAAACTCGACTACTACTGGAAGAATGGAACAGTGGACTACATTCCTGGTTCGGCAGGTGTAACTTGCTTAAAATGTCCATACTTCCGAAATTCTTATATTTATTTCAAGCACTTCCAGTTAGGATCCCACCTCAATACTTTAAGCAAATGCATTCCATCTTCACCAAATTTATTTGGGCAAAATCAAAACCGAGAATACGTAGAAACTATCTAACATTACCCAAACATTACGGGGGTCTGGCCCTCCCAGACTTAAAAAATTACTACAGGGCGGTACACTTGGGCAAAATAATAGACTGGAACCGGCATGGCAAAAATAAACTGTGGATACACCTGGAACAGACACAATCCGAAGCTTCATTGAAGGGAGCGGTTTGGTGCTTCCATCAGTTACCGTTAACATTGAAATCACACCCTGTAATTGGCACATCTCTTCGGGTGGGAGCATCTACGATACTGGCAAATTCCTTATCCATTGGTGGTTCCCCTCTATACCAGATATTGGGTAACCCAGCTTTCCCTCCAGGTGTGGAACAACCAGGGTTTGAAATACTCAAATCAACTGGTAGAGACCGAGCTTCACATTTCTTAATAGATAACAAATGGCCCTCCATACAGTTACTGACGCTGGACAGCGGCCAATTCCAACTCCCATTTTGGACAGCAATACGTCTGCATCACTTTCTACTTTCAATCCCCAACCCTGCGCAGTTCAGCCTGTGATCCGACGACCTTTGAAAACTACTGTAATGATGAAGGAATTTTATCTCAGGTTTTGTCCAAAACCCTTTGCCCTACTTAATTCCCCTCCGGAACAACCGGACCTGACACTTATACGTAAATGGGAAACTGACCTACAGTGTACATTTACTAGTGCCCAAAAACAAAAAATTATCAAATTCTCATTAAAAACATCTATCTGCACCAAAATACAGGAGCTTAACTACAAGATCCTAACTAGATGGTACTATACTCCTAGCAGACTTCACGAATACTTCCCGGCCACATCAGATAAATGCTGTTACTAGGATATACATTCACCTCTATACATCAAATACTATGATGGGAATTGTATCTTATTTTCTTTTTTGATTCTGTGTTCTCTTGCTCTTTCTTTGAAATAAACATTTTATATTTGAAAAAAAAAAAAAAGTTAACCATTCTCACCTGTTAGCATGGAATGTATGTATGTGTGTGTGTGTAAAAGCTCACAGAGATTCTGGACTCCTGACAGACCCTTGCATCTTTCATCCAGTGCTGCACTGATGTTTCTGGATTCTGAGTCATGGGGAAAGCAAAAGAATTGTCAAAGGATCTGCGGGGAAAGGGTAGTTGAACTGTATAAAACAGGAAAGGGATATAAAAAGGAATTGAAAATGTCAATCAGCAGTATTCAAACGAATCAAGAAGGGGAAAATGAGGGGTTCTGTTGAAACCAAACCACGGTCAGGTAGACCAACTGATACTTCAGCCACAAATGCTAGGAAAATTGTTCAGGATGCAAAGAAAAACCCACAAATAACTTTAGGTGAAACACAGGACTCTCTGAAAACATGTGGTGTGGCTGTATCAAGATGCACAATAAGGAGTCGCCAGAAGAAAGCTATTACTACGCAAATGCCACAAAGTATCCCGCTTACAATACGCCAAACAGCACAGAGACGAGCCTCAAACCTTCTGGCACAAAGTCATTTGGAGTAATGAGACGAAAGTTGGGCTTTTCGGCCACAACCATAAACACTACATTAGGAGAGGAGTCAACAAGGCCAATGATGAAAGGTACACCATTCCTACTGTGAAACACAGAGGTGGATCGCTGATGTTTTGGGGATGTGTGAGCTACAAAAGGCACAGGAAATTTGGTAAAAAAATGTTGGCAAGATGAATGCAGTATGCTATGAAACAAATACTAGAGGAACATTTGCATTCATCAGCCAGGAAGCTGCGCATAGGACGTACTTGGACATTCCAACATGACAATGATCCAAAACACAATGCCAAGTCGACATGTCATTGGCTACAGCAGAATAAAGTGAAGGTTCCAGAGTGGCCATCTCAGTCTCCTGACCTCAATATCATTGGGCCTCTCTGGGGAGATCTCAAAACGTGCAGTTCATGCAAGACAGCCCAAGAATTTATAGGAACTGGAGGTTTTTTCCAAGAAAAATGGGCAGCTTTACCATCTGAGAAGATAAAGAGCTTCATCCACAAATGCCACAAAAGACTTCAAGCTGTTATTGATGGTAAAGGTGCCAATACATGGTATTAACCACTTCGCGCCCACGCTATAGCCGAAAGACGGCTGCAGCGCGGACGCTAACTGCCGGGTGGCCGTCCGGCTGTTTACTTCAACGATGCACGCTCTCACGGGCACGCATCGGGGAAATTCTGTGCTGGCCGTGTCACTTGGACACAGCCAGTCACAGATCGCTGTAAACGGCCAATCACAGCAGCCATTTACAGCGTGATCGCAGCTTCCAATGGGAGATGATCTTAAATGTAAACATATGAGATCATCTCTCATTGCCGGCTCTCCCTTCTCACAGAGACCACGTGTGAGGAGGGAAAGCGACCTGTGCTTCAGAGTGTGAGATTGTGAGTGAAAAAAAAAAAAAACACACATACACCGTGCCAACACTATATATCAGTGCCATCTGCCATCCGTGCCACCTGCCATCCGTCATCCCTACGTCCCTACAAGTGCCCCAACAGTGGAGGAGTTTAAAAAATTTTTGGGCCTCACATGTATGGGAATAAACAGAAAAAATGAATTATGTTCATATTGGTCTACCCTCCACATCTACCACATGCCCATCTTTTCCTCAGTAATGCTCAGGACCAGATATCTCATGATTATGAGATTCCTACACTATAACAACAATACCCAGTGCCCTCCCCGAAATCACCCAAATTTTGACAAGCTTTTTAAAATTCGAGCCCCTAATAAATTATTTTTCTGAAATCTTCCCCCAGTTGTTTACCCCAGACCAACACATATGTGTGGATGAGTCCCTTATCAAATTTTCTGGCAGGCTGGGCTTAAAAAATTTTATTCCCACCAAAAGGGCCTGCTATGGGGTGAAGATATACAAATTGTGCGATCGTGCTACAGGGTATACCTATGCCTTCATGGTATACGAAGGGAAGGACACCCAGCTACATCCCCCTAATTGCCCAGAATATATTGGATCGAGTGGGAAAGTCGTTTGGGAACTCATAAACCCACTCCTGGAGAAAGGCTACCATCTGTATGTGGACAATTTTTATTCTAGTTTGCCCCTGTTCCGAAACCTTCATAGAAAGAAGACTCCAGCATGCGGCACCGTAAGGACGAACCGGAAGAGCTTTCCTCAAAGCCTCGTCAACAAGAAGTTAAGAAGAGGGGAGGTGGCGAGCTTACGGAATGAGGAAATTCTGGCTGTGAAGTGGAGGGACAGAAGGGACGTCTACATGCTTTCTTCGATCCACAACAATACATTTGTTGAGATCACCAGGAGGAATGGTCCAATCCAAAAGCCAACATGTATCCATGAATACAACATGTATATGGGGGGTGTCGACTTCAACGACCAGATGCTCGAACCCTACCTTTCCACTAGAACATACCAGTGGTATAAAAAAGTTTCTATTTATTTATTTAATTTGGCCATATACAACACCTATGTAATCTATCGCAACTCCACTGACAGACCCAAACCCTTCCTTGGCTACCAGGAGGAAATCACCACTGCCCTTATATACCCGAATGGCCCACCAGAAAACATTAGATCCGATGTAATTAGCAGACTCTCTGAACGCCACTTTCCCGATAAAATCCCTCCCAGACCAACAGGCCAAAAACGTCAGAAAAAATGCCGGGTGTGCTCCAAATGAGGGGTGAGAAGAGACACCACTTATCATTGTCCCCAATGTCCTTCCCAACCAGGCCTCTGCATAGTTGACTGTTTCCGCCGTTACCATACTTCACTAAATTATTAGTGAATTATGGTAAACATAACCCTCACTTCCTGCCACTTACCTTCACACCCCTTATGCCTCTGCTTGCTCTGTAACTGATCCTGGCTTGTTATTCGACCATGCTTCTGCCTACCGATTCTGTTTATATCTCTGCCTGATTTGGAACTGACCCTGGACTGTTATTCGACCACGCTTCTGCCTACCGATTCTGTTTATATCTCTGCCTGACCTGGAACCGACCCTGGACTGTTTGACCATGCCTCTTGCCTGCCTCTTGGACTGATCTTGTACCCTGCCAGTTGACTAGTGGGATTCAGAACACAGGGGTCTCACATATGTGAGGGGCTCCAGAATTGTTTTTCTGGATGAAGAAAACATTTTTTTAGTTTTCTCATTCCTAGATTAGGGTCTGGAGACTCGGAGGCTTCAAAGACATTTGGGTGGGAGAAGCCTCTACCCCTGTCCCCATTCTGTCCTGAACGAGGCCCTACTTCTGCCTGCTGCCTGTAGGACCTATGCCTCTGCCTGTCGCATGAACTGACCACACCACATGGACCTGCCTACTACCAGGACCAATATATTGGCACTGCTGACAATCTCGGCCTGCACTGACCCTGGACTGTATATGGACAGTATCCCTGCCTGCTGCCTGTACTGACTATGGACAGTATTCCTGCCTGTTGCCTGGAAAATTGCGTTCGCTTTTGCTGACCAAGTCCCTGCCTGCTGCCTGGACCAGTGCTATCCTCCTGTGTACAACTGCGCTACTACAACCACAAGTAATCTTTTGTTTACTCTTTGCTCAGCATAATGTATTTTGGGGTGTAATTCTTGGTATGTGAATGCTATGAGTCCCTAGAACAACTGATGGTGTTCCTTGCATGTAGGGCCTCTGTATGTGGCCAGGCTGTGTAAAAGTCTCACACATGTGGTATCGCCGTACTCAGGAGGAGTAGCAGAATGTATTTTGGGGTGTCATTTTTGCTATGTACATGCTATGTGTTGGAAATATCTTATAAATGCACAATTTTGCGTAAAAAAAATGTGTTTTCTTTTTTTCCACATTTTCCCCAAAAACTTTTGGAAAAAAATGAACCGTTCAAAAGACTCATTATGCCTCATAGATTATATGTTGGGGTGTTAGCTTTCCAAAATGGGGTCACTTTGTGGGCGTTTCCATTGTTCGGGTGCTCCAGGGCCTTCAAAAGTGTAATAGGTGGTTGAGAAATGAGATGTGTAATTTATGCTCCTATTTCAATATTGGGCCTCTGTATGTGGCCAGGCTATGTAAAAGTCTCACACATTTGGTATCGCCATACTCAGGAGGAGTAGCAGAATGTATTTTGGGGTGTCATTTGTGGTATACACATGCCACGTGAGAGAAATAACCTATTACAATGACAATTTTGTGGAAAAAATAAAAAAAATCTTCATTTTGCAAAGAATTGTGGGGGGAATAAATGACAACATCAAAAACCTCACAATGCATCTTACTAAATACCTTGGAATGTCTACTTTCAAAAAAGGGGTCATTTGGGGGGTATTTGTACTTTCCTGGCTTGTTCAGGTCGCAAGAAATGAGATAGGCCACCAGTACATCAGGTGTGATTAATGTTTTATGATTTGCACCACAGCTTCATATTCTCTGAAAAATGGCCAAGAAATCAAACTCTGCCAGGGTATGTAAACTTATGAGTACAGATCGATAGATAGAGAAAAATATATAGAGATGATTGTGGGTGTGGTGTGTCAGTCTGACACATCACCGATCTTGGTAAAGGGCCTCTAGACGTGGGCTTTTTACCACGTGATCAGCTGTGTCCAATCACAGCGTAAACGGGAAAAGCTGTTCATCGGCTTTTCCTCCACTCGCACAGGAGAGCCGGTTGGCTGCTCTCCTAGCAGGGAGGGTCTGCACTGATTGATTATCAGTGCAGCCCCCCCAGAGATGCCAATCAGTGCCCATTAAAGGGGCCCCATCAGTGCCGCCCATTAGTGAAGGAGAAAACCTGTTTACAAAATTGTATAACAGAAAATAAATTAAAAATAAAACTTCTTCAAAATTTTCAGTCTTTTTTTTATCTGTTTAGCAAAAAATAAAAACCCTAGAGGTGATCAAATACCACCAACAGAAAGTTCTATTTGTGGGAACAAAATGAGAAAAATGTTGCTTGGGTACAGTGTTGCATGGCCGGGCAATTTTCATTTAAAATACGCCGAAAGCTGGGCAGGAAGGGGGGTGCCCAGTATTGAAATGGTTAAAGTTCACCAAAATGTGCAGTTTATCAGGCAATATATTCACCAATCATAAAAAAAATAAAAATAAATAAAATTTAAAAAAAAAAAAAAAAAACACGAGAAAAAACAAAACAAAACAAAAACCTCACACACAAAACTGCAAACCTTCATCATCGTTTTCCTCTGGCAGGATGAGATGCGGTATGGACAGAGCCATCATCTCCCACAAGGTGAGGCCAAATGCGTATATATCAGCCTTATCAGTGATGACACCTTCCTCCAAAGTTTCCTTTGGTTTCCAGGACTCCGTGCCAATGTATTGGGCCTTTGGATCACTCACTGGCATGAAAAACCATAAAAAGGGCACATGTTAGGATTTGCTGTCAATTTAAAATATAAAAAAAGTGCAGAAAGAGAATTTAAGATAGGATTTTAAGCACTTCAAGATCGAGCCTCTTTTTCAGACTCTGTGTTTACAAGTTAAAAACTGTTTTTTTTTGCTAGAAAATTACTTAGAACCCCCAAACATTATACATTTTTTTTCTAACCCCCTAGAGAATAAAATGGCGGTCATTGCAATACTATTTTGTCACACCGTATTTGCGCAGCAGTCTTACGAGCGCACTTCTTTGGGAAAAAATTCACTTTTTTTAATAAAAAAAAAAATAAGACAACAGTAAAGTTAGCCCAATTTTTTGTTATATTGTGAAAGATAATGTTACGCCGAGTAAATTGATACCCAACATGTCACGCTTCAAAATTGTGCCCGCTCGTGGAATGGCGTCAAACTTTTACCCTCAAAAATCTCCATAGGCGATGTTTAAAAAAATTCTACAGGTTGTTTCTGCGTTACAGATGAGGTCTAGAGCTAGAATTATTGCTCTCGCTCTTCTGATCACGGCGATACCTCACATGTGTGGTCTGACCACCGTTTTCATATGCGGGCGCTACTCATGTATGCGTTCGCTTCTGCGCGTGAGCTCGGCAGGACGGGGCGCTTTAAACATTTTTTTTTTCTTATTTATTTTACTTGATTTTATTTATTTGTTCGCTGCTTTAAAAAAAAAAAAAATGGGTCACTTTTATTCCTATTACAAGGAATGTAAACATCCCTTGTAATAGAAAAAAAGCATGACAGGACCTCTTAAATATGAGATCTGGGGTCAAAAAGTCATCAGATCTCATATTTGGACTTAAATGCAATAAAAGAAGAAAAAAAAATAAAAAATGTATATCATTTAAAAAAAAAAAAATAACAGAACAATGTGCCTTTAAGACGTATGGACAGAAGTGACGTTTTGATGTCGCTTCCGCCCTGGTTTGGGATGGAGACGGGTGGGGGACATCTCCATCTCCTGGGTCTCCATACCCAGCCACGGACAGGTCACGATCGCCTCCGCTGCTGCCGATGGCTCCGGTAAGCGGTAGAGGGCGCGGGAGAGGGGGGGAGCCCCTCTCCTGCCCCCGATAACGATGATCTGACGGTGAATCCGCCGCAGAGACCACTATTATCATTAACTGAACCGCCGCCTGAAGAGATGGATACCTCGGTTGTGGCAGCAGCTGCTGCAATTACCAAGGTATCCCTCTTCAAAGTCAGGAGGTATATAGTTATGCGGCGGTCGCTAAGTGGTTAAATACAAAACCAAACTGGAGGACTGTAGATACATACCAGGGGTCTCCAAACTTTCTAAACAAAGGGCCATTTTATTATCCATCAGACTTTAGGGGGGCCGGACTGTGGCCATTGGAAGTAAACAATGCCCCATGTCGGTTATTAGGGGGAGAAATAGTGCCCCATCATTGGTGTCGGTGGGGGGAATTTTGCCCTATTGTTGGCATCAGTGGATGACATCGTGCCCCAAGGGCCGGATAAAAGTAAGCAAAGGGCCGCAGATGTGTGACCTATACGGCCACCTTATGTTTTATACTCACCGGTCATGTTTTCATCCAGATGCAGAGACACCCCAACATCACACAGCTTAATCGTCTCAAAATCACCTTTGATGACGTTGGATGATTTCATATCGCCATGCAGGATCTTCTTCTCATTGTGTAGGGGAGGAGAGAGAGAGAGAGAGATAGGGAGAGGGAGAGGGAGAGGGAGAGGGAGAGAGAGAGGGAGAGGGAGAGGGAGAGGGAGAGGGGGAGAGAGAGAGAGAGAGAGAGAGAGAGAGAGAGAGAGATAGAGAGAGGGGGGGGGAGAGAGAGAGAGAGAGAGAGATAGAGATAGAGAGAGGGGGAGAGAGAGAGAGAGAGAGAGAGAGAGAGAGGGGCGCTCCTTCATAAAGAGGCTTTAGCGTCTTGTCTAGTAGGCTTCTTCCCTCAGGACTTCTTTTGTCCCTGGGGTCGACTCTAAAATTTATTTCTAGACCCTGACGGAGGAGGCTGTCGGCTGATGCTCCTGGCACTGGGGAAAGAGCCCGTTTGAAAGAGGGACGCTTACTCCTTTTTTTAACAGGTAAGAGAGTGCTTTTCCCACTTGAGATCTTTTGGATATAATTGTCCAAATCCTCTCCAAACAGCCTTGCACCACGAAATGGAAATCCAGCCAGAAGCTTCTTACATGGTGCTTCGGCTGACCAATTTTTCAACCATAAGATTCTACGCATATGCACCAACCCAAGCGAAAGGCGAGAGGTTTGGATGATAGAATCTCTGATGGTGTCAACAGCAAAACATAAGGCCGCTGGAAGGTTAGCCAACCCCTGGGCCTGCTGTTCAAGTAGAACTTTGAGGATCTGCTTAACATGGTCTCTTAAGTATTGACAGACTCCGATCGCTGCCACTGCAGGTTGACCTGCTAAGGAGAAAATATCTTTCAACAGGGATTCCATTTTTTTATCAACAGGATCCCTGAGCATTGTCTACAGGACAAGTCAGACTTTTATTTACGAAGGAAATGGCGGCGTCAACAGCCGGTATCCCCCACATCTTTGTAAACTTTTCTTCCATAGGATAAAGTGTTGAAAACTTTTTAGGCGGAAAAAAACGTTTATCTGGGTGATCCCACTCAGAATAAATGAGCTTTTCTAGTAAATTATGAACAGGAAAAGCATGTGTTGTTTGAGGAGGCTTCAGTGAACCCAAAGAAGAAGAGGGTTCTTTAACTGACTCAGATACGGGTAATTTAAATGTGGAGCTGACCAATCCAGCAAGGATCTGTACTAAGACCTTCTCATCCTGAGAAGCTGAAGAGGGCCCTTATCCACTTGAACAGAGGAAGACCTAGTGCGTTTTCTTCCACTGAGTGAAGATGCGATTAAGGCCATTAATCTTTCCTCTAGTCTATTAATGGTTGAGGAAAAAACCTCCTGCGTAATATATACAGGGGCTGAAGTGCCAGAAGCAGATGCAGCCCCCGACCCCAACGGCTCTCCCTGGCCGGCCATCCCAGGTCCTTCGGGGGGAAGGCGCTGCAGAAGGGGGGTCCTCATAGCCTGAGGGAGATCCCCTAGAGCCTCTGGTTTTTGGGGTATTTGTACCTCTTCTACCCATAGTGCAAAGCAAACAAGGTGGAGGTATCACACAAATAAAACACTGACTGCTGAGCGATGTAGTACAGCAACTGCCGCTGCTACCAATGCCCAGTCAAATGTTTCTAAGTAAATTCTGCCTAGGAGAATGCCGGTGTCCCACCTTACATGCGACCGTCAGCTCTGTGTCCCTCCATAGGCAGCTATGTGTGTGCACCTGAAAAAGTGTGCTTCTTATAGCCTTGCAGCCGGCGATGTGGGCGCCTAAGCACGCCGGACGTCGCGCTAACATTCCGCCCCCCCTCCTCATTTTTTTTATTCAAAAAACGTGCGCTTTCCCACGCGAGCCGACCCTCCGGGACAAGCGTGGAGGGGAGGCTGGAGGGGGGAATATCCCTGCAGGAAGAGCCCCCCATCCCATCCTACCTGGAGCTCGGCTGGAGGAGCTGTGCAGCATGAACATTGAGACAGACAATCAAGCATGTGAAGGTATGTGCTCTTGGCAGCCCCCGGTGGTGACAATAGGCATAGCATACATTTACTTAAAGGAGAAACCTACTAGAATTAAAAAATTCTGTGGAATCTCCTTTAGTTTATCCAGCTGCAGGGTTCTGTTATACAGACCCAATCTTCACCTCTCATGGTGGGCTCCGTTTGGAAAACCTTCAGAAACTGGGGCCCCCTATGGATTGGGGGATCCGCAGTTCTGGGCCTGTAAAGCACCCTGCTAAGAATAAGGCTAGAAAAACCAAATTCTGAAACGCGGGGTCCAGCTCTCTAAAAGGAGAAGCGTTACAGGTAAAAAGTTGTTTCTTCGAACACAAGGCCCGGGTACCATCCAATTCGGCCTAGAAAGGACACCTTGAAATGGACCCAGTTCTCCTGGCTTGCCCCAGTATAGGATATAGGATATTCCCTTTGGAGCTCAGCACAGCACATCTTTACACGTGACCAACACCAACAAAAACTGAGGTATCCCTGTAAGGGGAGGGATTATATAGGGGGTTGAACTTCCTGTTTAGGGTGTGCCAGTGTCCAATCACCTAGTGATACCTATATAACCCATCAGTAATTACTGAGGCTCTGTGTCCCGTGATGTACGAGAAAGAAATGAATTTTAGTGCAAAACCACACCACCCATTTTTGGTTAACCACTTCAATATCCGGCTATAGTAAAATTACGTCCTCTACTTTTAGTGGGGATATCTGAATGATGCCTGCAGCTAGATGCATCATTCAGATATCATTCTTTGCAGCCGGCGATTCTGTGCACGAAAAGAACAATCATAGAGGCAGTTCCGCCGCTTGATCGTTCTTATAGGCGACGGGAGGGGACGTCCCCCTCCTCCCGCCGCCATCCGGTGCTTCTCCGGGCCCCCGATGGCACGGGAGAGCCCGGAGAAGCACCGGATGGCGGCGGGAGGATCGGCCGGCGCCGGATGAGGACGATAGAGATGACTGGTGACCAGATGGTCATTTTACATGAAGGAGAGAAGTGCCAGAATAGGCCCGGTATTGAAGTGGTTAAATATAAGAGATAAGATTGCAGCGCGTAATTGGATACCAAACATTTCATGTCCTAAAATTGCGTGCGCCCAAAAATAAAACATGGGTGACGCTTTAAAAGCCTTTACAGCTCATCAGTTTAGATTTAACTAGAAGCTAGAATTATTCTTCTTACCCTGACGTTCGCAGTGATATGTCACGTGTGGTGTGACTGCGGTTTACATGCATGTGGGTTCGCGTATGCGCAGGTGTGCGGGGCTACAGGGGCTGTCTCTCCTCTGCCCTTCGCACCATCTAACCAAGCACAGATCACCTTGGTTAGATGTGTTCTGTGGCTGGGCTGGCCAGGAAAGGATGCATCTGAAACCGGAAGTGACATCACTTTTCATGCGAGAGCAAGGCGTGGATTTGCCTCGGTCTCACTGCAATCTCTCTTCCCCAGCCAGCGGATGTGTTCCCGGGCACAGAACAGCCTGGGAACCACGGGAGGAGGGCGGGTCACCGGTGGGAGGTGGGGAGGGGCACCGCGCGACCAGCTGTGTGAAAGTGGTCGGTAGCTATGGAGCCGACGCATCACTTTCACTTTAAAGCCGGCTAAACAAAGCCCACAAAGGCTGATGGCTGCGGCTTGTGATTAAAGGTTAACTCTTTGGACGCACATAGTACCAAAAAGCTGAATTGGTTAACCGCTTGAGGACCACCCCGCGTACATATACTGCAGCAGGGCGGCCCCTAAGTGCAAAAATCACATACCTGTAAGTCAGTGGTTCTCAACTCCTGTCCTCGGGACCCACCAACAGGCCAGGTTTGCAAGAGAACTGAAATACATCACAGGTGATATCATTTGCTGCTCAGTGATTGCAGTATTCTAGTCTGCATCTCCCCCAAGGTAATACTTCAAATCTGGCCTGTTAGTGGGTCCTGAGGACAGGAGTGGAGATCCACTGCTGCAAGTGATCCTCTTTCTTGCACCGCAGCCCCGCTCCGATTGGACATAGCGGGTCCAGCGGAAACCCAGCGATCATTCCGAGAGGCAGAACAGTAGTCTGCATATATAAACAAGGCAGATCGCCGTTCTGCTAGTAAGGAAGACAGATCTTGTGTTTCTGCTAAGCAGGAACACGGATCTCTGCCTTCCTACAGTTAAACCATTCCCCAAACACTCCCAGTGAACGCATTTAACCCTTTGATTGCCCCTGGCGTTAACCCCCTTTCCCTGCCAGTGTCATTAGTACAGCGCATCTTTTTTTTTGTTTAACACTGATCACTGTATTGGTGTCACTTGTCCCCAAAGAGTGTCAAAAGTGTCAGATGTCCGTTTTGATTGGCGCAATCCCTGATCGCCGCCATTACTAGCGTTAAAAAGGTCCAAAAATCTATCCCTAGTTTGTAGATGCTATAACTTTTGTGCAAACCAATCAAAACACGCTAACTGGGATTTTTTTTTTTTTTAACCAAAAATATGTAGCAGAATATATATTGGCCTAAACCGATGAAGAAATCAGATTTTTTTTTTTACATTTTTTTATTGGGTGTGTTTTATAGCAGAAAGTAAAAATTATTTATTTTTTAATTGTCGGGTTTTTTTTGTTTATCATGCAAAAAATAAAAAACGCAGAGGTGATCAACTACCGCCAAATGAAAGCTCCATTTGTGGGAGAGAGAAAAAAAAAAGGATATAGACCACGCAATTGTTAAAGCAACGCAGTGTCTTATCGCAAACTTATGGCCTGGTCATTGGGGGGGGTGTAAACCTTTCGGAGCTGAAGAAGAGGTTAAACACTTATTTTTAATATTTTACATGGCTATACCTGCAAAAGGGCCAGAAGAGATCTAGCAGGACTCAATTTCCTGAATAAAGTTCCACTTTAACTTACAATAATCAGCTGGTCCTCATCTGCCTTGTTGGAGTCTCTCTTCTTGCCGGGTTTTGGGATTTTGTTTAGGTGCTCCGGGGGCCCCTACATGGGTGCTGGCACAAACAGGGGACACCATCTCTGCCCGCAGGTCAAACGGCCTGTATATTTGGAGAAAAAAAACAAACACTTAAATCCACTGCAGGGAAGCTTCTTTGTCAATACTACAAAGGTTTGTAATGGAAACGCTACTACTGACCTTTTCTTTGCTGCAGACGGTGTACTGAAGATGGGATAAACGGAGGATCCTAAAACTAAACCAAAAAAAAAAAAATCCCATTACTTGATTAGACATTTAATTTATTTGATTTAGATGCAACTACAACTTTTGGATATATCAATTTGTAAAAGGGATTAGCTATATCTACTACCTTTCTTCTCTGACGATTTCAGGATAGTGTCGTCCACATCAAACATACTGTGGGGATGACTTTCAGCTTCCTGTAAAGAGAAGAACACAGAAATGAGGGCGCACCACATACAAGTGTCCACAGGAGGGCAGCAGCGCTCTCCACATGTGTAAGCAGTAAAGTTACTGTAGGTACGATTTGTCAGCAACTATTTGCTCTCAGGAATACTGCTAATTCTAATCCATTCCAATGAAAGGAACTACAATCCCTGTAAGGTTTTTAATGCTATTCAGTGCTCTAAAAATTCCTCTTTAAAGCGGAGTTCCAGCCTATAAAATTTTTTTAAAAAGTCAGCAGCTACAAATACTGTAGCTGCTGATTTTTAATATAAGGACACTTACCTGTCCAGGGATCCCGCGATGTTGGCACCCCGAGCCGATCCTTCCATTGGCTGTGAGTGCAGGTGCTGGTATCTTCACTGAGGGAAACAAGAAACCTTTTGGGTGGCGCTCCGCTTTAATTCCTGCGATAATTAACTAGACAAGAGGAAAATTTGCAACAGAAACAAAAACTAAGCAGACGTTCTAGCCTTCTCCGCTACAAAAAAAAAAAAGTGCTCTTGGTACAGATATTTGCTCTCTTCTGGCGCAGTCATCACGGACGCCAAATCAGGGAAAATTCCCTCCCATTGCAGGACAAAGGGAGTTATTCACCATCATGTTATACTGCCACCTACAGGAGAATTGAACACTGGCTAAAAAAAACAGAAACAAACTGTAGACCAGCCCAGGATAACCTACTACCAGCATGCACCAGATCAATGGAAGTCTTCTCATTAGATCTGCTGTGCAAAAAGATTGAAGCCTAACCCCACATTTTAAAGGGTAAGTTCACCTTTACAGAAAAATCTGTAAGGTGAACTTCCACAGGTCCCCCTCCTGTTACGGCAGGAAATCGATTAAAAAAAAAGGGCATTTAGTGCCAATTTACACCAGAACAGGGTACAGGAAAGCCTTCCATGCAGCGGGTGTCAATGTTAATTTAACGATACCCCAAACACAAGGTTGCAAATGCACTGTTTGTTTGCACTAGATCACATGATACAGTAGCACCATGTGATCTGGTTGCTGTGCATTTTTTAGTAGTGCATGCACTACTTTGATTGCGGTCCAACGCGATAAAATGAATGGGCTGAAATTGGACTGCACCCGGATTGCGTGTGAATCAGTGCGTTCCTGTGCGATCCTGTGGCCTTAAATGTGAAGTAACCTATTTTTACTAGCACTAGCTGGCCCCACTTTTTTTTCTGTCTGCCAGTGTCTAATCCTCACATAGGGGGTAGTATAACCTGAAGGTGAATGACTTCCTCTGTCCCTCAATGGACCTCTAGAAAATGACCGACCGCAATATATTATATATGTTGCGGCTTTGAAGGGAGGGTTATGGTTGAAGCCCGCGTTTTTATTTTTTTAACCAGCGATTCTGTTTCTCATAAAAGGGGATCCAAGCGGCTGATTAGCCGCTGGATCGCTTTTGAAAGCGGCAGGAGGGGACGTTAAACCCTTCCATCCCCCCTCCCATGTTTCTCGGGCTTAGAGCTCTTACCAGCTAGCCTGGGAAAGGATCCAAAGGTTCGCGTGGATGGTTATAGAGGTGGACAAACCAAATCACCTCTATGACCTTGGAGGGCCGGAGTGACATAGGGGCAGAAGTAAAAATGTTTTTTGTTTTTTTTAATAATTTTTAGCAAAGAGATCACTTTTTTCAAAAATATTTTACTTTTAAGAAGGTAGAGAAGAGATTTGGCGTCTTGCAGATCCGACCCATAAAGGAGGACCCGTCATTCCTTATTTCTATTACAAGGAATTCCTTATAATAGGAAAAAAGTGATAAAAATAAAAAATAAATTAAAAGCGAGTTTAACATAAAAAAAAAAAAAAAAATAAGCAAAGGCGAATGCATATGTCAGTCCGCACATGAGGTATCACCGCAAAGGTCAGATCATGGGACAGTAATTCTAGCACCAGATCTCCTCTGTAAATCTAAAGTGGTAACTTGAAAAGGCATTTAAAGCGTCACCGACGGCTAGTAAAAATTTACACTGTTTGTTGCAGGTACACAGGCATGTGCAATTTTTAAGTGTGACATGTTCGGCATCCATTTACTCGGTGTAACGTCTTTTATGATTTACAAAAAATTGGGTTATGTATGATGGGTTTTTTTTGCATTAAAATTCAAAAAAAGTGCATTTCCACCCACAAAAAAATTGTGTTTGAAAACCGCTGCACAAATATACCATGTGACATATAGAAAAAAAAATTTCAACACCCACCAATTTATTCTCTGGGGCCTCCGCTTTAAAAAAAAAAAATTATATATATATTATATATATATATATACACATACAAACACACACCTTTTCTATCAAAAAGAATACTGATTGTTTCATGTAAACCGTGGGTCTTCAAACTATGGCCCTCCAGTTGTTCAGGAACTGAAATTCCCATCATGCCTACTCATGTCTGTGAATGTCAGAGTTTTACAATGCCTCATGGGATGTGTAGTTCTGCAACAGCTGGAGGGCCGTAGTTTGAAGATCCCGGATTAAACGAAGCATGCCAGAAAAGGCCTGGAGATGAAGTGGTTTATGCACCGCAGTTGAGCTGTGGCAGCCAATGAAGACTTCAGGTGAGAGATATACAACAATTGTTTTCCATGAGGCCTGGTGGTGAGCCTCACCAGACATGGCTTTGAAAAAAACCTCTCTATTCAGGGCAGAAGAACCATGAATAATCCTGACCAATTACATTTAGCTCTAGATTGCAAACCTTAAAGCTTACAGCAACTAAAAAGAAATAAAAAAATAAAGCCAATGAACCATACCTGTGACTCCGTATCATCTTGCCTGGAAGGTTGGGATCGTTTTGTGACTTTTGGTTGAGGAACCTGGATGTCTCCGCTCTTTGGTTTCCCATCCTTCGGGTCACTAGTTTTGATGATTTCAATGCCCTTCTCTTCACTTGACATTCTCTCCAGACCAGCGCTCTTCCTCACCTTCTCATCAGAACTGGGAAGCGGACCTGTACTTTGAGCACTGCTCTGCAGTGAGGGTTTTGGCTTGGAGGACGAAGGGAACTTGTTGTGAGCGGGAAGTTTGCGTGACGAATAGGGCCGTTTACTGGTAGCAAAAAAAGCTGCTCCCATCATGAGTTTGGGCCTCTGTTTTACTTTTAATCCCAAGATAGCGCTCTTCTGGGGACTGGGGGCATGGCTCTCTGTGGCCACTGGTGAGGGAGTCTCTTTTCCCTCCATCTTTCTCTCCGTTTTGGGGGATGGTACCCCTCGACTAGGAGCCCTCTTTTTCTGACTTGGTGGCTTTTTGTTTTTTGTGTACTTCAAAGAATCTTTCGCCTTGCGACTCTTTATTCTTTTTTTTTTTTTTTTTTTTTTTTTTTCTTTTTACCACATCAGTGTTTTCTTTTTGAGAGACTTTTTCAGCTTGTCTTTCAAAACTTGTCCATTCTCAGGTTCACATCATTGTGGTTTCTTTTCTTATAAGAATATATAAAAGCCCAGTGGGATCCTTCTTTAATATTGGCGTATATATTAAAAAAAAAAAAAAAAGAAAAGAAAAATTTCCCCTATTACCCATTATGCCTTTCCCTATGCCCACCCAACCACTGTTACCCCCTCCCCCCCCGCCCTACTCTAAGTGTTTCTACTTTTAACTCTGGTGTTCCCCTATCCTTTTAATATTTGGTGTCTTCTAATACCTTCAGCCAGTATTTTTCCGAGGTCTTGAATTTTTCCCATCTGGCCCAGACAGATTTATATTTTTCTAATTGTTCTTTGTCTTTGCAACAAAGGAGTTCCATTCTATGGTAGAAATCAACTTGCTTGATCCAATCTCTTAGGACTGGGCCTTCGCTCTTCAGCCAATTTTTGGGAATAGCGCCCTTTGCTGCATTTAACAGTCTTGACGTTATTTTTTCCGTATATTGTTTTTTGGAGGAATTTGTGTCATGGAACAGGCAGGTCATTATGTTGCTCTCAAGCATTTCGTCCGTTATTTCCTTAATGCTTATGATAATTTCTTGCCAATATGAGCTGATTTTCGGACATTCCCACCATATGTGTAACATTGTAGCTTTTTGTCCACAGTTTCTCCAACATAAAGGTGATTCAACTTGATTCATTTTATATAATCTGTCTGGGGTCATGTACCACCTAGCTAGGAATTTATAATTCATCTCTATAGTTTTTATGTCCCAGGCATGGTTATATCCTCCTGCAATCATATTCTTCATCTGTTGATCATCTAGTTTTATGTTTAATTCTTTTTCCCACTTTTCAATGAAGGGTGGCCTATCTTTTCCTTCTAAGTCTGTCAGGAAATCATATACTTTCGAAATACCTCCTTTCAATGGCATAGGTGTTATACAGAGCTTCTCCAATCTATTGAGTTTTTCTCCATCCCTAAACGGGTGTGGTGATGTGTTGATTAAGTGATTTAGTTGTAGGTACTCCCAGTTTCTTAGTTTCCCCCCAAGTTTAGTTTCCAATTTTTGTGCCGATTCCAGCTTCCCTTTCCTCGTGATGTCTTTAATTAGTGGGTTTTTTATTTTAAATCTGCGGAAAATTTCTTCACCCGGTGGAAAAAATTTTGTTCCCGTGAGGGGTATTAATGGTGAATTATGTGTCCATCTATATTTACGGTGTAGTGCGTCCCATATTCTGAATGCATTTTTAGTCACCTCGTGTGTATTGGAGTCTAATACTCTATGTTTGTTTGATATCCAGATATTTTTGTGAAGTGTAGTTTTACTTAACGTGTTTTCCATTTCTATCCATTTTTTTTCCTTGTTATCTTTTGTCCATTCTATCATCCGTGCTATAGTGACAGCTTTATAGTATCTTAAAATATCAGGTGCTGTTAATCCCCCGTGTTGTCTCTTCCTCGAGATTAGTGCCATTTTTAGTCTTGGCTTTTTATTTTGCCATATAAATTTTGTTATTATTTTTTGTATAACTTTGAAAAAACTCTGTGGGACCGTTACTGGTAACATTTGGAGTTTATATAAGATCTTTGGTAGTATTGCCATTTTGATCGTGTTAATTCTGCCGATCCACGAAAGTGCTTGTATGTTGACCTTCTTTGCTTCTGTCGATATCTCATTTAATAGTGGGATAAAATTTGCAGAATAGATTTTATTGGTAGATGCTGTTAAGTTAATTCCTAGGTAGGAAAGCTCCCCCTTTACCCAGGTAAATGGGAATTCTTTTTGAAGGGACAAAATCTCTTTTTTTTTTTTTATTTTCAGGTTCAATATTTCTGTTTTTACCGGGTTAATTTTGAAATTTGCTAGTTCTCCATACTTGTCAATTTCTTTCAAGAGATTTGAGAGAGTTTCTTTAGGCTTGTTGACGTATACGAGAATGTCGTCGGCGTATGCCGCGATTTTATGTTCTTTTTCGCCCAATCTCACCCCCTCTATCTCCCGGTTGTTTCGCAAAGTACTAAGAAACGGTTCCAAAGATAGCACATATAGAAGGGGCGATAGTGGGCATCCCTGCCGTGTTCCGTTGAACATTTCAAATGCCGGTGATAATTTGCCATTTACATTTACGCACGCCGTGGGTCCTTTGTAGAGATTCGTAATCCACTTCATTATTCTGGGTCCCAGACCAAGATGTTGTAATGTGGTCATCATAAATCCCCAGTCTACCCTGTCGAATGCTTTTTCAGCATCTAAAGACAGGAGTAGATCTGGGGAGATATTAGGATTTTTCTTTCTTAGCATCAAAATTGTTTTTATGCTATTATCCCTTCCTTCTCTTCCAGGAACGAATCCAGTCTGGTCCGGATTTATCCATAATGGCATCAAACTTTTTATTCTAGTGGCAAGTATTTTTGCATACAGCTTTGTGTCTGTGTTCAATAGAGCTATGGGTCTGTAGCTTGAACAATTGACCTTATCTTTTCCTTCTTTCAGTATTATGGTAATGTATGCTGACAGTGACTCTTTTCTGATGTCTTCGTCTTCACCTATTTTGTTTAAATATTCGCATAGTCTGGGGATCAGTTGGTCTTGAAACTGTTTATAATATCTGATCGTAAAACCGTCTGGCCCCGGGCTCCTGCCAGTGGGAGTTTCTTTTAGTGCCATCTTAATTTCTTCTTGCGTTATCTCTCTTTCTAAATCCATCAGAGCTTCTGGGTCGACTTTTGGCAAGCTTGCTTTTTCTAAATACGTCAGGATCTGTTTCCTTCTCCTATCCAATTGTTGCGTTGTTTCTTGTTTTTTTATTGAGTACAGGGAGCTATAATATTGTGCAAATACTTGTGCTATTTCAGTAGTTTTGTTCTTTATTTCACCCTTTTCGTTTTTTATTTTCTCTATATAATTTAAGTTTTTTTTTTTCCTTAGAACGTTCGCCAAGTATTTTCCTGCTTTATTTCCCAACCTGAACTTCTCGCTTACTATTTTATTGATTTCTTTTCTATCATCCTCTTCCAGCAGTTCCTTTAATTTTTCTCTTTTTGCTAATAGAGCCTGATGTATTTCTTTTTTTGTTTCCTTTTTGTGTCTTAGTTCCAGACTTTGGATTTCATTTCGGAGTTTCGAGATGTTCTTTCCATTTTCTCTTTTTTTATTTGCTCCTATTGCTATTAGCTTACCCCTTATTACCGATTTGTGTGCCTCCCATAGGATTGCTCTTGGGAGATCAGGAGTATCGTTTTTCCGGAAGTATACATCAATCTCTTCCTTTATGGTTTTTTCGGTATCTTTATCCTCCAACAGCTTTTCATTGAGTCGCCAGGTGTTTCTTCTTATAGACTCACCCTGTAGGTTTATCTGCATGCCTACTGGGGAATGGTCCGATATTACTGTGGTTTCAATTTCTATCTCTACTACTTCTTCTAAAAATCTGTGTTCCAAAAAGATATAATCCAGTCTGGTGTATGTTTTATGTACTGTCGAAAAGTATGTATAATCTTTTTTACCTGGATGCCATGCTCTCCATACATCTATTAATTGTAGATCATGTAGTTTTTTTTTTATTTTCTTCGTTTGACTTCTGTCTCTGTCTGGAGCTGTGGATGTAGAGTCTTGGCTATGATCCATAACGAAATTCAAATCGCCTGCTACTATCAGCTTGCCTTGTTTGAATTCCGATAGGGCTGTTAATTTCTCCGCCAGGAATTTTTTAGGATTTTTGTTGGGGCAGTAAATATTTGCTAAAGTGTACTTTATGCCCTGAATAGTCCCTGTAAGGAAAAGGAAACGTCCTTCCGGATCGACTTTTATTCTTTCGACGGTAAAACCAGTCTTTATCCCAAAGCCTATTGCGACCCCTTTTGATCTCTTAATTGGAGAGTCTCCATAGTACCATATAGGGATATTCTTTGAAAATATTTTCACGTTTGAATCCTGCGTTATATGTGTTTCCTGTAAGAAGATTATGTCAGCTTCTAGTTTTTCCAATTCTCTTAGGATTAACCGTCTTTTTTGTGGTGAGTTCAAGCCACGGACGTTATATGTTAGAATTTTAACTTTGTTTGATCCTGCCATAAACATTTTTAATTATCTGGCACCTCTTGCCCAAAGATCGGTAGAACACCAGTGTTTTTTCTGGTAAGGCGATTTTCAACCTACCCCTAACCCCCCTCCCATTTTCTTTATCCACCCTATTGACCAATAACCCTTCCCCAATCCCTTTTTCCGCCCCCCCCTTTCCCATACACCCACCCCCCACCTCCCTCCCAACCCGAAAAACCTTGGACCTATTGGTCATGAGTAGGTAGTCAATAAGCTTAGGGTTTCATACACCTACTCCTTTACCTGAGGTGGAAATCTGTATAGCGCCTCAGGCCACTCCCTCCTATATGAAGAGGGTGGATGTTGCCGAGGGCGTCGCCGACTCCGGGCCTCTCCCCACCGCCACCCCCCCGCTGCTTCCTACGCCTTTTCTCATCTTGATTAAGCTTGCCAACAGACCACATCCGCCCCTCCCCCCTAAGCCCCTGGTCTATTTCCTAGGTACCAATTGCCATTGAGCTTCCTCTCCCCCATGTTTGTCTGCTCTCCTGATTGTTTCTTCTGGAATTTTGGGTGGAGGGATATCTAGAGTTCTGCAGAAGTCTGGGATATCCTCTAAAAATCTCAGTTTAGCCGTTCTTCCATTTCTTTTTGCTAATAAACATGCCGGAAACCCCCAGTTATATTGAAGTCCATTTTCCTGTAAAGTTTTTAACAGTGGTTTTAGCATTCTCCTTCTCCTCAGGGTTTCTTGTGAAAGATCCTGGAAAATCTGGATTTCCTTTCCTTCGTATACTATTGGAGGCTTCCCCTTTATATTTTTCCAGAATTGACTTTTGCTCTCCAGGCTATCGAAACGTACTAGGATGTCTCTCGGAATATCGCTTGCCAGGCCCACTGGTTTTCTTAGTCTATGTACTCCTTCTATCTTTAAATCCGTCTTTATTTCGCCTGTGCTGGTCAGAGGTAGAACTCGCCCTATTGTATCTAATAGATCTTCTGTTTCCGTTTGTAGCGCTTCCGGGAGACCACGGATTCTTATGTTTTTCCGCTTTTCCTTGTTTTCCTGATTTTCCAATTTGTATGCCTGTTCTTGTTGTTCTTGCTTTAGAATTTTGATTTCTCCCTTCAATTCTTTTATTCTTCTTGAGTGGGCATCTGCTTTTTTTTCCACTTCCTCTACTCTTGCTAGCAGGTGCCCCATGTCCTTATGCATTTTTGTCATTTCTGATTTTAATGAGTTTTCCAGAGCTGCAAACATTCTTTCCATATCTGACATTGTTGGTAATTGGGCCTTTATCTGATCACCTGCTGTACCAGGGGGATTCTGTGTTTCCACTTCTTGTTCTTCTTGTTCTGGTCTAATTTCTGGGATTGAGCTATTGTCCATATTTGTTTTATCCTGGCTCTTTTTTTCCTTTTTTTCCCTGGGTTCCAGTTGTCTCCCCTTGTTACTTTGTTTTCCCCCTGCGATAATAGCCCCATCCTCTTCCCCTACTTGTGTTACATATCTATTCATTGGGCCTGATTTGGGACTGATACTTAGCCGCGGGGATTTTGCCATCGCACCTCCACCCCTACCACTACCACTTTTGCCCCTCATGAGGAAAGAGGAACTGAGGGAGGGGGAAAGAGGAGGAGAAAAAAAAAAAAAAAGGAGAAAGCACCGCCTTATACAGTAGGATGTGATATGCAGCTTCCAGGTGTTTTTAGGTGTATATCACAGGCTTTTAGTAGTGTTTTTTCCCCCCGAGATTGACTCAGTTCTTTATTTATTTGTTCTTATTAAGGCTATCTTTTGTAGTATTGTCCACCGCGTTAGGGATTGGGAACTTTAAATCAGATTTTACCTCTCGTACATACAGGTTTATGAGTCAGCTTTTTCTAGATGGAGTTATGTTTCTTAGCTGGGTTCTAGCAGTAGACCGTTTCAGTATTAAGTGTGGGTCTCAAAAACAACCTTCCGGAAAAGAAGGTTTCTGTTTCAGCTGCCGCTACGCAGAGTGCAGGAATTTATCAAGCAATTAGGTCAGGTTAATTAGCCCATGAGGGGGACCGAGGCTATATTTCCTTCATGTCTTCATTTACAAGCTTATATTTATGTTGATACTTTTCTGTATGTGTATTGCCTCTGCCTTTTTCACCCCCTTTCTTCTTCCTCCCCTTCCAAAGACTCGTATTTTGTATATTTATAGAGAGAAAAAAAAAAAAAAAAAAAAAAAAAAGGAAAATGTTCTTTAACAGTGGTATGAGAAGGCAAGCTCCTGTATCCCTCTTCCTCTCCTCCTGTAAGCATGTATTACTTTTAGGCTTATTTCATGTCAAATAAGACAAATAGAGGGTACATATGTTTCTATTTGCGTGAAGTACAGTACTTATCTGACAGGTGAGCAGGGATCGGTATCTTCTAATGTCAGTCAGTTTCTCCTCTCTCTCACTCCACTGTGTGTGGTCCGATCGGCAGCACGGGGAGGGGAGTCACACACAGATGGAACACACAGACATCCACAGCTGAGAACCTCCTTCGCTCTCCGTGTCTCTTTGCTCCGTCCCCCACTGCTGCACTCTCCCTCACCTTCTCCTGCTCTCCTAGCAGCCGATCCAAACGTCTCTCCGCAAAAGGAGAGAGAGGAGAGGAGGGGCTGCTTCAGCACGTCTCATTTACCCTTCTGTGATCCGTTTTTCATAGTCACTTCCCGATTCCTGTACTTATATTAAGGAAACTTCTCACCTCGTTCCTGGTGGGGTATCCCGTGTCCTAGGGGGGAGAGGGGGGGGGTCAGCGGCGGCCGGTGTTCATGCTGACAAGCTACACAACCTAGTCTGCTGCATCGGAGAGGGCTCGTGGAGCCAGGCGTCCAGCGTCTTACGGCGCCCTCGCAAACAGCGCCATTAGCAGACTCCTCCCTCCCGTCAAGGTTACCTTGCGACTCTTTATTCTGTTGCTGGCCGAAGGCGAGGAGACCACACCACCCTTAGACTTGGTTTCCTTGATCAGTTTTCTCTCCAACAGGCCAACGTACAAAGCACCCTTCTTATAGAAAGACTTGGCTGGCATCATGGCCTTCTGTGCAGAGGTGGGTGACCTCAGCGGTGGAAAGGCGTAGGCATCATCCTCCATATCCTCCTCTGCTGGAGGAGAGACAAGAAGCTTCCTGGCCACACTGGACTTCACAGGAGAGGCCCCAAAATTCTCCTTCTCCTTGGGATCTTCGATAGTGGTGTAGGCCAGTGTGGGCGCACGTTTCATGACGTGGCTCTTATTGGAGTTCCTGGGTTGGAGGGGAGTTAGGACAACGCTGCAGTCCACTATCAACTTCTTGATAGGGGTCCCAAATGACGACCAACGTCTGATGACAGGGAAAAAAAAAAATTTGTTGGAACAAATATAACCCCCCCAAAAAAATATATACAGGCAGCTCTATGTCAACCATGGCATCCTTTGGAGTCCTCAGGGTCATCTACATTCCAGCAACACCATGCATTTTTCTTAATACAAAAGCATTCTTTGATTGAATGGGGTGGAGATGCAAGATGGTGACGTTGCAATCTACAATTAGTCCAAATCAGAGAATACCTTGTTTGCATTTAGAAAATTGAAACTACTGCACTTGTGCCAAGCGGACAACCCCCTGTCTTTACCATGCAGCAGGAAAGGATCCGCAGTTCTGGGCCTGTAAAGCACCCTGCCAAGAATAAGGCTATAAAAACCAAATTCTGAAACGCGGGTTCCAGCTCTCTAAAAAGAGAAGCGTTATAGGTAAAACCTCGTTTCTTCAAACACGAGGCCCGGGTACCATCCAATTCGGCCTAGAAAGGACACCTTGAAATGGACCAGGTTCGCCTGGCTTGCCCCAGTATAGGATATAGGATATTCCCTTTGGAGCTCAGCACAGCACATCTTTACACGTCCAACACCTAAGACACTGGCGAAAAAACTGAGGTATCCCTGTAAGGGGAGGGATTATATAGGGGGTTGAACTTCCTGTTTAGGGTGTGCCAGTGTCCAATCACCTAGTGATACCCTCTATAACCCATCAGTAATTACTGAGGCTCTGTGTCCCGTGATGTACGAGAAAGAAATAAATTTTAGTGCAAAACCACACCACCCATTTTTTTTAACCACTTCAATACCCGGCTATAGTAAAATGACGTCCTCTAATTTTGGTGGGGATATCTGAATGATGCCTGCAGCTAGATGCATTATTCAGATATCATTCTTTGCAGCCGGCGATTCTGTGCACGATAAGAACAATCATAGAGGCAGTTCTGCCGCTTGATCGTTCTTATAGGCGACGGGAGGGGACGTCCCCCTCCTCCCGCCGCCATCCGGTGCTTCTCCGGGCTCTCCCGTGCCATCGGGGGCCCGGAGAAAGAATCGGCCGGCGCCGGATGAGGACGATAGAGAAGACTGGTGACCAGATGGTCACCAGTCATCTCTATGACCGTCGGAGGCCCGGGTGCGACATTATGATGTCACGCCCGGGTACCCGGAAATAAACGAAGCCGCGATTGCAGCTGTCAGCATGAGATCGGTGAATTTATTTTTTCCCGTTCTCATGCTTTCCAGCCTGGAGGAGAGATGTGGGGTCTTATTGACCCCACATCTCTCCACAAAGAGGACCTGTCACATAGATTCCTATTACAAGGGATGTTTACATTCCTTGTAATAGGAATAAAAGTGATCAAAAGTAAAAAAAAAAAGTGTAAAAATAAAAAATAAATTAAAAGCGAGTTTAAAATAAAAAAAAAATAAAAAATAAGCAAAGGTGAATGCATATGTCAGTCCGCACATGAGGTATCACCGCAAAGGTCAGATCATGTGACAGTAATTCTAGCACCAGATCTCCTCTGTAAATCTAAAGTGGTAACATGAAAAGGCATTTAAAGCGTCACCAATGGCTAGTAAAAATTTACACTGTTTGTTGCAGGTACACAGGCATGTGCAATTTTTAAGTGTGACATGCTCGGCATCCATTTACTCGGCGTAACATCTTTTATGATTTACAAAAATTTGGGTTATATATTATGGGTTTTTTTTGCATTAAAATTCAAAAAAAGTGCATCCCCCCCCCCAAAAAAAAATTGTGTTTGAAAACTGCTGCACAAATATACCATGTGACATATAAAAAAAAATTCAACACCCACCAATTTATTCTCTGGGGCCTCCGCTTTAAAAATTTTTTTATATATATATATATATATATTATATATTATATATATATATATATATATATATATACACATACAAACACACACCTTTTCTATCAAAAACAATACTGATTGTTTCATGTAAACCGTGGGGGTCTTCAAACTATGGCCCTCCAGTTGTTCAGGAACTGAAATTCCCATCATGCCTATTCATGTCTGTGAATGTCAGAGTTTTACAATGCCTCATGGGATGTGTAATTCTGCAACAGCTGGAGGGCCGTAGTTTGAAGATCCCTGATTAAACGAAGCATGCCAGAAAAGGTCTGGAGCTGAAGTGGTTTATGCACTGCAGTTGAGCTGTGGCAACCAATGAAGACTTCAGGTGAGAGATATACAACAACTGTTTTCCATGAGGCCTGGTGGTGAGCCTCACCAGACATGGCTTTGAAAAAAACCTCTCTATTCAGGGCAGAAGAACCATGAATAATCCTGACCAATTACATTTAGCTCTAGATTTCAAACCTCAAAGCTTACAGCAACTAAAAAAAAAATAAAAAAATAAAGCCACTGAAAACCATACCTGTGACTCCGTATCATCTTGCCTGGAAGGTTGGGATCGTTTTGTGACTTTTGGTTGAGGAACCTGGATGTCTCCGCTCTTTGGTTTCCCATCCTTCGGGTCACTAGTTTTGATGATTTCAGTGCCCTTCTCTTCACTTGACATTCTCTCTAGACCAGCGCTCTTCTTCACCTTCTCATCAGAACTGGGAAGCGGACCTGTACTTTGAGCACTGTGAGGGTTTTGGCTTGGAGGACGAAGGGAACTTGATGTGAGCGGGAAGTTTGCGTGACGAATAGGGCCGTTTACTGGTAGCAAAAAAAGCTGCTCCTATCGTGAGTTTGGGCCTCTGTTTCACTTTTAATCCCAAGATAGCGCTCTTCTGGGGACTGGGGGCATGGCTCTCTGTGGCCACTGGTGAGGGAGTCTCTTTTCCCTCCACCTTCTCCTCCGTTTTGGGGGATGGTACCCCTCGACTAGGAGCCCTCTTTTTCTGACTTGGTGGCTTTTTGTTTTTTGTGTACTTCAAAGAATCTTTCGCCTTGAGACTCTTTATTCTGTTGCTGGCCGAAGGCGAGGAGACCACACCACTCTTAGACTTGGTTTCCTTGATCAGTTTTCTCTCCAACAGGCCAACGTACAAAGCACCCTTCTTATAGAAAGACTTGGCCGGCATCATGGCCTTCTGTGCAGAGGTGGGTGACCTCAGCGGTGGAAAGGCGTAGGCATCATTCTCCATATCCTCCTCTGCTGGAGGAGAGACAAGAAGCTTCCTGGCCACGCTGGACTTCACAGGAGAGGCCCCAAAATTCTCCTTCTCCTTGGGATCTTCGATAGTGGTGTAGGCCAGTGTGGGCGCACGTTTCATGACGTGGCTCTTATTGGAGTTCCTGGGTTGGAGGGGAGTTAGGACAACGCTGCAATCCACTATCAACTTCTTGATAGGGGTCCCAAATGACGACCAACGTCTGATGACAGGAAACAAAAAATAGATTTGTTGGAACAAATATATAAACCCCCAAAAAAATATATACAGGCAGCTCTATGTCAACCATGGCATTCTTTGGAGTCCTCATGGTCATCTACATTCCAACAACACCATGTATTTTTCTTAATACAAAAGCATTCTTTGATTGAATGGGGTGGAGATGCAAGATGGTGACGTTGCAATCCAAAACTAGTCCAATCAGAGAACACCTTGTTTGCATTTAGAAAATTGAAACTACTCTGTGAATGGCACTTGTGCCAAGCGGACGACCCCCTGTCTTTACCATGCAGCAGGAAAGCTGCTTGGCACTAGACCTGGAAGACGGCATGGTTCACTGGAATAGCTGTGACAACTACAGTGATTTCCAGCTTTCACAAGGATCCCACAGGTATGGGATATGTATACTTAGGTCCACGCTGGACCAATGTACAATAACTATATGATAAAATATATACCTGCAGTTTAGCTTTAATGTATAACTATACGCAATTTTTTTTGGAGTAAGGGAGGGTTAGAACCCGTCAGACTTTTCTTTTGCAATCTGCATCTCATTGGGGAGAGATTTCCCTGCAATTCCCATCCCATAGCCAAACCGGATGTGAGAGGAAATCCCTGCAAATTAATGGAATCCCCAGGCCACAAGAACTAGGGTCCTCATTGGAAGATTTCCCCTCTATTACTTTTCTGGGAACAACCCAAAGTTTGGGATTTTTTTTTTAAGTTTTACTTTCAATGATAATGGTAAGCAGAACAAATAGGGAGAGGGAATCTCCCAAATGGGGGTACAAACCGCAATTAAAAACCTGACAGGTTTTCTAATCCGACTCCACTCCATCCAAAACTTAAAAAAAAAAGGTAAGTTTAGCCTTTAGTACTTTAACCCACTTGACACCGGAAGATTTACCCCTCTTCGTGTCCAGGCCATTTTTTGCAATACGGCAGTGCATTACTTTAACGCACAATTGAGTGGTCGTGCGAAGCCGTTACCCCAATAAAATTATTCCCCCCCACAAATATAGCTTTCTTTGTTTCTTTTGGTGGTATTTGACCACCTCTGCTGGTTTTATTTCTTTATTTTTACACAAAAAATAAAAAGCTCAATAAGCGTATATTGATTGATTAGCGCAAAAGTTATAGCGTCTAAAAACTATGGGAGATTTTTATATATATATTTATATATATATATATTATATATATATATATATATATATATATATATATATATATATATATATATATATATATATATATATATATATATATATGAAAATTAGAGCGGGGCTGCGATATTGCGGCAGACAGTGACACTCTGTGGGAAGTGTACACTTATACAGTGATCAGTGCTAAAAAATATGCACTGTCACTGGTTGGGAAGGGGTTAACATCAGGGGAGATCAAAGGGTGAAATGTGTGCCTAAACCAGTGCTTGGTTACTGTGTGGGAGGTGCTCTTCAGAGACACAGGATTCACTGCCTTCCCTCCTGACAGAACAGCAATCTCCCTTGTTTACATAGGTAGACTGCTGATCAGCAGGTGCCAGTGGACAGAGTCCGCCATACCCGCTGATCGGCTCCCACTGTGTGTAATCACAGCAGGAGCGAGCCGGCGGCGGCGCGCGTTCCCATCCCCTGCCCGAAAGGGCAGGACCAGGTATATACACTATATTGTCAAAAGTATTGTGACACCTGACTTTACACACAGGAACTTCAATGGTATCCCAGTCTTAGTCCGTAGAGTCCAATATTGAGTTGGCCCACCCTTTGCAGCTATAACAGCTTCAACTCTTCTGGGAAGGCTGTCCACAAGGTTTAGGAGGGTGTCTATGGGAACGTTTGACCATTCTTCCAGAACCGCATTTGTGAGGTCAGGCACTGATGTTGGACGAGAAGGCCTGGCTCACAGTCTCCGCTCTTATTCATCCCAAAGATGTTCTATCGGGTTGAGGTCAAGATTCTGTGCAGGCCAGTCAAGTTCCTCCCTCCCAAACTAGCTCATCCATGTCTTCACGGACCTTGCTTTGTGCACTGGTCCAAATCATTTGGTGGAGGGGGGATTATGGTGTGGGGTTGTTTTTCAGAGGTTGGGCTTGGCCCCTTAGTTCCAGTAAAGGGGAACTCTTAAGACGTCAGTATACCAAGACATTTTGGACAATTTCATGCTCCCAACTTTGTGGGAACCCATTTAGGGATGGCCCCTTCCTGTTCCAACATAACTGCACACTAGTGCACAAAGCAAGGTCCATAAAGACATGGATGAGCGAGTTTTGGGTGGAGGAAATTGACTGGCCTGCACAGAGTTCTGACCTCAATCCAATAGAATACTTTTGGGATGAATTAGAGAGGAGACTGCAAGCCTGGACTTCTCGTCCAACATCAGTGCCTGACCTCACAAATATGTTTCTGGAAGAATGGTCAAACATTCCCATAGACACACTCCTATACCTTGTGGACGGCCTTCCCAGAAGAGTTGAAGCTGCTATAGCTGCAAAGGGTGGGCCAACTCAAACGCCACATAAACAGTGAGGGAAAAAGTATTGGATCCCCTGCTGATTTTTTACATTTGCCCACTGACAAAAATGATCAGTCTATAATTTTAATGGTAGGTTTATTTTAACAGTGAGACAGAACAAAAATATCCATAAAAATGCAATTTAAAAAAAGTTATAAATTGATTTGCATTTTAGTGAGTGAAATAAGTATTTGATCTCCTATCAATCGGCAAGATTTCTGGCTCCCAGGTGTCTTCTATAGAGGTAACGGGCTGAGATTAGGAGCATTCTCTTAAAGGGAGTGCTCCTAATCTCAGCTTGTTACCTGTAAAAAAGACACCTGTCCACAGAAGCAGATTTCATCTCCACCATGGCCAAGACCAAAGAGCTGTCCAAGGATGTCAGGGACAAGATTGTAGACCTACACAAGGCTGGAATGGGCTACAAGACCATCGCCAAGCAGCTTGGTGAGAGGGTGACAACAGTTGGTGCGATTATTCGCAAATGAAATGAACACAAAATAACGTTCAATCTCCCTCGGTCTGGGGCTCCATGTAAGATCTCACCTCGTGGAATTTCAATGATCATGAGAACGGTCAGGAATCAGCCCAGAACTACACGGGAGAATCTTGTCAATGATCTCAAGGCAGCTGGGACCATAGTCACCAAGAAAACAATTGGTAACACACTAGGATGTGAAGGCCTGAAATCCTGCAGCACCCGCGAGGTCCCCCCTGCTCAAGAAAGGACATGTACAGGCCCGTCTGAACTTTGCTAATGAACATCTGAATGATTCAGAGGAGAACTGGGTGAAAGTGTTGTGATCAGATGAGACCAAAATCGAGCTCTTTGGCATCAACTCAACTCGCCGTGTTCAGATGAGGAGGAGGAGGAATGCTGCCTATGACCCCAAGAACACCATCCCCACCGTCAAACATGGAGGTGGAAACATTATGCTTTGGGGGTGTTTTTCTGATATGGGAACAGGACAACGTCACCGCATCAAAGGGACGATGGACGGGGCCATGTGCCGTCAAAACTTGGGTGAGAACCACCTCTCAGTCAGGGCATTGAAAATGGGTTGTGGATGGGTATTCCAGCATGAAAATGACCCAAACACACACTACCATGGCAACAAAGGAGTGGCGCAAGAAGAAGCACACTAAAGTCCTGGAGTGGCCTGGCCAGTCTCTAGACCTTAATCCCATAGAAAATATGTGGCAGGAGCTGAAGGTTCCAGTTACTAAACGTCAGCCTCAAAACTTAATGACTTGGAGAGGATCTGCAAAGAGGAGTGGGACAAAATCCCTCCTGAGATGTGAGGAAACCTGGTGGCCAACTACAAGAAATGTCTGACCTCTGTGATTGCCAACAAGGGTTTTGCCACCAAATACCAAGTCATGTTTTACGAAGCCGTCAAATACTTATTTCACTCATTAAAATGCAAATCAATTCATAACGTTTTTTGAAATGCGTTTTTCTGGATATTTTTGTTATTCTGTCTCTCACTGTTAAAATAAACCTACCATTAAAATTATAGACGGATCATTTCTTTGTCAGTGGGGAAACTTACAAAATCAGGACTGTAAATGCCATATAAACACGGTAAAAACGCAGCATAAAACACATATGCAAGAAAAAAATATTTATGTATTTCAATGAGCCCAGTTTACACCAATGAAGTACTTTCATATGCAAAAAAAAAAAAAAAACACAAATACAAAAGTCCAGCATACTGCATCTTTCTGCACATTAACATACTGCAAACACATGAACAAAACTTGGTAAAAAAAAAAACAAAACAAAAAAAAACCACACCCCACGTACATATACTGCAGCAGGGTGGCCCTTGAGTGCAAAATCACGTACCTGTACACAATATCTCCCATCGGCTCTGGGGTGTGCGCTTGTTGCCGAACCCACGCTCCTGCTGTGATAAGACACAGCGTGAGCCAATCAGCGGGTCTGGTGGCCGCTTGCCACCCGCAATCGCTCACTGGAGACACAAAACGGCAGTCTGCCTACGCAAACAAGGCAGACCGTCGTTCTGTCAGGGAGAGGGAGATTCCTGGAACACAGATGTGTCTCTTCCTAGAGTCAGTCCATTCCCCACACAGTAAGAAAGCACCCATAGGGAACACAGTTAACCCTTTGATCACCCCTGATGTCAACCACTTCCCTGCCAGTGTCATTTATACAGTGAAATTTATTTTAAGCACTGATCACTCACTGCGCAAACCAATCACTATACGCTTCTTGGGATTTTTTTTTACCAAGAATATGTAGAAGAATACAAATTGGTCTAAACTGAGGAAAAAATTATTTTAATATATTTTTGGGGGATATTTATTATAGCAAAAAGTAAAAAATATTACTTTTATTTACAAAATTTGTCGCTCTTTTTTTTGTTTATAGCACACAAAAAAAACAAAAAAAGAAAAACGCAGAGGTGATCAAATACCACCAAAAGAAAGCTCTATTCGTGGGGAAAAAATTAGATTAGAAATGAGATTTTTTACATTTTTTTATTGGGAATGTTTTATAGAAGTAAAAAATATATTTTTTTTTCTCAAAATGGTCAGCCTTTGTTTATAGTGCACAAAAAAAAAAAATGGCAAGGTGATGATCAAATACTAACAAAGGAAAGCTCTAGTTGTGGGGAAAAAAATTACATCAATTTTATTTGGGTACGGCGTCACACGACCGCGCAATTGTCAGTTAAAATAACGCAATGCTGTATCACAAAAAATGGCCTGGTTGGGAAGGGGGGGGGGGTAAAACCTTCTGGGCCTGAAGTGGATAACCACTTCCTGCCTGGCCTATAGCCGATTGACATCCAGGAAGTGGTTCTGTTTATCCTGACTGGGCGTCATGACGTCCAGCAGGATAACATGCTGGCGCGCTCCCGCGACGTGTCAGTCTGACACGTCATATCTCCGATCATGGTAAGGAGCCTCTGACAGAGTCTCCTTACCACATGATCCACTGTGACCAATCACAGCTAATCATCGCGTGAAGCAGGAAGTGGCGGTAAACGGCATTCCTCGGTTTGCGCTGACAGGGAGAGCCAATCTGCTGCTCTCCCTGTCAGGAGGGGGGGTCTGTGCTGATAATCAGAACATTGATTATCAGCGCAGCCCCCCATCAGATGTGCCAATCAGTGCCCAACAGCTGCCAGCAGTGCCCCCTCAATAAAGTCTCAGTGCCCATCACAGTGCCCAGCTGCAACACCTATTGCTGCCCATCAGTGCCGCCTCATTAGTGCCCATCAATTCTACATATAAGTGCCGCCTCATCAGTGCCCATCAAATCTACATATCAGCGCCACCTCATCAGTGCCCATCAATTCTACATATCAGCGCCACCTCATCAGTGCCCATCAATACTACATATCAGCGCCGCCTCATCAGTGCCCATCAATTCTACATATCAGCGCTGCCTCATCAGTGCCCATCAATCCTACATATCAGCGCCGCCTCATCAGTGCCCATCAATCCTACATATCAGCGCCCCCTCATCAGTGCCCATCAATTCTACATATCAGCGCCGCCTCATCAGTGCCCATCAATTCTACATATCAGCGCCACCTCATCAGTGCCCATCAATCCTACATATCAGCGCCACCTCATCAGTGCCCATCAATTCTACATATCAGCGCCGCCTCATCAGTGCCCATCAATTCTACATATCAGCGCTGCCTCATCAGTGCCCATCAATTCTACATATCAGCGCCGCCTCATCAGTGCCCATCAATTCTACATATTAGCGCCGCCTCATCAGTGCCCATCAATCCTACACAACAGTGCCGCCTCATCAGTGCCCATCAATCCTACATATCAGCGCCGCCTCATCAGTGCCCATCAATTCTACATATCAGCGCCGCCTCATCAGTGCCCATCAATTCTACATATCAGCGCCACCTCATCAGTGCCCATCAATTCTACATATCAGCGCCACCTCATCAGTGCCCATCAATTCTACATATCAGTGCCACCTCATCAGTGCCCATCAATTCTACATATCAGCGCCACCTCATCAGTGCCCATCAATTCTACATATCAGCGCCGCCTCATCAGTGCCCATCAATTCTACATATCAGCGCCGCCTCATCAGTGCCCATCAATTCTACATATCAGCGCCGCCTCATCAGTGCCCATCAATTCTACATATCAGCGCCACCTCATCAGTGCCCATCAATTCTACATATGAGCGCCGCCCCTCAGTGCCCATCAATTCTACATATCAGCGCCACCTCATCAGTGCCCATCAATTCTACATATCAGCGCCGCCTCATCAGTGCCCATCAATCCTACATATCAGCGCCGCTTTATCAGTGCCCATCAATTCTACATATCAGCGCCGCCTCATCAGTGCCCATCAATCCTACATATCAGCACCGCCTCATCAGTGCCCATCAATTCTACATATCAGTGCCCCCTCATCAGTGCCCATCAATTCTACATATCAGCGCCACCTCATCAGTGCCCATCAATTCTACATATCAGCGCCACCTCATCAGTGCCCATCAATTCTACATATCAGCGCCGCCTCATCAGTGCCCATCAATCCTACATATCAGCGCCACCTCATCAGTGCCCATCAATTCTACATATCAGTGCCCATGAATCTTACATATCAGCGCCACCTCATCAGTGCCCATCAATTCTACATATCAGCGCCCCCTCATCAGTGCCCATCAATTCTACATATCAGCGCCCCCTCATCAGTGCAGGAGAAAACAAAATTTTATGACAGACTAAAACTTTTTGTTTTTTCAAAATTTTCGGTCTTTTTTATTTTGTTTGTTTAGCAAAAAATAAATAAATAAATAAATACCACCAAAAGAAAGTTCTATTTGTAGGGAAAAAATTGATAAAAATGTCATTTGAGTACAGCGTTACATGACCGCGCAATTGTCATTCAAAGTGCAACAGCGCTGAAAATTGGTCTGGGCAGGAAGAAGGGGGGGGAGGGGGAAGTGCCTGGTATTGAAGTGGTTAATTATTCAAAGAGAAATGAAAAAGCACTGCAAACGCACAGCGAACGCACAGCGAACGCACAGCGAACGCAGGGATTGTGGTGTAAACGAGCCGAGCACACAGGTATCTGGAGGCTTCAGCCACATCAACACTCGGCGCATCCACCATCTACAGGCCTCGGCTCCTCCAGGAATGAGGCCTTACAGTGAAGAAAAAAAAAAAAAATCGTCATCTTCAACGGCATTTCTGTTTTAGATCCATTTTCTCTGCAACACTATGGGGTAGATTTACTAAAAACGTGAGAGTGCAAAATCTGGTGCAGCTCGGCATGGTAGCCAATCAGCTCCTAACTTCAGCTTGTTCATATAAGCTTTGCCAATGAAACCTGGAAGCTGATTGGTTTCTATGCAGAGCTGCACATGATTTTGCACTCTCCGGTTTTAGTAAATCAGCCCCATTATCTGCATGTTGAGAGCTGCTTAGATTTACCTCTGCATTAGATACATACAAGTTTAGTACATTGCAGGCCACCATAAAGCAATGATGTATACACAATGTGCTGTGACAGACTTCCCTTTATGACAAGAATAATAAAAGTCTAGTAAAACACTTTTAGGTCCTCCTATGTTATCTCCATGTACTGGACGGGGTCTCCGCCATGATGGATTCCTTACACAACGCTGCAATTTTAGTTTCTATACTTTGTGAAAAAGTTTAGCTTTGCAATACCTTCATCCTATCACATTTCACACTGGCTGCGATATTGTGGAGAACACTTTGGGGGTTTAGTTACTAAGGCTCGATTCACACTAGCGCGTTTTTTGATGCATTTTGCATTTTGCAGAAATGCACGGGAATTTTTTAACATGGGTTCCTATGGAACATGTTCACATCAATGCTTTTTTGTTTTTTTGCGTTTTTGGAAAGGGTCGGGGACTTTTTTACATGCAAAATGCAGCGTTTTGCATGTAATGGTTTTCAATGGACAAGCATCAAAAACGCAAGTGCACCGTTTTTGCAGCGTTTTTGATGCGTTTTTGGTGCGTTTTTGGTGCGTTTTTGCCGTTTTTTTTTTTTTTTTTAATTTTTTTTACATTTTTTTTTAGACTGTAAAAAAAACTGTAAAAAAAAAAACGCAAAACGCAAATCGCGGCAAAAACGCGGCAAAAACGCGGCTCAAAAACGTGGCAAGCATGAAAAAAAAACCTCCAAAAACGCTCAAAAGCAACATGCATAGGTGTGAATCGAGCCTAAAACTGGAAAGTGCAAAATCTGGTGCAGCTCTGCATGGTAGCCAATCAGCTTCTAAAATAAAGCTTTGACAATAAGCCCCGTTCACACCAACGCAACTTTCACAGGTTGCCCCCTATGGTCAGCAATGGAACTGTTCAAACTTCAAATCGATTTACAAAAAAAGAAAAAGAAAAGAAAAGGAAAAGAAAAAAAAAGAAAGTTCCTGCGCTATTTTTGGCGATTTCAGGTGCAACTTAAATACACATCTCTGCATGAAGCCGCACAGATATCAGCCAAATCACACCGACAGGCATGCTGCTTTGAAGTTGCATGATTTTAAAGCCGCATTCAGTGAGAGGGGGGGGGGGCTAAAACATGGAAGCGGATTGGTTGCTTTGCACAGCTGCACCAGATTTTGCATGCTCCAGTTGGAGGCCTGGTTCACACCTATGCAGGTTGCATATTCCGGGTGCATTTTGCATTTTTCAATACACATTTTTGATCCATTGAAGTCTATGGAACCAAAAACCAGAAAGTCCCTGGCCCTTTCCATAAAACGCACAGATGTGAACTACATCCATAGGAAACCATGGAAAATGGACTGTAGCGTGTTTCTGCAAAACTGAAAACACTAAAAAAATGCATAGGTGTGAACCAGGCCTTAGTAAATCTCCCACATTGCATCGTCTCTGTTCACCATAGCAATATAAAGACGAGTATCCCTTCTGCACCCGATATAAACATGGGTCATACACTGTACAAATCTGATTGTACAATTCCCCTTCAGATCGACCATCAACGAGGATCTGCCCGATTGCATAAAATTCCATGTGTTCTTTAGGCACGTCTATATATTACATTTTGGTAAATCTAAAAGAAGTTTGTATAGAGATTGTACAATCTAGTTGTACAGTGTATGGGCAGCTTTAGTTTTCCTATACACCAATGGAAGAACATGGGCCATGACTGCAAGATATACTGCTGACCCCCCCTGGACTGTACATGGTGGAGACTTCCATCCTGATCTATGGGGCACATGGCCTGTGAAGACAACTTGACACTACCATGATTCAGAGGAGAACTGGGTGAAAGTGTTGTGATCAGATGAGACCAAAATTGAGCTCTTTGGCATCAACTCAACTCGCCGTGTTTAGATGAGGAGGAGGAATGCTGCCTATGACCCCAAGAACACCATCCCCTCCGTCAAACATGGAGGTGGAAACATAAAGCTTTGGGGTGTTTTTCTGCTATGGGAACGTCACCGCATCAAAGGGATGATGGACGGGGCCATGTGCCGTCAAAACTTGGGTGAGAACCACCTCTCAGTCAGGGCTTGGAAAATGGGTTGTGGATGGGTATCCCAGCATGACAATGACCCAAACACACTACCATGGCAACAAAGGAGTGGCGCAAGAAGAAGCATACTAAAGTCCTGGAGTGGCCTGGCCAGTCTCTAGACCTTAATCCCATAGAAAATATGTGGCGGGAGCTGAAGGTTCGAGTTACTAAACGTCAGCCTCAAAACATTAATGACTTGGAGAGGATCTGCAAAGAGGAGTGGGACAAAATCCCTCCTGAGATGTGAGGAAACCTGGTGGCCAACTACAAGAAACGTCTGACCTCTGTGATTGCCAACAAGGGTTTTGCCACCAAATACCAAGTCATGTTTTACGAAGCCGTCAAATACTTATTTCACTCATTAAAATGCAAATCAATTCATAATGTTTTTTGAAATGCGTTTTTCTGGATATTTTTGTTATTCTGTCTCTCACTGTTAAAATAAACCTACCATTAAAATTATAGACGGATCATTTCTTTGTCAGTGGGGAAACTTACAAAATCAGGACTGTAAATGCCATATAAACACGGTAAAAACGCAGCATAAAACACATATGCAAGAAAAAAATATTTATGTATTTCAATGAGCCCAGTTTACACCAATGAAGTACTTTCATATGCAAAAAAAAACAAAAAAACACAAACACAAATACAAAAGTCCAGCATACTGCATCTTTCTGCACATTAACATACTGCAAACATGTGAACAAAACTTGGTAAAAAAAAAACAAAACAAAAAAAAAACACACCCCACGTACATATACTGCAGCAGGGTGGCCCTTGAGTGCAAAATCACGTACCTGTACACAATATCTCCCATCGGCTCTGGGGTGTGCGCTTGTTGCCGAACCCACGCTCCTGCTGTGATAAGACACAGCGTGAGCCAATCAGCGGGTCTGGTGGCCGCTTGCCACCCGCAATCGCTCACTGGAGACACAAAACGGCAGTCTGCCTACGCAAACAAGGCAGACCGTCGTTCTGTCAGGGAGAGGGAGATTCCTGGAACACAGATGTGTCTCTTCCTAGAGTCAGTCCATTCCCCACACAGTAAGAAAGCACCCATAGGGAACACAGTTAACCCTTTGATCACCCCTGATGTCAACCACTTCCCTGCCAGTGTCATTTATACAGTGAAATTTATTTTAAGCACTGATCACTCACTGCGCAAACCAATCACTATACGCTTCTTGGGATTTTTTTTTACCAAGAATATGTAGAAGAATACAAATTGGTCTAAACTGAGGAAAAAATTATTTTAATATATTTTTGGGGGATATTTATTATAGCAAAAAGTAAAAAATATTACTTTTATTTACAAAATTTGTCGCTCTTTTTTTTGTTTATAGCACAAAAAAAAAAAATAAAAAGAAAAACGCAGAGGTGATCAAATACCACCAAAAGAAAGCTCTATTCGTGGGGAAAAAAATTAGATTAGAAATTAGATTTTTTACATTTTTTTATTGGGAATGTTTTATAGAAGTAAAAAATATATATTTTTTTCTCAAAATGGTCAGCCTTTGTTTATAGTGCACAAAAGAAAAAATGGCAGGGTGATGATCAAATACTAACAAAGGAAAGCTCTAGTTGTGGGGAAAAAAATTACATCAATTTTATTTGGGTACGGCGTCACACGACCGCGCAATTGTCAGTTAAAATAACACAATGCTGTATCACAAAAAATGGCCTGGTCGGGAAGGGGGGGGGGTAAAACATTCTGGGCCTGAAGTGCATAACCACTTCCTGCCTGGCCTATAGCCGATTGACATCCAGGAAGTGGTTCTGTTTATCCTGACTGGGCGTCATGACGTCCAGCAGGATAACATGCTGGCGCGCGCCCGCGACGTGTCAGTCTGACACGTCATATCTCCGATCATGGTAAGGAGCCTCTGACAGAGTCTCCTTACCACATGATCCACTGTGACCAATCACAGCTAATCATCGCGTGAAACAGGAAGTGCCAGTAAACGGCATTCCTTGGTTCGCGCTGACAGGGAGAGCCAATCTGCTGCTCTCCCTGTGAGGAGGGGGGGGGGTCTGTGCTGATAATCAGAACATTGATTATCAGCACAGCCCCCATCAGATGTGCCAATCAGTGCCCAACAGCTGCCAGCAGTGCCCCCTCAATAAAGTCTCAGTGCCCATCACAGTGCCCAGCTGCAACACCTATTGCTGCCCATCAGTGCCGCCTCATCAGTGCCCATCAATTCTACATATAAGTGCCGCCTCATCAGTGCCCATCAAATCTACATATCAGCGCCGCCTCATCAGTGCCCATCAATTCTACATATCAGTGCCGCCTCATCAGTGCCCATCAATTCTACATATCAGCGCCGCCTCATCAGTGCCCATCAATTCTACATATCAGCGCCGCCTCATCAGTGCCCATCAATTCTACATATCAGCGCCGCCTCATCAGTGCCCATCAATTCTACATATCAGTGCCACCTCATCAGTGCCCATCAATTCTACATATCAGCGCCGCCTCATCAGTGCCCATCAATTCTACATATCAGCGCTGCCTCATCAGTGCCCATCAATTCTACATATCAGCGCCACCTCATCAGTGCCGATCAATTCTACATATCAGCGCCACCTCATCAGTGCCCATCAATTCTACATATCAGCGCCGCCTCATCAGTGCCCATCAATTCTACATATCAGCGCCGCCTCATCAGTGCCCATCAATTCTACATATCAGCGCCGCCTCATCAGTGCCCATCAATTCTACATATCAGCGCCACCTCATCAGTGCCCATCAATTCTACATATCAGCGCCGCCTCATCAGTGCCCATCAATTCTACATATGAGCGCCGCCTCATCAGTGCCCATCAATTCTACATATCAGCGCCACCTCATCAGTGCCCATCCATTCTACATATCAGCGCGGCCTCATCAGTGCCCATCAATTCTACATATCAGCGCCACCTCATCAGTGCCCATCCATTCTACATATGAGCGCCGCCTCATCAGTGCCCATCAATTCTACATATCAGCGCCACCTCATCAGTGCCCATCAATTCTACATATCAGCGCCACCTCATCAGTGCCCATCAATCCTACATATCAGCGCCACCTCATCAGTGCCCATCAATTCTACATATCAGCGCCACCTCATCAGTGCCCATCAATCCTACATATCAGCGCCGCCTCATCAGTGCCCATCAATTCTACATATCAGCGCCACCTCATCAGTGCCCATCAATTCTACATATCAGTGCCCATCAATCCTACATATCAGCGCCGCCTCATCAGTGCAGGAGAAAACAAAATTTTATGACAGACTAAAACTTTTTTTTTTTTCAAAATTTTCGCTCTTCTTTATTTTGTTTGTTTAGCAAAAAATAAAAACAAAATAAATAAATAAATACCACCAAAAGAAAGTTCTATTTGTGGGGAAAAAAACGATAAAAATGTCATTTGAGTACAGTGTTACATGACCGCGCAATTGTCATTCAAAGTGCAACAGCGCTGAAAATTGGTCTGGGCAGGGAGAGGGGGGGAGGGGGAAGTGCCCAGTATTGAAGTGGTTAATTATTCAAAGAGAAATGAAAAAGCACTGCAAACGCACAGCGAACGCACAGCGAACGCAGGGATTGTGGTGTAAACGAGCCGAGCACACAGGTATCTGGAGGCTTCAGCAACATCAACACTCGGCCCATCCTCCATCTACAGGCCTCAGCTCCTCTAGGAATGAGGACTTACAGTAAAGAAAAAAAAAAAATTCGGTCATCTTCAGCGGCATTTCTGTTTTAGATCCATTTTCTCTGCAACACTATGGGGTAGATTTACTAAAAACGTGAGAGTGCAAAATCTGGTACAGCTCGGCATGGTAGCCAATAAGCTCCTAACTTCAGCTTGTTCATATAAGCTTTGCCAATGAAACCTGGAAGCTGATTGGTTTCTATGCAGAGCTGCACATGATTTTGCACTCTCCGGTTTTAGTAAATCAGCCCCATTATCTGCATGTTGAGAGCTGCTTAGATTTACCTCTGCATTAGATAAATACAAGTTTAGTACATTGCAGGCCACCATAAAGCAATGATGTATACACAATGTGCTTTGACAGACTTCCCTTTATGACAAGAAGAAGAAGAATAATAAAAGTCTAGTAAAACACTTTTAGGTCCTCCTATGTTATCTCCATGTACTGGGCGGGGTCTCCGCCATGATGGATTCCTTACACAACGCTGCAATTTTAGTTTCTATACTTTGTGAAAAAGTTTAGCTTTGCAATACCTTCATCCTATCACATTTCACACTGGCTGCGATATTGTGGAGAACACTTTGGGGTTTAGTTACTAAAACTGGAGAGTGCAAAATCTGGTGCAGCTCTGCATGGTAGCCAATCAGCTTCTAAAACAAAGCTTTGACAATAAGCCCCCGTTCACACCAACGCAACTTTCACAGGTCCAAATGGCATGACAAGTTGCCCCCTATGGTCAGCAATGGAACTGTTCAAACTTCAAACCGATTTACAAAAAAAGAAAAAGAAGGAAAAAAAGAGAAGGTTCCTGCGCTATTTTTGGCGATTTCAGGTGCAACTTAAATACACATCTCTGCATGAAGCCACACAGATATCAGCCAAATCACACCGGCATGCCTGAGGCTTTGAAGTCGCATGATTTTAAAGCCGCATTCAGTGAGAATGGGGGGGCTAAAACATGGAAGTGGATTGGTTGCTTTGCACAGCTGCACCAGATTTTGCATGCTCCAGTTGGAGGCCTGGTTCACACCTATGCAGGTTGCATATTCCGGGTGCATTTTTTAAAGTCTATGGAACCAAAAACCAGAATAAAGTCCCTGGCCCTTTCCATAAAACGCACAGATGTGAACTACATCCAAAGGAAACCATGGTAAATGGACTGTAGTGTGTTTCTGCAAAACTGAAAACACTAAAAAAATGCATAGGTGTGAACCAGGCCTTAGTAAATCTCCCACATTGCATCGCCTCTGTTCACCATAGCAATTTAAAGACTAGTATCCCTTCTGGAAAAGAAAAATGGGGAAATTGGCGCTGCCCTATTCAAATAGATTTTCCCAAACCTTATAAATTTTGAATTAGTGTGTAAAACAAAAAAGGGGTACTTTTGTAAGTGACTTGCCCCTTCATTTGTGCTAAAATTTATAAATACGTAAAAAATATATATATTTCTTTAAAGTGAACATGCTGCTCCTCTGTGTAACTTAAATAAATATCAAGGTGTGTAAGTTTAGTTAAAATGTGCTCCACCTCTATTACAACGTATCAAAAAATGTCAATCAATAGCTTGCTATAGTATTAATGCCACAAAATTAAGGGTTAACATTAACCATGTGAGGGTCTCCTTATATCCCTTGTAAATGCGGTACCAAAAGTGCACTGTGCATAAAATAAAGCAAAGGTGCATTAAACTATAAATACTAAATTACATAAAGACTAAATTCATATGGGCAAATTCATGAAGACATAAGTCCAAACCATTAGTGTTCATGTAAAAAGTACATCTGTGGGCAATGAAAGTCCCTGAAATAAAACCCAAACAGGGAAAAAAAGTCTTAATGGAAGAAAGAATGTTTAGGAACGTCAGGATCGATTAACATGCATTCACAGCTGTCCAAGGGGTGGTAATAGGTGACTCCTGTGCGTATAGAAACTGGTGACTCCAAGTGCTCCCCCCCGTGCTCCCCCACTCACCAGATTCCGTCACCCTCAAAGGGGTATTGGGCAAGAGAGTGGGTGCCTCAGGATGACTGCCTCTGTGGGATGTCCCTCTACCGCTCTGCTCGTTCGTTCATAGGTCCCTTCTTGTGTACTGATGGTGAGGTTCCCCTTCTCTGAATCTGGATGTTTCCACTGTTTTCCACCTCCGTGCTGTTAAATGCTCCTCCCGTGAAGAAAACAGACAGGGGGCTTGTATGGTGAAGTACGTCCGATTTATTCAAAGATTAAAACGATTAAAAACAAAAGCAACCGCTGCTGACTGCAAGAGGTGGGACCGGGGGGGCGTGGCCTGAGGAGCTATGGAGTAGGACGTTTGGAAAGAGAGCTCCCTTTGCCCAAAATCCTGTAACCGACATCCTGCTCCAATCCTAGCAATCCTGACAGGACAAGACACTTCAATAGGCTTGTCCCATCATCTGTGTGGCCCTGGGTGCTGCCTGGCCGTCAGGAGCGCTGCTCGAGGCCGCGGAGACCGGATCGTCCCGCCCCGGGCCCGGCCTGTAGGAAAGTCCCCGGCTTCGGCCTAGTGCTTGGAGCGGCGGCCATATTGCTCCACCCGGCAGCGGCTCCTACTCATCCCCTGGCTATACAAGGCTCCCCAGAGACGGATCTTTGCCTGCCTCGGCCCCCGGACTGCCTGTGGCCCCCAGCGCTGAACTTCTGCACCCTGAAACAGCTCCTGGGACGGCCTGAGGATCCGGCCTGGTCCTCGGAGCGGCGGCCATCTTGCTACACCCGGCGGCGGCTCCTGCTTATCCCCCGGACATACAAGGCTCCCCAGAGACAGATCTTTGCCTGCCTCAGCCCCCGGACTGCCTGTGGCCCCCAGCGCTGAACCTCTGCACCCTGAGACGGCTCCTGGGGCGGCCCGGGGCTCCGGCCTGGTCCTCGGAACGGCGGCCATCTTGCTGCACCCAGCAACAGCCCTGCAGATTTTCCTGACTTGCCGAGCCCCCCAAAGGACTACTTTCTGCGTGCATGGGTCTCCAGATCTCCTCTGGGGACACAGTACCTGAGGAGAGGCCTGAAAAGTGAGGGAGTGTGATACAGACAGAGCAAACTTCCAGCACACTAACTCCTGATAGAGGTCCTGAGGAACGATACACCAAAGTAATTCATCACAAGGGTTCCCCTTCTGTCCTGGGACCGCTCAGGACTATGTCACCACCAAAGCGGAACACTGGGACGACAGACAAGCTCGCACAATTTCGCCGCCTGGAGAAAGACATGCAGCAGGAGGGCAGCGCAGACACGTGTACGGGCCCCGCTCCTCAGACGTCAGACACCGACAAAGTGCTAGACGCTATAGCCGCCTTGCAAGGTACGCTGACTGCGAAGATAGACGAAGTAAAAATCGATATATCCCTGATCAGACAGGACTTCTCAAAACTGAAGGACAGGGTTACGGAGGCAGAAACCAGAATCAGCAACGCAGAAGATGCCCTGCACCCCATGAGACATACTACAGAAGAGATGCAGAGACAAATACAGCAACTTAATGCCCATCAAGATGACATGGAGAACCGCCTTAGACGCTGCAACCTCCGCTTCATAGGACTGCCGGAGAAAGAGGAAGGAGCGGACCCGGCAACCTACCTAGAAACGCTCCTGCTCAAAACGTATGGCCGGGAAGCCTTTTCAGTAATGTTTGCGGTGGAGAGGGCGCACCGCATACCTGCGCGGCCACCACCACCTGGAGCGCCTCCCCGCACATTCATCGCCAAATTTCTAAATTTTCGGGACCGAGACAAAATCCTTAAACTCACCCGGGAGAGAGGAAACATACAGATCGGGAACAGCCAGATAGCAGTATTTCCGGATTTTTCCAGGAAGAGGAAGGAAGAGAGCACAATATCAAGAGGTGAAGCGCCGTTTGAGGACCCTCCATCTCAAGTATGCGATGTTATTCCCTGCCCGGCTGCGGGTGGAGGAAGACGGAAAAGTACAGTTCTTTGACGACCCGGCGGCAGCGACAGCATGGCTGGATCGTAGAGACAGGCCGGCTTAATCTGTCTAAGTTCATACAACCACAGTGAGTACTTTCTGACCTCGCACAAAATCCCACAATACAAATGTCATAGAGACCTTTTAGAAGGGAACCAGAATCCAGTTTAGGGATATAAAGAACGGGGACACACACAGCTTGTACACAAGAGCAGTGGATGAGGATAAGAGAGCTAACTCCTGTATAATTCTGACATGGAACAAGCGGGATCATACAATAAAGTTGCGCGGGTTACCGGTTGCGCCCTTACATTTTGAGAAGAGTGGGGACAGTCTACAGTGATATGCTCTGCAAGACTCCTAAATGACAGGGATGAACTGTACTACAACATCCTGGAATATGAGTCATAATTTGAACAGTTGCAAGGAAGAAAAGTGCAAGGGGAGCTCACTGACTGAAATGTGTGGTAGTCCTGATTATAACTACTCCACGAGCGACAGGAAAACAGTCGCCCCCTTAACAAAGTTGTTTCAGCATAAAAGGACAACACATCTATTGCTATTAAGAAATGTGCCTCCAGCGGAGTGTATCCGCTGGATGATATGTTATATGCTGACAGTTTGGGTAAATATGCTCACATCAGGTTGGGGAGATGTGCAGCTGGGAGGGATGGGAACAGTTAAAAGGATAAGTTTTGTGTTTTACTTTGGGAATATAAGTATTGATGTGACCTTGATACGGCTAGACAGGCAATATGCATTCAACGTTAAGATAGGTATTAGCAGACTGGCACAGTGGAAAGGGCAGACTAAGGAGGCACCACTGTCTTGGAATCTCACTAGATGGCAGCCACATTATTATAATCAGAAACCAATATGGCCGATGTAAAGTTTTTGACGTGGAACGTACGCGGTATGCGGAATAAGGTAAAACGAACCGCAGCCTTAACATTTCTAAAATCACAGAAAGCAGATATCATAGCTTTAATAGAAACACACATCACAGGCCAGATGCAGGTAGCCTTAAAAAAACCGTGGATAGGATGGTTATACCACAGCACACACACCAATCAATCAAGGGGGGTATCGATACTGGTCGCCAAAAGAGTGCCCTTTGAACTAATTACTCTAGAGTCAGATAGATTAGGAAGATATATCTTCCTGCACGCCATCATAGGAGGCAACTCTTTATTGATTCTGGCGTGTTATATCCCACACCCTTTTTCGATCGAGGTAGTACTCAAGGGACTGGCATTCATGGCACAACACCCATCAGTTCCTGCTATATGGATGGGCGACTTTAACCAAACCATGAATCCAAATTTGGACAGACCAGGCCTGGGAGATACATCCAGGACTGTGCCTCACCAAACCAGACTATGCAGACTATTCACAGAATTTGCGCTGACAGACGTATGGAGATGGCAAAACCCGACTAAAAAAGCATACACATGTCACTCGGCAGGCTGTGACACGATGTCCAGGATTGATTTTATACTGGTCTCAAATGCATTACTGCCTAAAATAACAGGGTCGGGTATGGCTCCACGAGCACTATCGGACCATTCACCCTGTTGGATAACAATATCTCTATTAAAGGCAATGCCCACTTCTAATTGGAGGTTGAATCCATTCTGGCTGTCTGTCCTGCCTGATCTCGAGAGCATAGGGCAAGAATTACAATATATCCTAAACAACTTAAGATTTACAGATTCAGACACTGCAGTCTGGGACACCTTTAAAAATCAAGCTAGTAGACTACTTTCACTAAGAATAAATAGATTTAAAAATTCCACCAAACTGCTATTACAGATGACCACTGACAAACTACAGGAATTGGAACAGATATACGCACAAGAACCCAGTACTGATAATCTCCATAAACTACAAACGCAATCCAGAACAGTAACCCAAATGCACATAGAGAAGGCCAAACAACAGGTTTTTTTCAAAAAACAAAGAATCTTCGAACACGGGGAGCAAGCAGGTAAATTACTGGCATATTTAGCCCATTTAAATGAAAAACCTCCAGTAGTGGTGACCCTAGCTACCCCACAGGGAGACGAGGTGACCGACCCACAACAGGTAGCAGACATTTTCCTAAACTTCTATAGGAATTTATATAAAACTCAGACAACACAATCCACACACGAAATTAAAAACTACTTACACAGAATTCAGTTCCCTAAACTCACATTAGAACAGGTTAAGCTACTAGACGCCCCCATTAGCCAGGAGGACATATCTGAAGCACTGTCCCAACTAGCTAAATCCAAGGCCCCCGGACTGGACGGCCTGCCACTAGAATTTTACACTGCATTCCCTGATATACTAGTCCCGAATTTGCAAAAATTATACCAACAAATATTTAAATATAAATCACTCCCTCCATCAATGCAAGAAGCACAAATAATAGTTATACCTAAACCAGGAAAAGACCCTAGATATCCCGAGTCCTACCGTCCAATCTCACTATTACAAGTAGACATCAAGATACTGGCCAAAATCCTAGCATCCCGTCTAAATAAAGTTATTCTATCATTAATTCACCCAGACCAGACCGGTTTTATGCCCGGGAAAAATACGGTCATGAATATAAGAAGACTGTTTCTAAATATTCAAGCACAGCACGATAATCAGGGTACCAGAGTAGTGGTGGCCCTGGACACAGCAAAGGCCTTTGACTCAGTGGAGTGGTCTTTTCTTTGGGAGTGTCTACGAGAATATGGATTTGGTCCCAATTTCATACAGTGGGTAGAAATACTCTATCAGTCACCAAAAGCACGGGTCCTCGTTAACGGTTGTATATCGGGACAATTTCCCCTAGAGAGAGGCACACGCCAGGGATGTCCCCTTTCTCCACTGCTATATGCCCTGGCAGCTGAGCCATTGGCCATAGCTATAAGAGCTGACATGGGCATAGTGGGACTTAAAATAGGCAACTATATAGAGAAGATCGGACTTTACGCAGACGACACAATACTCTATCTAGCCGATCAGGGCCCATCACTTCAAGCAGCTTTGGACACTATAGATAAAATGGGAAAACTCTCAGGCCTACGGATAAACTGGGAAAAATCACAGATACTCCCCATAGACCAATTCCCCCCAACCAATATACATCCAGAACTACCATTAGTCAGGGTAAACACCATTAAATATTTAGGGGTACCGGTTACAAGAGACCTACGCGAATACACAACCAACAATATAGAACCACTGTTTGCCATGATAAAAACCAAAACGCAAGCCTGGTCCAAACTACCACTGGGAGTAATGGGGAGGATAAATATCATAAAAATGATTATTTTACCCAAGATCCTATATATGGTATGGCACGCCCCACTATATATACCTATCGGGATTTTCAAGAAAATGGAATCTATTTTGAACACCTTTGTCTGGGGACATCAAAGACATAAGGTAGCTTGGCATGTCCTTAAAAACCCTACAGATATGGGAGGAACAGCTCTGCCAGATCTGCAGGAATATTACATAGCGGCACAGATGTCGCACATGCATCACTACCACAATAACGAAAGACAACGCTATAGTACACTAGTATCCAGTAGCCCAGACAGTCCTTTATCTACCCCACTTCAAATTATGCTACGAGGGGGCCAATTTAATAGGAAAAGTCCAAACTTTAATGATGGGGTACTCAACCATCACCAACGAATATGGGGATTAGCCCTGAAAAAACTTAAAATAGGGTGCATTCATTCCCACACTCCATTATGGGCGAACAACCAACTAGCGGAGCTTAAAAAAATACCAGACCCTAATCTATGGGCCAGATATGGAATTATTTACCTGCACCAGGTAATGGCAGGTACTAGGCCTAAAGCATTTCAAACCCTTAAGGAAGAATACTCTATACCACAACAATTAATGTTCAAATACATGCAACTCAGACATGCCCTGCGTTTTCAATTTAGGAACGAAAACTGCATCCTGGAACATCCCCAAATATTGGACATAGTAATGGGAGCCGATCCACAAAAATTGATCTCTAATCTCTACTACTCCATAAGATTACCCAGAATCAAAGAAGTGACGCAAAAAGCCAAAACAAGATGGGAAAGAGACGTAGGTGCAGTTAGTGATTCGGATTGGGAGGAAATTTTAGAAAATGTAAAGGTGGCATCTCCAAAACTGTCTGATAGGCTAACACAGATATACATCATTCATCAAGCGTATCTAACACCTAACATAATAAGGAAGTTTCAACCTACACGCAATATAGCATGTCCTCACTGTCAGGCAGAGATGAGTAGTTTTTTTCACTTAATTTGGGAATGCTCTATTCTTCAATCATACTGGAGTCAAGTGATTAAGTTCTTACACGACCAGATGGGTTCCCCTGTGGTATTAGATCCAAAACTTTGTATATTAGGTCTTCTTCCAGATGTGGACATTGATAAATACCAGGCCATATTTATATCTGAAGTCCTATTCTTGGCCAGAAAAGTAGTTGCCAAGACTTGGATGCAGAACGTAACCCCCACCATAACAAGCTGGAAGAGAGATGTTAACAATTCCCTCCCATACAAGCAGTTGATTTACAAACACAGGGGAAATAGTCAGAAATACTCAAGGATTTGGGATGGTTGGCTGGGAGATGGGGAGACATGTGTATAGTAATGCGTGAAAACAAGTTTATCAATACCTAGCAACTAAAACGTACAACCATATAATAGGTAACCCGTTTAGGTCTGTCAGAGCCTCACCGAAACACCAACAATTGGTATATCTCTGTTATGAAATGCCAGCCTTATGAGACTCTACTATATGTTAACATACCACATGTGATTATGTTTCATGTTTTTATACTTGGACCTCAAATGTGCTGTATTAATATCTGTCTAACTTCAATAAAGATTATTTTTTTCCCAAAAAAAAAAAAAAGAGGTGGGACCGGGAATCGAATCCGAGCGTGCGTCCCACCTTGCGTTCCAGCCGGCTCTTCCGGGTATGACGTGTGAGCGTGACTCCGCCTTACGCGTTTCGTCATCAGACGTTGTCAAAGACGTTGTCAAAGACGGTGTCGACGCTTCACGCTGCACACACAGATATAGTCCTCCCGGCTCCATCGAACCTCCCCTAAATATGTAAATACCGCTCGGGGGGTGTATATGAATTGACGGAGCCGTAGGTCTATATAAAAACATACCATTTGTTCATCATAGTTGATTACCTACCACATGCTGTTCCAATACTACTACCGTCTGTAAAATCATTTGTAAAATCATTAATTGAGGTTGAAGGACAATAATGTCCTAGTGCTTAGGCTGTATTTCTATGTTAAATAGCCTTACATAATTTTTGATAGAAAAACTAAAACGAAAAAAGCCAAATCGAATTCTAAACTCCAGAAGGTAATAGTATGATGGACCTTCACGTTATGAACTTTGGTATATGACCATATAATTGTGTATAAAATCACATTGCATAATTGTATAAAGTGCTCTAAGGTAACTATAATCCTCATAAATCTTCACTCAGGGAATATGTACTGTAATAAAAATAAATAATCTAAAAAATCTAAAAATCTAAAAATCTTTTTATATAAGCAGAATGTTACATTTTACTTGTGTGCCCCTGATAATCCCCTATCTATAACGTACTTAATGGGGTAGGAACTAAAAATACCCATAAAGAGGGAGGGGGAGGGGGTAGGGTATGGAAAAAAGATAGAGAGGGGGGTAAATTAGTAAAGGGGATGAGCAGGGAGAAGGGGGCCTAGGGGTTGGCGATAAAACAATTTAGATCTATATCCAAGTTCAGTCCTCTGGGGGCCAGGGATCCCAGCTGGTAGATCCAGCTGGTTTCATTTTGGGAAATTGAGATCTCTCTATTGCCCCCCCGCCAATTAGCTGGTACAGTGTCAATCCCATAAAAGATAAGGCAACTAGGATCTCTGCCGTGGACTTCATCAAAGTGCCTGGACAGGCTGTGGTTGGGGAACCCTTTTTTGATATTTTTGATATGTTCTCTAATCCGAACGAACAGGGGGCGGGTGGTTCTATCCACATATTGAAGGTGGCAAGGGCATTCTATGATGTATGTGACATGCGTACTTCGACATGTAATTAGTTGATTAATGCGGTATTCCTTGTAGTCGGTGCATGATTTGAACGTAGTCCTTATTGCATCGTCTGTTTACCATAGCAATATAAAGACGAGTATCCCTTCTGCACCCCATATAAACATGGGTCATACACTGTGCAGATCTGATTGTACAATTCCCCTTCAGATCGACCATCAAGGGTCTGTCAGATTGCATAAAATCCCATGTGTTCTTTAGGCACGTCTATATATTACATTTTGGTGAATCTAAAAGAAGTTTGTATATTGTTTTATTGCTGCTGTAAAGGGTATCCGAAAAATTTTTGTTGTATGTATACAATGACAATAAAGTATATCTATCTATAGAGATTGTACAATCTAGTTGTACAGTGTATGGGCAGCTTTAGTTTTCCTATACACCAATGGAAGAACATGGGTCATGACTGCAAGATATACTGCTGACCCCCCCTGGACTGTACATGGTGGAGACTTCCATCCTGATCTATGGGACACATGGCCTGTGAAGACAACTCGACACTACCAGCCTCTTGCATGCTACATATCTAGCAATCTCTGTGCACAACCTACCAACTAGCCTGTGTGCAACCTACCCACCAACCTACCACCTAGCCTGTGTGCAACCTACTCCACCAACTAGCCTGTGTGCAACCTACCCCACCAACCTACCAACCAGCCTGTGTGCAACCTACCCACCAACCAGCCTGTGTGCAACCTACCCACCAATTAGCCTGTGTGCAACCTACCCCACCAACTTGCCTGTGTGCAACCTACCTAGTAGCTCAATTACAACCTACCCACTAGCCTGTGAGACATGTACTTGCACCCCCTGTGTACTGCTCCTCTCCCCCTCTGCACTACTGGAGTCAAGCCATCAGACAGTTGCAAATCAGTGGTCTTGCTATCAGACAAGTTTTTTTGGTTGAATATTCAACACACAACAACATAACGTAATGTAATATATAAAATAATGATTACACAGAGTTGTCACACATACATCACCCTCTCTAACATTTACAATACGGTATGATTTTACTGTGGACATTTAACCACTTCAATACAGGGCACTTACACCCCCTTCCTGCCCAGACCAATTTTCAGTTTTCAGCGCTCTCACACTTTGAATGACAATTACTCAGTCATGCAACACTGTACCCATATGAAATTTGCGTCCTTTTTTTCACACAAATAGAGCTTTCTTTTGGTGGTATTTAACCAGTAGTGGGTTTTTTATTTTTTGTGCTATAAATAAAAAAGACCGTAAATTTTGTGAAAAAAATGCCTTTTTCTTTGTTTCTGTCATAAAATTTTGCAAATTAGTAATTTTTCTTCATAAATTTTGGCCAAAATTTATACTGCTACATATCTTTGGTAAAAATAACCCAAATTAGTGTAAATTATTTGGTCTTTGTGAAAGTTATAGAGTCTACAAACTATGGTGCCAATCACTGAAAATTGATCACATCTGATCACACCTGATGTACTGATGGTCTATCTCATTTCTTGGGACACTAACAAGTCAGAAAAGTACAAATACACTACTAAATACTGAGCAAAGGGTCTAAATACTTAGGACCATGTGATATTTCAGTTTTTCTGTCAATATGGAGTGCTGTGTGTACATTAATGAGGAAAAAAATGAACTTAAATGATTTTAGCAAATGGCTGCAATATAACAAAGAGTAAAAAACTTAAGGGTGTCTGAATACTTTCCGTCCCCAATGTGTATATATATATATATATATATATATATATATATATATATATATACATATAATTATATATATATATTTATATATATATTGTACAGTATTCCAGGGATGAGTCCCTGATGGTAAATACGTGTCACAATTGTTTTGATTGTGGTTCCTTTAAGGGGTGCAGCAAGAGAGGCAGCTTTGATTGCTCAGGATTAACCCACCTGTAAGGACGGCCTGAAAAGAGCAGCAAGTGTTTGTAAGGTATTTTTTAGAGCTGGACTCTGCTTGGCTCTGTGACCTTATTGAGACCCCCGGAGCAGGTGGGAACTTTAAACCTTGTTGTGGGATAGGACTATACTGGCGGTGAGCCAAATTGTTATTTTCACCAGAAGTGTATAGACTGTTGTGTTTGCTTTAAGCTGAAAAAAGGCTACTTTGTTTTGCTGTTTGGACAATAAAAACAAAGTTTGTTTTTAAAATATCAGCTGACTGGTGATCCAATGCACCTCCATATCACAATTGGTGGAGGATGCGGGCAATCAAGCCTGGAAAGCCACTTACAGCAAGAGACTGATATTTAAAGAGCGGGTACCTATTTTGCATGCCGATGGGTTAGACTGGCACAAGCACTGAAAAGCAATAACAGTGGCATGGAGGAGGTTTCTTACTGGCCAGTCACCTCAGTCCCAAATGCATTACTGGTTATGGCTGGCCTCACCATGGCTACAGCCCAAGATCCTAAATCAACCTCAGATTGTGGAACAGGTCATTGTGGATTGTTACTTAAGGGTGCTACCGGGTGAGCTTTGGCATTGGGTCAGCCACAGAGAGCCCAAAAGGATAGACCAACTGGTGAAGATGGTGGAGCATTACACCATAATCGAGAATCTACATGGACCTGCCAAGTCCCAAGAATCCCTACCAGCACAGAGGGTAAAGCCATCTACAAGCCTGAATTCAGCATTCAGGAGAATCTGGGAATGACTACCCCAGTGCTCCAGAGTTCTCTTTTGGCATGAAGAAGTAAGAAGGTGCTGTGCTGGTGATGCTCCTGCAGGAGGAACCCATGGAGTGTGGAGTCATTCAGAGGATGTCCTTCTACACCGAGAGGGTCTATACTACCCACTTGGATTTGACTGAGGGGTGCTTTGAATGCGATGTCTGGGTGAACCATCTTCATGCCAGGGCTCTTCTGCAATCAAGTACTATGGTTATCCTTATCCATATGGGGGTGGCTGTGGAAGTTGGCCCCATAAAAAGAGACTCTTAAAGTTGTGTGTACATATATTGATGCTAAGGAGTATCCACTAATGCCAATGAAAATAACCACTGCTTTGACACAGTTGCACAGAAGGTCAGGGTGGTATCCAAAATATTATAGTGTGTCGGGACTGCCTTTTGTTCATTGAACTGTAAGTAGAGTACTGTCTGAACAACCTGACATCTCTATTCCCTTTGAAGGGTGGGACATATTGAGTCGGTCAAATCTAGAAGTTGTTGATGATGTTGGACCTGTGGTAGACAGTCTACTGACCAAGAAATGTTTCCACGCTGTCAATAGTGATTGCTATACTGAGTCACTGAAGTCCAGAGTGAGGTAGTCAACAATTTACTGGCCCCCAACCTTTTAGATGCATGGTACTTAGCTTGGCTCACAATGACACATTGGGAAGTCACCTAGGAGTCAAGGTATTGATATCAAACGGACTTTAATGGCTAGGGATCACTGCTGAAGTGAAAAAGAATTGTGCTTCATGTTCCACTTGTCTACTAACTGCTCCAGTGTTGCATTTTAGGCACCCATTGCTATTATTGAGGTACCATTTGAGCATACTATAATGGATCTGGTGGGCCCCCTGGTGAAATCAGCCCAGGGACACCAATATATTTGAGTGGTACTCAATTATGCAACAATATATCCAGAGGTGGTCTTTTTGAGATAGATCTCTTCAAAAGCAATTGCTCGGGAATAGTTTGGCATGTTTTCAAGAACGTGTGATGTCCTGTAAAAATTGCTCCAGATTGTTCCAGTTGCGAACCTCTGTCTATAACCTGTTCACAGATGGGCTGTTTGATAGGTTTAACAAAACCCTAAAATCTATGGTTCAGAGGGTGTTGCAAAAAGATGGAAAACATTGGGACTGTTTATTTACAGCACTGATGTTTTCCAAGAGGTACCCTAAGCAACTACCAGGTTCTCCCTGTGCCAGAACCTGCAACCTCTGCAATGTCTAGCTGTGGCCCTTCTTGCTGTGCCACCTGAGATGATGGACAGTTCCCTGCTTGATTCTTTAGACAAGCTTGCTATGTGTCTTGTTTGTCTAGAACCTTGAACCCTTTGCTCCTCCATTGAGCTTTCTGATTTAAGCCATGTCTCTGTATTACCTGTATGCCAGATCATTGTGCTCCCTACAGCCAATATCTTGCTCTTTGCATACCTACTGCTGTCCTTATGTTCGCTACCATTCGTTACTGATCCGTGACTTTTTCACGACACTTTCCTGTGATCCCATCCAGCTGCTACTTGTTACTGACCTTTGGTATGTATAATGACTATGCTTCTGCTTGATACCTATCTACGACCAGACATCTGCTTGCTCACCTCCTGGAGGGACGTTCCTGAATCCCGTGTGATGGAATAACATCCAGCACAACAAAAATATATACAATTAATAAATGGGATACAGATGTAAGTAGACGTGTAACCAACATCCCTCCCAAGCAAAAAATATATATAAAAAAGTAAAATAGATGGGGATATTTCACACATATCCATTATAAAATCAATTGATCAATCATGTATATGATGTAATGGATATGTGTGAAATATCCCCATCTATTTTACTTTTTTTATATATATTTTTTGCTTGGGAGGGATGTTGGTTATACGTCCACTTACATCTGTATCCCATTTATTATTTTAACTGTTTATATTTTTCTTGTCCTGGACGTTACTCCATCATGCCCACAGTTCTGAGCCAGATTGGTGCAGTGTGACATTTGTGGGGACTAACGTTGCTTGTAGGTATATGTCTGGACATAGGTATTTTTAATAATATCTTTGTTTTTAGTTTTCTCATCATCTTTTTAAATTTATTTTAGGCTATTTTGAATTTAAAATCTTTTTTCCAATACTCAGCATGGCAGACTTAGCGTCATGCTGGTTATCCATGCATTGTGCTTGATGTTCCGGTCTGACTCACATCGAGGCTTGGTCCTATTTGGCTTTGTTTATAATGCGATGCGTCAGTGCGTCGCCCGTGCTCCAGACGACGTCACTATTTGACGAAACGTACGTCGGGAGGAGCTGACGTGCTGACGTCATCGCATGCAGGTGTCTAAGCGGTAGGGTGTTTTGCACAGCCGGCCGGCTGGCCACATTCCTTGGATCATTTGGAGGTACTGGTTCATATGTCTGGATAAAGGCCCTGACCGGGTATTTGGTCACAAGCTTATCTAGCTTGCCATATGGTAAGCGCGCATTTTATGTGGTGTTCACATTTTGGTTGCAGTGGAGGAATCGTCACTTTTTCAACTTTCATATATATATTAGTTTCATGGATTTTGGTTGTGATTGAATTCACAGTAGAAGAGTTCTACCTTACACCATATTATAAACTGCTTTTTATGGTTTCTTTTTATGTACACTTTGGACTCTTATTTTTTTCACTGAATACTTGGTCTTGGGTGTATTCATATTTATATTTATTTTTGTTGGTTAATACCTATAATATTATTTATTCATTCTTTTTTGTGGTTCACATTTAGTGCTGCTAAAAAAATTTCTATTTTATTTCATGTGTGTATGTCACTTTTAGTGGCTGCTTATTGTTATTTTTATATTTAATTTAATCTATTTAGGTTTTAACAGCGCAGTATTTTATTTTGATTTATTGCACACCTAGAGTATGCTGTCCAGTTCTGGGCACCAGTCCTCAGGAAGGATGTACTGGAAATGGAGCGAGTACAAAGAAGGGCAACAAAGCTAATAAAGGGTCTGCAGGATATTAGTTATGAGGAAAGGTTTCGAGCACTGAACTTATTCTCTCTGGAGAAGATATGCTTGAGAGGGGATATGATTGGTGTCATAGGTGTCATTGGGAAGAATTATCCCCCATCATGGTGTCAGTGGAAAGAATGGTGCTGCATTGTTGGTTTCATTGGAAGGAATAGTCCCCCATTATTGGTCCTCATTGGAATGGATTATCCCCCATCATGGTGTCAGTGGAGGGAATGGTGTTGCATTGATGGTTATCATTGGGAGGAATAGTACCTCAGATCAGTGGTCTAATTGTGCCCTGGGACCAGATAAAGACAAGTAGGGCCACATTTGACTCACGGGCCATAGTTTGGAGACCACAGCTTTTATAAATAGGCCTCTTAAGAAATAAATCTTTTTTTCCTTCCTAAAACACACTGACCCTGACACTAAGACTGACACTAACTCTACATCTGGCCATACACCAGTAGAATTTTGTTTAACAAAATAAATTTTCGTAATGTTCATATAATTTTGTAATAATTAATAGGGTCAAATTGCTGCTTGTTTTTGACTGCGGAGACGAGGACATTTGAAGATGTATGGACATTTTTTCACGGTTAGAATTTCATTCCTCCAAGAATGTGATATTCATTAGGGAAAGATCATTCCTTAATGTAATGCGCATGTACATCCCAAAATTGAACGTAAAATTTACAACATTATCATGGAAATCAAACCATAAATTTCAGGGTTTTCATATTAATTTTGTCAAGTCCACAATACTCCGACAAATGATTCTTCTAAATTTCTGCATGAACGTTTGAATGGCATTGTACTGGTGTATGTCCAGCTTGACAAAGGAAGCCCAGTTCCATGACACCATGTTATAGCATATTCAGGGGTACCATCACTTAATGGCATTTAATTTAATGCGCATGTACATCCCAAAATCAATTGTAGAATTTACAACATTGACATGGAAATCAAACAAAAACATTCAAGGTTTTCATATTAAATTTCTCAAGTCCACAATACTCCGACAAATGATTCTTCTGCGTAAACGTTTGAACGGCATTGTACTGGTGTTAGGCCAGCCTGACAAAGGAAGCCCAGTTCCGTGACACCATGTTATGACATCTTCAGGGGTACCATTACTTAACGGCACTCCTGAATACCCCAGATGGCAATGCCACCACACCCCTATTCGGAAAGACAGAGGTAACCATCAAAGGTTAAACGATATAAGGTGCAGAACCAAGACATTTCCAAAATGCTCTGAGATCAAGGGAGTTATATCATGTAGAAGACTCAGGAACTCGAGTGGTTAAGAAAGAATATTAAGACTCTTACATCAGCCTAGTAATGACAGGTTTAAGGTGTGTCCTAGTGCCTTTGCAGCTGACTCAACATGGTCCTTCACACCGAATGTTTCCATTGATAATGCTGAATTTCACTTATAGTTCTCCCTAAATCCTGTTGGCCCCATAATCACTAACCTTAACCCTAAATTAAAGGGGAACTTTCACCGTCCTGCATATTGTTTTTCCTTTTTACCTTGTCTGTTAGGTTGTCCTCAAAAAACATACTCGCATGCCTACCAAATCCAGCGTTATCTGGTGTAATCTTCGAATTCTGGTCATGTGCCGCCATCTTGTCTTCTTCTGACATCAGGGGATCCTCTGACTTCTTCTGGTTCTTGCAACCAGCCCGCCGCATGCGCAGTGTTGTGGAGATTGCCAAACACATGCACAGTATGGGGGAGATTGCCCTAAAGCCTCCTGAGATATCATTATTATTATTATAATACAGGATTTATATAGCACCAACAGTTTACGCAGCACTTTACAATAAAAGGGGGACAGTACAATTACAATACAGTTCAATACAGAAGGAATAGGAGGTCCCTGCTCATGGAGCTTACAATCTAAGGGGGGTGGAGGTGATACAAAAGGTGATAGCTGCAGCGGATAATCTGATGGAGGGGACTCAAGTACAGTTCTGAGGTGGAGATATGTGCCGTTAGTATCCCAGAAAGCTTTGGGTAGGGGGGATGTCATTTTCACCTAGGTGAGAAAGCCAGGCATATGGTGTCCTAAAATATGTATTTTACAATTAAAAAAAAAAAATTAAAAATTAATTCCAAATTGTGTGACAAGATCAGAGGGGAGGAAAATTATGGAAAAACCACTGAAAAGGGTAAAGGTCAATGTTAATGGCGCTAGAGAACAGTCACAATCCTCACATCTGATAATCTGAGTATTTCAGCACTAAAAATGCTAAATTTTGCTATGTATCGTATAAAATATTAAAACACTTTTAAGATTTAAAAAAGTCTTCTTTTTAGCCTGTTCAGATTTTTTATTTCTACCCTGTATATATTCCATGAGTATTTTTTTCCAAATTATCTAGTTGATTTTGGCCACCATTTATAAATCTAGGGATGCTTAAATATTTTTTTTTGTCCTTTTCAAAAAAGAAAAATAATAGAAAATATAAAATGTTTTTTTAAAAAATTGCCTCTCTAGTAGTGCTTTAAATTTCGCCCATTGATAGTTAGTATTGTAATAAGATGTAAATAAATCAACTAAAATACTGGTGATGTCATAGTAATATGAGAAGTATTGCAGCCCCTGATTTGAAGATCTGGCTTATTGGATATGTGAAGATCTGGTTTATTGGATATGTGAAGATCTGAAGATTTGAAGGTCTTGATTCCTGGATATGTGAACATTTGAAGATCTGGCTTCCTGGATATGTAAAGTTAGTATCCCAAGAAGCTTTGAAAGGCAGAGAGGCTTTCTCAAGGGGGGGGGGGGGGGGGGGGTGACAAGACAAGAAAGCTAGAAGTGCAGGGTTGGGTCTCAAAAAAAAAAAAGAAGGTATGGGTAGTAATAAGGAGGGAATATGGGGATATGTACTAGAAATATTTTTGTATGTTAATAAATTGGAAATATTAAAAAGAAAATAACTAAAAACGGGAAAAGAAAGAAAACATAAAAAAAGGGTGTTTTATAAAGTAAAAAAAAAAAAATTTAGAGAAAAATTCCAAAAGTGTTCAAGATTTTAAAAAATGTCTTTTATCTTTTTTAAATCCTGTCCAGGTTTTTTTTATTTGCACTTGGTAATTATTTAATGAGTATTTACTTTTTTTTTTTTTTAACTCGCCCAGTTAATTTTATAAACCCCAGACTGATTTAAACAACTATTTCTCTAAGCAAAAAAAATAGTAAGTACAAACAAAAAAAAAATGTATTTCATGGCATTTAAATATCACCCATTGATAGTCAGCAAAGTAATAAGATATAAATAAATAGACTAAAATACTGGTGATGTCATAGTAATACAGGAAGTTTTGCAGCCCCTGATTTTGTGAAGATATGACAACGTTGGTTCCGAGTGTATCTGGAAATAAATGATTTGGTAAATTACCGGTAGTAGTGTCATGATATAAAACAAAAAATTCCGCGCTAGAAGCACAAAAAGATAAGCAGCAGTAAACAGTGCGACAACACCAATAAGACAGAGAAAATTAAATAAACTGCGCTAAACAAAGGTTATATGTGTTGGGGTGAATTAATAGTGTGACCTAACAACAACAAAAATATATAATAAATCCAATAAATAAAGTCCAAATTCCCAAAGTAGTAGATATTCAGTATAAATGTGGATGCTGATCCAAGTGAGCTATGATTGCTCTTACCAGAACTCCAAAGATATAAGCGGATGGCAAAAAACCCTTGCCAGGGCCTCTGAGGTATTGGACCAATCAGCACCGTCCGTGGTTGTAATAATCGAGTTATTTCTGTATTAATAACTATATTTCAATAATTCATATTGATGAGAAAAGTTCCAAGAAAAATCTGTTAAGTTCTCGTGTAAAACCTCCAAAATTGATTTAATGATCAATTAGCAAAATGTTACAAAAACAATGTCAAAATGTAGAATACAAAAATAGATTATTCTTAAAATGAAGTTTAAATCAGATATGTCTGTGTGTATGTCTTGAGATCTGTGTGTGTGTGTGAAGCTGCAATGCATCTGTCCCTCTCCCCACAGCCTGTCTGTACTCCTACAATTAACTCCCACCTTTTTCCATAGAGGCTGGCTTAAAAAAGGTTCATTTTACTTATAGTCCCACAGAAAAGACCGCGAAATTTGAATTACTCCTTCCAACATTCCTAAGGGCGGGGCTATGAACGAAGTGAGAAAAGCTATCTTTTAAGAATCATTTAACTTACAATATATACATTTCCTTTAAACATATAAAATCCTACATATCAGTATACATATATGTAAAATGCAGTGTTCTTATTAATACCCTAATCAAGAAATATAATAGTGTAAAGAAACAGCTTATATTCTTAACATAATGAAACTTTGTGTCTTTGGAAAGACTGTAATCTAATCTTCTTAGATGGGGGAGGTGAAATGGTCTACACTAAATTGTATCCACATGTGAGATGAATCTCTCCCAAGCAATGCACACAAAGCCTATACCAGCATAAACTTTCATGAGTTATAAAAACCTATATAACTTCACCTTTTCCATACATAGAAGATATATATATATTTATATATATATATTTATATATATAATTCAATTATCACATGAATTCAACCATTCATAAATTCTGATATTCTAACATTTCCCTCTCAAAATGATTGATTTAACCAATCTGATCATTTTAAATTAAATCATTAAATAAATCTGAATCTAACTCTAAATTCATTTATACCTCAAACGCATCACATCCGTATTCATTCATGCCCAAAGATCTTAAGATAATTGACTCAAATATATATTTTCAAATGTGATTCTATATAAGGAAAAGTGAATTCATAACCCTTCATCTTCATATACCATAAAAAATATTTTCACAATTATTATTTTCTTTTACCAAATAAATCAATCCCCTTAATTTCATGATTCATAAATGTAACATTGTTGTACAATACTTTGAAATATAGATATCACTTCAGAAATTTGTTTCATATTTTCCCTCCAAATTGTGTTTAACATAAATCTATAATCCATAAAACCTTTCTAATAACCTTGTCAAAATTAAAACATAAAATATGTTCTTAACTTCATTTTGTTCATATAAGTGAGATGATTTCAAAACTAAATACATATTACAATGTAAAGTTAATCCTATCTTGTTTATGTACCTTTAAGAAAAATGTACTCTGTCTTAATTAACACCAGATGTTCCCTCTAACTAGAATGACTCCATTGTAGGGATGTTTAACCCTTTCAACTCTGAAAATACACTATATATGAGTGTAAAAATGATGTGTAAAAAAAATATCTCATCTTGATATAATAAACATGTCCTGTCACATAAAAATGATATATAAAAACTGCAATATATCTGATGGATAAATGATTTCATCAGTAGTGAAAAAAACTAAAAAGTCCATTGTTTTTAAAATGTCCTCTCTTATCAGAGGTTCTCGAGAATTTTTCTTCTTCTTCTTCTTCCTGCACTCTGTAAAGTTGGAAAAACTTTATTGAACATTAAAATGACAACAATAATTATAACGAATGGATCTCTTCTGTCAATTCTTCTCCCAGAACTGATATTCTTAAACTTCAATATTTTGTTCCCATCTGGAAGGTCTAGAAATATTAAATTTCTTTCTTTTGGTGACTTACAAGTCAGATCCTAAAAAAGAATGCAGTATCATTATTGAGAATTTAAATACATGCAAAATATACCTTCATTTACTTATTCATTTTACATACCAAAATTCTAATATTTTATTATGACATATAAACCATATTTTAATAACATTTCTAATTACCTTACTTTGCTCTATTTTTCCTAAAATTACCTATACTCTAATTTATTATTCTGTGTATTTAAACGACAGGACGCAATTTCTCTTTTTTCAGTCATAATATAAAATCTTGTTTTCATAAACTAAATAAAGATTTTAAATTACCCCAGAAGACAAAAGCGAATTATATATTCATTCACTTCTCCTCTATAATATTTCAGAGTAATGCGTGCTGTACTGTACTTCTAACATTTTCAATTCAGCATTTTCTGTAGAATTTTTGCTGAATAGTATAACCATTCTTTGGGTAACACCTAGAAAGACCTGTTGAACAATTCTTAATATTATTAACAAATCCTGTCTCAAAGCATCTCTCAGCACTTGTTCTAACAATCCAAATTATAGGCTTTCTGAATAAATTTAGCTGAGAATGTTCTGTTATCACATCTACCTCTATGGGTTTAGATTTTAAAGTTTTAAAAAATGGGCAATATTTGTCATATAATTCTCCTGAATGAATTCTCTTAAAAAGAATTTTTAATGACAGATCAGGTGTCCGTAATATGATCATCCTAGATCTCACAATCTTTTCTGTTACTTTGACTGCAAAATAAACACTTAACAATTGCTTCATATTTGTGTCAAAAGTCTTTTCCATATTTGTCAAACCTCTGGAGAAAAAAACTATTATTTTCGGTTCACCATCTTTTACCTGAAATAAAATTACTGAGATGGAATTCTCAGATACCTTAGTAGACAATAAAACAGGCATAGACATTCCAATTTCGATTGTATGCAATGAAACAGCATTCTGCAAATCTTTTTTCAACATTTCAAAAACATCTGTATGGGTTTGAGACCATTCATCAAACACAACATCTTTTTGTTTCAGGAAATCAAATAATGGTTTAACTTTATCATCATATTCCTGTAAAAACTCTTTGCAAGAATTTAACTCACTCAAAAATTGATATAATGCCTTGTAAGATGTTGGAACTGGAATAGCAGAAATGTTTCTAACTTTTTCCTGTGATAACATTCTCTGTCCATGACTAATTTGCATATGAAGAAAGTTAACTTTATCTTTCATTAACTGAACTGACTCTGTGTTCAATTTCAATCCTGCTGTTTGTAACAGAGTAAATAACTATCAACAGAGTGACATGTTCCTCTGTATTTTGGGTAGACAACAAAATTTTGTCCACGTGTTGGAAAATACATTTTGGTCTAGAAAATTTTGATAAAACTTTCTCCAAGCACTCGTGCACTATTCCGTCACTGATTTCCATTTCTGGAATTATTCTAGTGAAGGCATAAGTTTCTTTATTGAAACTGAAGGCAAGTTTATAATGACAGCTGTTTGTTACTGGTACTGAAAAATGACTATTGGAAATTTCCAGTACTGAAAATACTTTGGCCTTGGCATCCATTTGTGACATTAAATTTAAATTAGGAACAATAGGTTTGTTATTTGTAATGCATTTATTCAGTGATCTTAAATCAACTGATAAAGAATACGAATCATCAGCATTCTTGATAGGCCAAATACAATTATTTACCACTGATTGTGCCTTCTTTAATATTCCTTGTTGTAAAAATGATTGTACAATGTCAGAAACTGGACCTATTGATTCTTGTGGCAACTTATTTTGAATTTGGGGTTCAGGGTCTCGTCCCTCAATTTCTATCTCAATATCTTTAAACAAACCTGTATCCATTTTGTTCTGACTCCAAAGACTTTTATGTGCTCTTACCGATTGTTCCAATTCGAGATTGGTTCCTGTGTGTGGCCAATTAAGATCTGAAGAAATGTCAGCGACTGCTGTACAAATACTTCCAACATTATTGTACATGGAAGAATCTATTAACCTAGATTTGGGCCTAGATGAATCTTTCCATATAGTAGAATTACTTAAATCAATAATCCAATCTAATTTACTAATCACATCCATGCCTAAAATATTCTCTGTATTTTGGCAACACCAGATGTCCATTTTAGTTTTTAAAACTCCCGGAATCTCGAAATTCACACCAGAAACTTTAGCTGCAACTGTGTTTCCTTTTCCATTGAAACCAATTAAATTACATTTTGGAGAATCAATATTCACATGTAATTTGTTTTTAGTTAAACTGAGTTTAGATCCTAAATCTATTAACCATTTAGTATCCTTGCCATTTAATAAACCATGTAACCATGGCCTTCCACTTTCATCTAATAAAAGTGAAGTCACATATTTTAATGTTGGAGATGACTCAGAACCTTTTTTCTTAAATCCTGATGGTGATGGAAGTAATCCATCCCTCTCATTTTCATTATTGTTTTTCAAATTGATTGAACTGTCATTAACAGTCAATGTACTGATCTGTTTGACTTCTGAAGCATAAGGCAAATCAGTCAAACTATTGTTTGAAGAAGAAAGAATATATTGCTCAGAAATATGTTCTGTATTTTCTACTTTCAAAGTTTTCCTTTGTGTAGTATGTAGGGAAGTATTTCCTGTCTGCTCTGAAACTTTAGTTCTGCCTGTGACGTGTATCTCGCCATCTCTGGGTGTGGCCTTACACGTGGCACTCTGAACACCATTTTGTAATATATCTAAACGGCGTCTGCATTCAGCAGCTTTATTCAATATTTTTGTTTTAAGCAAAACTTCATTTTCCTGGTCATCAACCTTGAAAAATCGCATATCTTGTACAAAAGGCTCCTGCATAGAATCTGCAGTAACATTCATAGAGTCTGCATTAACATTAATCTCTAAACTCTTGCTTGACTCTGCTTTAAACTTTACATTATTCTGTAACTCAGACAACTGAATATCCTTTATTTGAATTGCACTCTGCAAATCATCTATCCTTTCAGTCAAAATCTGACAATTAGTACATAAACTATTGTCCTTTTTTTCCTCTTTTGTACCAACTACATTGCTTTCAAAAACTCCTGATATCATTGTATCATAAACTTTAATCAACTTAATCAAATTCCTAACCTGTTTGCTGAATTTCTTAAATGCAAATTTTGACTTTTGTATTTTCTTATTAGCCTGTAAGCATTCATTGAACATGTAACACCATAATTCATCATCTTTAACAAACTTTGACAAATTTTTAAATTCTAAATCACTCTCACTGGATAATTCATGAATTAAATCCATAACTTACCAATGTAAGACGGCTTCCTTCATGTAACACGCGCTCCCTCTCTTGGCGGGAAATTACGTCATCAAGAAACAGATTTTTCTTGTACGTGCACAAACGTCTCACCGATTCCGATCTTTCTTTTCCTTCCAAGTTCAATTCAATGATGCCGAAAATGAGCTTTTTCGATTTCTCCTGAAAGCTTGTCTGAATAATCACTGTTTTTGCTGATATTCCCTCTCGACAAGCGGAAGGAGAAATTATTGAAAAAAAATTCGATATTCGGACAAAAAGAATCTGGCAAATGGCTCGCCACTGTAATAATCGAGTTATTTCTGTATTAATAACTATATTTCAATAATTCATATTGATGAGAAAAGTTCCAAGAAAAATCTGTTAAGTTCTCGTGTAAAACCTCCAAAATTGATTTAATGATCAATTAGCAAAATGTTACAAAAACAATGTCAAAATGTAGAATACAAAAATAGATTATTCTTAAAATGAAGTTTAAATCAGATATGTCTGTGTGTATGTCTTGAGATCTGTGTGTGTGTGTGAAGCTGCAATGCATCTGTCCCTCTCCCCACAGCCTGTCTGTACTCCTACAATTAACTCCCACCTTTTTCCATAGAGGCTGGCTTAAAAAAGGTTCATTTTACTTATAGTCCCACAGAAAAGACCGCAAAATTTGAATTACTCCTTCCAACATTCCTAAGGGCGGGGCTATGAACGAAGTGAGAAAAGCTATCTTTTAAGAATCATTTAACTTACAATATATACATTTCCTTTAAACATATAAAATCCTACATATCAGTATACATATATGTAAAATGCAGTGTTCTTATTAATACCCTAATCAAGAAATATAATAGTGTAAAGAAACAGCTTATATTCTTAACATAATGAAACTTTGTGTCTTTGGAAAGACTGTAATCTAATCTTCTTAGATGGGGGAGGTGAAATGGTCTACACTAAATTGTATCCACATGTGAGATGAATCTCTCCCAAGCAATGCACACAAAGCCTATACCAGCATAAACTTTCATGAGTTATAAAAACCTATATAACTTCACCTTTTCCATACATAGAAGATATATATATATTTATATATATATATTTATATATATAATTCAATTATCACATGAATTCAACCATTCATAAATTCTGATATTCTAACATTGGTCAGATCAAAATCCCCTCAATGGATACAGGAGAAAAGCAAACACAAGAAAACTGGCCATAGTGTAGTATGTTAAAAGCTAGACATGGACATACGAACATACCAATCACCCTGGTGTGCACATAAAAACAACCAAAAAAAAGGGGGGGGAGGGAAGTGAAAAACCCCACCACCGTGGCTGTAGATTGTGCTTACCGACTCACGGTGATAAACAGGCTCTTAGTAGGTTAGGAGCTGACATATAGCTGGCAAGGAGCACCTGGATACGTCCTCATTAACCCGAAGTCCACATCATCAGTAAACCACCCAGAATATAAATAATAAACTCTCCATGGTGAAGTACGTTTAAAAAACGAATTTAATAAAAAAGTATTGCACTTACAGGATAAAAGCACTTATATCGCATAGGTATATGTCGCCGGCCGGCATACAAGCATGGAAGCGAAGCTCGTCCTACTTCCTGGTCTCGTGGTAGCGTCGCTGCGTGCATACCCAGACGCGTTTCGTCATCAAAAGGACGTTCTCAATGCAATACTTTTTTATTAAATTCGTTTTTTAAACGTACTTCACCATGGAGAGTTTATTATTTATATTCTGGGTGGTTTACTGATGATGTGGACTTCGGGTTAATGAGGACGTATCCAGGTGCTCCTTGCCAGCTATATGTCAGCTCCTAACCTACTAAGAGCCTGTTTATCACCGTGAGTCGGTAAGCACAATCTACAGCCACGGTGGTGGGGTTTTTCACTTCCCTCCCCCCCCCTTTTTTTTGGTTGTTTTTATGTGCACACCAGGGTGATTGGTATGTTCGTATGTCCATGTCTAGCTTTTAACATACTACACTATGGCCAGTTTTCTTGTGTTTGCTTTTCTCCTGTATCCATTGAGGGGATTTTGATCTGACCACGGACGGTGCTGATTGGTCCAATACCTCAGAGGCCCTGGCAAGGGTTTTTTGCCATCCGCTTATATCTTTGGAGTTCTGGTAAGAGCAATCATAGCTCACTTGGATCAGCATCCACATTTATACTGAATATCTACTACTTTGGGAATTTGGACTTTATTTATTGGATTTATTATATATTTTTGTTGTTGTTAGGTCACACTATTAATTCACCCCAACACATATAACCTTTGTTTAGCGCAGTTTATTTAGTAGTGTCATGATGCTGTAAGGTCCAGGCAAGTAGTGAAGCTGGGGATATTTATACTGACTCTATGTACGTACAGCAAGGTACATGCCAGCACATGTGCAGCAGGGGAAATCCTCACTACTCTGTCATGTCACTCATCTCCTTTTCACATTCAATTTCACGAAATATAAGGCCGTCAGTTCTGTATGTGCCTCTAAGGCATTTTTTTAAAAATTTTGTTTCTTGTTTTCTTGCAGTAATTAGATTTTTTGCGATAAGAACAAGGTAGTCCTCTGTATTTTAGCACAAAAAAAGGGTTAATAACAAAATATAAAAATAAAAAAAATAAAAATAAAATGTCCACATTAGCCACTGACTAAACCTGGCTACCCTCACACTTACCCTTAGGGCTTATTCACACCAGGGGCGGGAACGCATGCATAATCGCATTATGATTTCCCCGCAAAAAACGTTCTGCCTTTTTGCAGACAAATGTGGCTACCATTAATTCTTAATGGCACCCCAACGTATCTAGCAAATGCGTGCGTGTTCAAAATCCCCAAGATGGTGCCGCAGTACCGTGCGTTTTGGTGGTGCGCAAATTTAAAAACCACACTGACACCCTTTTTTTCTGCGTTTTACGCACATAGGGCAGCCCAAAAATGTAACACACGGGAACGAGCAAAAAAAGAGATCGGATGTACGTTATGGAGTGTACAAGCCCTTAAAGATCTAAACATTTTAGGCAGTTAGTGCAATTAACTTCAATACCAACCTGTAATGCTAATTCATTTACAGGACGTTTTTTTAAAATTTACAGTTGATTGTTGTTTGACCGACAATTACTACTTCACGTGACTGTACTGACATAAACTTCACCACACTGACACCCTTTTTTTCTGCGTTTCACGCACATAGGGCAGCCCAAAAATGTAACACGCGGGAACGAGCAAAAAAAGAGATTGGATGTACGTTATGGAGTCTACAAGCCCTTAAAGATCTAAACATTTTAGGCAGTTAGTGAAATTAACTTCAATACCAACCTGTAATGCTAATTCATTTACAGGACGTTTTTTAAAATTTACAGTTGATTGTTGTTTGACTGACAATTACTACTTCACGTGACTGTACTGACATAAACTTCACATCATTTTTGATAGCGCTTACTTACAAAAATGCCATAAATCTATCCCCTATTTTGTAGACGCTGTAACTTTTGCGCAAACCAATCAATATACGCTTATTGCGATTTTTTTTTTTTACCAATATTATGTAGAAGAATACATATCGGTCTAAACTGAGGAAAAAAATTTGTTTTTTTATATATATTTTTTGGGAATATTTATTATAGCAAAAAGTAAAAAATATTGCTTTTTTTTCAAAATTGTCGCTCTTTTTTTGTTTCTAGCGCACAAAATAAAAACCGCAGAGGTGATCAAATACCACCAAAAGAAAGCTCTATTTGTGGGGAAAAAAAGGACGTCAATTTTGTTTAGGTGCAGCATCGTACTACCGCGCAATTGTCCGTTAAAGCGACGCAGTGCCGAATCACAAAAAATGGCCTGGTCATTGGGCAGCCAAATCCTGTGGTTAGTGATTAAACTTGTAGAGAAGGGACCGCTGAAAAAAAAAACAATACCAGGGTTATGGCATATAGCTACAGTCATAACCCCAGTACTCCACTTACCGACCAGTATGTTATTGGTCTATGGCCTGGTAGACCCCCCCCCTTTTTTTTCCATAAAGTCCCGGGCAGAATGTCGGAAAACAAGGGCCAGTTAAAAAAAAAAGGCAGCATTCGACCTGCGTGTATGTCGGTCTGTCCGACAGAAGCCTCTGTTGAAAGTGCATGGTGAAAAACCATCAGCCGACCGATTCCTGATCAGAGCTGTCAGCCAATGGCAGAGAGCGCTGATCAGAGTGTTCTGTCAGGGGGGGCACCCTCCTGTCAGAACAACAGCTCAGCGGGGGAGATCGCTGCAGCAACCTTGCAGGTTAGTACAACGGCTCCGACCTGAGCTGTCATATTTTTTACGCGCAACCCAAAAAAACTGTAGTGTGTACCCGGCTTAAATTTCACATCAGCAATCAACTCTGCCCACTTAGGTGAAATCACCTAACGCTCTTTAAAAATGTAAACTTTTTTTGCTTACTTATGTTTTTTCTTCCACTTTCTGGTTTCCCTGAGGGCAGTGGTGGTGTAACCCTGGTCGTACAGATGTCCTCTGGGAAGGCAACGTCACCATTGCCTTCAGAGTAGTATTGCACATGCACCGAATGACGTTACAGGGATAAAAAAAAACAAAAACTTTTAGTGAGATCTTGGGGAGAAACGTAATATTTTTCCCAACAGAATTATTCAAAATAACTAATGCCGCATCTAAACAAATGAGACATAACAAATTATTAATAATAATAACAAAAAAATAATAATAATAATACGTTTTTATTATTATTATTTATTATTATTAATTTGTTACGTTCCATTCGTTTAGATGCGGCATTCGTTATTTTGGATAATTTCATATAATTCGGAGTAAAAAAAAAAAATCCCTGATCACTCGCCCAGGATACTGAACTGCTCTGGTGACAGTATGTAAAAAAAATATATATATATATATGAAAAAAAATAAACTGTGTAAAAAAAAAAAAAAGTGTTAGAAATAATTGATAACTTTGTGTAAAAAAAAAAATATACATTTTCATTTTCTTTCCCAAAAACTTGTGGGGAAAAATTACATTTTCAAAAGACTCACTATGCCCTTCAGAAAATACCTTGGAGTGTTTGCTTTCCAAAATAGGGTCATTTTGAGGGAGTTTTCACTGACCTGGTACTCCAGGTCCTCCAAAAATGTGATAGATAATCAGGAAATTAGATGTGTAATTTATGCCCCTGAAACAATTGAAGGTGCTCCTTGTATTTTGGGGCCCTCTATGCATCAAGGCTGTGAAAAAGTCTCACACATGTGTATCCCCATACTCAGAAGGCATAGACATAGCAGTCATAGAAGAATGTGTTTTGAGGTTTAATTATGCTGTGTGTGAGAAATAACTTTATAAAATGACATGTAGTGTATAAAAACACATTATAGTTTTTGACAATCCTTTATTTAAAAAATTAAAATAAATGTTCCCCAGTGTAGATCCTTTGTCAATCACGACGCCTGCCTCCACCACCGACCCCCCCTCAAAAAAAGTCCGCTCACGCCGAAGGCTCCCGTCGTCTGCCAGCTCTGCTGTCTGACATTTCCTAAATAACTAAGGGGCAGGGCCACCCGGTAACGTCACTGGGTGATTTTTCTTTTTCAAATTTTTTAATTGCTGGCAATTGTTTTTTTTTTTTTACTTTCAGCTGTCAGCGGGGAACCACCCCTTGGTGCTCCAGGACCTCCAAAAATGTCATAGGTATTAAGGAAATTAGATGTCTAATTTATGCCCTTTAAAAGCCTGAAGGAACTCCTTGGATTTTGGGCCCTTTTGTGTGGCTAGGCTGTGAAAAAGTCTCATGCATGTGGTATCGCCACACTCGGGAGGAGTAGCAGAATGTGTTTTGAGGTGTAATTCTAAGTATGCCTATACTGTGTATTAGAAATAATTGATAACTTTGTGTAAAAAAATACATTTACATTTTCTTTCCTGCATTTTCCAAAAACTTGTGGGAAAAAAATACATTTTCAAAAGACTCACTATGCCTTTCAGAAAATACCTTGTGTGAAAGTGTTTGCTTTCCTAGATGGGGTCATTTTGAGAGCTGGGGTGCTCCAGGTCCTCCAAAAATGTGATGGATAGTCAGGAAATTAGATGCGTAATTTATGCCCCTGGAACACTTGAAGATGCTCCTTATATTTTGGGCCCCTTTATGCATCTAGGCTGTGAAAAAGTCTCACACGTGTGTCCCCATACTTAGGAGGCATAGACATAGCAGGCATATCAGAATGTGTTTTGAGGTGTAATTATATGTATGCCTATGCTGTGTGTGAAAAATAACTTTATAAACTGACAACTTTGTGAAAATAAACACGTTTTATTAAAATTTCTTCATTTTCTAAAAAATTGTGACAAAAAATTACAACTTAAAAAACTCACCATGCCTCCTATTAAATACCTTGGACTTTCTACTTTCCAAAAAGGGTTTTTTGGGGAATATTTGTACTGTCCCTGCATTTCAGGGCCTCAATAAATGAGATCGGCCGTCAGTACATCGTGACTGGTCAATTTTCAATATATATATATATATATATATATATATATATATATATAGTTTGTAGACTCTATAACTTTAACAAAGACTAAATAATATATACTGATTTGGGTTATGTTTACCAAAGAAATTTGAAATTTAGCAAAATACATTGTGGCCTAAATTTATGAAGAAATATTATTTTATTTCTTTTTATTTTATTATTTATTTGCAAAATTTTATAAGAGATGCTAAGAAACCAGTTTTTTTTTCTCAAAATTTTCGGTACATTTTGGTAAATGCTGGCCAACATGAATGACGAGTAATTACCAGGGTGGAAATGTAAAACCTGGACTGGATTTAAAAAAAAGTTTTATCACTTTTGAAAAGTATTTTTTTTTATTAAACATATTCAGTTTTTTTTCTGCCAGCATTTACAAAATCTTGGACTACTTAAAACATTTTACTCTTTGAAAAAAACAAAAAAAAAACAGTTTTTTTAAATTTGCTTCTAGTAGTGTTTTAAATATGACCCATTAATTGTCAGCAGTATGATGTAAACAAATAAACTAAAATACTGGTGATGTCAGTTGAATGGTCTTTCCTATGGGAAGTGCTCCAGAGAAGGGGGTTGCCACTACTTTTTCTCAACTGGTTGCAAGTCCTATATAGATGTCCTACTGCCTCAGTGAGGCTGGGAGGTGGCCTGTCTGCTTCTTTCCATCTTTACAGAAGTACTCGCCAGGGCTGCCCTCTTTCTCCGGCCTTATTTTCTATAGCCAAAGGCCCTTCGCACTTCACCAGGGACTAAAGGCCTTCGGGTTGGTTGCCTGGAGGAGAGGGTTGCCTTCTATGCTGACAATCTCCTTTTATTCCTAAATGATCCAGGCCCTTCACCTCTAGGTGCGCACCAGGTTCTGGACTCCTTCTTCTCATATGGGGCTCAAGGTAAACTGGACCAAGCCCCTGTTATTTCCCATTGACTCTAAGGCCCGATCTTCGGTCCTACCAGACTTACCATTACAATGGGTGGAGGAGTTCAGGTACCTGGGAGTGCAGGGCCTCCTGTAGGACTTCAGACTTTCCCCCCCTTAATATTTCTTCTGTACTCAATGACACTAGAATGTGGCTGAGGGCTTGGGAATCACTGCCATTGTCATTGCTTGGAAACATAAATCTAATAAAATTAAATGTTTGCCTAATTTCATTTATTTGTTTTGCCAGTCCCCAACTTGGTTTCCCAAATTTTTCATTAACCGCTTACACCAACTTTTCTCCTTGTTTCTATGGAGATCTCAGCCCCCTGAGGTATAAATTGATGACATTAATGCATACTTCTTCTCGTATTTCTTAGCCTTCCAGTTGGATACTGCGTCTTGGTGGCTCTCCTCGGATCAATCCAATTCGGCGACCATGTTGGAGGCGGCAGTGGTCAATTCCTTAGAGGTTATGAGGTTTCCCCTGTTTAGAGGACCAAGAGCCCCCTATCAGTTGACTCCCTCCATGTCCACTACCATTAATGCTTGGAGGGCAGGATTAACCTGTGAAAAATACCCCAGATATGCCTCTCACCTAATGCCCCGCTCTGGTTCCACATCTGTATACGTTACCTGACCCAGGGGCATGGATGAAATTTAAAATCTAAATCTTTTCCCAGGTGATAGCGGGAATACCTTGAAGCTCTTTCCTCAGCTAGTATCTGAATTTAATATCCCTTACAAGTTCAGTTCTATGCAGTTTTCTCATGCCCTCAGCAGCCAGTTTCCGTCCACATCTCTCCAAATGGTACAACCATCCCTTGAACAGGTACTCAGATTGGATTGCTTTGAGAAGCCCACCTCCCATCTTTACACCACCCGATTAAAACATCGTTGCCTGATTTGGAGTCCGAGAGAGCCTGGTGGCAGAGGGATGCTCAGCAGCAAGACAATGAGGACTGGGATGATATTTGGGACTTACCTTTCCGTGCTCTAGTTTCCCTCCATGACAGGCTCATGCAATTAAAAACAAAAAACAAAAAAACAACCCCCCCCTCTTCTATTCCCTTATGGAAACAATTGATCATGAACAATCTTCCATTATATAAAGACACATGTCAACAGGGATTGTCCAACTAAATATGATCGGGTTTGGTCAAAATGGTTGAAAGAACTTTCGACTGCTTAGTTATTCCAATTACCTTTTAATGTCTAGGCTATTGTGCTCATTTCAGTGTCTGCCTCTGAAGGGGCCATCCCTAGAGCTATACCATCTTTTAAATCTTGTTAGAACTTTGTATGCTGTTCCCTATGACCTTTAAAAGTCTTTACCGCAACATCTCTTTTTTATGGCACCCAGGCTGTCACATTATGATCATACTGTTTTGCCTGCTTTATTTTGTGGGTGACATTTTGTATAATCCAATTTCGTTTGTGTGGTCCTTTTTGTTGTTTTTTTTTTTTTTGTTCCTTATGTCTGTTTATGTATGTTTGCCAATGTCTGTTAGCCGATGACTAAACCTGGCTTGTACACATAAATGATCTATATGAATTCCAGGAAGTAAATACTACATGAATCATCTGCCCTTACTCAAGATGGCTCCAAAAATAAATACTAGGCGGTGTCTTTCAAAGTGATTCTTCAGCAAAATAAAGCATTGAGACATGGATGGAGGTTTGCTTTGAATATGAAAAATTAAAGCGGAGTTCCACACAAAAATGGAACTTCCGCTTTTCGGAACCCTCCCCCCCCTCCGGTGTCACATTTGGCACCTTTCAGGGGGGATGGGGGTGCAGATACCTGTCAAAGACAGGTATTTGCAACCACTTCCGGCATAGACTCCCATGGGAGTCTATGCCTCTTCCCGTCCCGACCGCGCTGTCTGCTGGGAACACACAGCTCCCAGCAGAGAGCGGGGACCACTAGGGACGCGCAGCGTGACTCGCGCATGCACAGTAGGGAACCGGGAAGTGAAGCCGCAACGCTTCACTTCCTGATTCCCTCACCTAGGATGGCGGCGGCAGCTGCCGAGAACCGAGCGGGTTCTCGGCGTCCCCTGCCGACATCGCTGGACCCCAGGACAGGTAAGTGGCAATGTATTAAAACTCAGCAGCTGCAGTATTTGTAGCTGCTGGCTTTTAATATTTTTTTTTTTTGGCGGTGTGGGTGAACCCCCCGCTTTAACTAAACAGCGTTTTTGGTTTGTGCTACTCAGATGCAGTGTAGTTCCTCATCTAAACCATAACCTCACCCTTAAATTAACCCTTAAGGTGGCCATACATGGACAGAATTTTGAGCGAACACTCTTGGGAAAATTAGTACAAAAATCCTCAGAACATTGAATGTTTTTTAAAAGATTAGGGCAGAGCTACACTCAAAAGGAGAAGCTCCGCTTGTCTGCCTCCTTCTCCCACATTTGACACCTTTTTGGGGGGAGCGGGTACCCGGTTTTAACAGGTACCCGCTCCAACTTCTGGCTCATTTCTCCCAAGCTAATTGATCTGGAAGTTCGGCCCCCCTCCTCCTTCCCCTGCAGCCGGCCCATTCGCAAAGCACAGCGCACTTTGCGCATGCACAGCGTGGAACCAGCTGTGAAGCTGTAGGGCTTCCCTTATTGGAGATGAAGGCAGCAGCACCTGATAGCCGACTGAAAAATCGGCTCGGGTGAAGACACCGCTGGATTCGTTGAAAGGTAAGTGCCCTAATATTGAAAATCAATAGCTACAGTATTTGTAGATAATGACTTTTAATTTTTTTCTGAAGAAGCCTGGAGATCCTCTTTAACATTTGAATTTGAAATGAATGGACTTTATTGAACGAAAACCATGCATACTAATAGACAATCGTTTTTAGAAAAAATTGCAGTCTTGCTCCTTCAAATTTTCTTGTCACTGCAGCTGAAAACGAACAACGACTCGACTCACTAATTTTTGGCAGTAATTTGATCCCCCCCCCCCCCCACACACACACACACACACACACACACACACAAAAAATGGGTATACCAAAATAAACTCAATAAAAAAGAAAAGGAAGGAAAAAAATAAATAACTACAGTGCCTTGAAAAAGTATTCATACCCCTTGAAATGTTCCACATTTTGTCATGTTACAATCAATGTATTTTATTAGGATTTTATGTGATAGACTGTTGTGAAGTGGAAGGAAACTAATAAATGATTTTCAAACTTTTTTACAAATAAATATGTGTAGAAAAGTGTGGTGTACATTTGTATTCAGCCCCCATTTCTCTGATACCCCTAACTAAAATCTAGTGGAACCAATTGCCTTCAGAAGTCACCTAAGTAGTAAATAGAGTCCACCAGTGTGTAATTTAATCTCAGTATAAATACAGCTGTTCTGTGAATCCCTCAGAGGTTTGCTGGAGAACCTTAGTCAACAAACGGCATCATGAAGGCCAAGGAACCCACCAGACAGGTCAGGGATAAAGTTGTGGAGAAGTATAAAGCAGGGTTAGGTTATAAAAAAATATCCCAAGCTTTGAACATCTCACAGAGCACTGTTCAATCCATCATCCGAAAATGGAAAGAGTATGGCACAACTGCAAACCTACCATGACATGGCCGTCCACCTAAACTGACAGGCCAGGCAAGGAGATCATTCATCAGAGAAGCAGCCAAGAGGCCCATGGTAACTCCGGAGGAGCTGCAGAGATCCACAGCTCAGGTGGGGGAATCTGTCCACAGGACAACTATTAGTCGTGCACTCCACAAATTTGCCCTTTATGGAAGAGTGACAAGAAGAAAGCCATTTTTGAAAGAAAGCCATAAGAAGTCCCATTTGTAGTTTGTGAGAAGCCATGTGGGGGACACAGCAAACATGTGGAAGAAGGTGCTCTGGTCAGATGAGACCAAAATTGAACTTTTTGGCCTAAAAATCAAAACGCTGTGTGGCGGAAAACTAACACTGCACATCACTCCGAACACACCATCCCCACTGTGAAACATGTGGTGGCAGCATCATGTGGTGGGGATGCTTTTCTTCAGCAGGGACAGGGAAGCTGATCAGAGTTGATGGGAAGATGGATGGAGTCAAATACAGGGCAATCTTAGAAGAAAACCTGTTATGCCACGTACACACGGTCGGAAATTCGGCCAGTAAAAGACCGATGAGAGCTTTTGGTCCGAAAATGCGACCGTGTGTATGCTTCATCTGACTTTTGCTGGCCGAATTCCAGCCAGCAAAGGATTGAGAGCAGGTTCTCAATTTTTCGGTTGGAAAAAGTTCCTATCCGAAAATGTGATCGTCTGTAGCAATTCCAACGTGCAAAATTCCTACGCATGCTCGGAAACAATTGGACGCATGCTCGGAAGCATTGAACTTCATTTTCTCGGCTTGTCGCAGTGTTGTACGTCACCACGTTCTTGATGGTCGAAAGTTCAGCGAACTTTTGTGTGACCGTGTGTATGCAAGCCAAGCTTGAGCAGAATTCCATCGGAAAAACCATCCAAGATTTTTCTGACGGAAAATCCGCTCGTGTGTACGGGGCATTAGAGTCTGCAAAAAACTTGAGACTGGGGCGGAGGTTCACCTTCCAGCAAGACAATGACCCTAAACATACAGCAAGAGGTACAATGGAATGGTTTATATCAAAGCATATTCATGTGTTAGAATGACCCAGCCACAGTCCAGACCTAAATCCCATTGAAAATCTGTGGAAAAACTTGAAAATTGCTATTCACAGACGCTCTCCATCCAATCTGACAGAGCTTGAGATATTTTGCAAAGAAGAATGGGAAAAAATGTCACTCTCTAGATGTGCAAAGCTGGTAGAGACATCCCCAAAAAGACTTGCAGCTGTAATTGCAGTGAAAGGAGGTTCTACAAAGTATTGACTCAGGGGGCGCAATACAAATGCCCCCCACACTTTTCACATATTTATTTGTAAAAAAAAAAATTGAGAACCATTTATCATTTTCCTTCCACTTCACAATTATGTGCCACTTTGTGTTGGTCTATTACATAAAATCCCAATAAAATACATTAATGATTTTGGTTGTAACATGACAAAATGTGTAAAATTTCAAGGGGTATGAATACTTCAAGGCACTGTATATTAAAATTGTTTACCTTAGCCAATGAATAAAACTAAACCTGGCTGCCCCACACCTAACTCTCTTCTTATCTAATCCTGAACCTTACCCCGTGCGCGTTTCTGCGCTTTTTTCACACAATTCCGTGTATAAAGCAGCTGATTCATTTCTTGGGCTGCCCCAGGTGTGAGAAAAGCAGAAAAGAAGTCTCTGATTCTTATACAAAAGCACAATGCACCATGCAAATAATGCGTGCGTTCACAAATGCGCTCGGGTGCCATTAACACTTAGGGGGTTATTTACTAAAGGAAAATCCACTTTGCACTGCAAGTGCACTTGAAAGTAAAGTCGCTGTAGATCCGAGGGGGGACATGCAAGGAAGATAAAAAACAGCATTTTAGCTTGCACGTGATTGGATTATAAAATCAGCAGAGCTTCCATTCATTTCAGACCTACCCCTTAGATTTAGAGCGACAGCACTTCCAAGTGCACTTGCAGTGCAAAGTGGATTTGCCTTTCGTAAATAACCCCCTTAGTATTTTAATAGAGCTTAATTTTAGAGGAATTGAATCACTGCTGTTTTTTTATTTTTATTTTATTATATAAGGGCTAGTACACACTATAAAAACTTCCTACAGATCTTTTCCGAATGTGTTTCTGCATGCGTGCTTTTGGTGCCGTTTTTTATGCATTCTTGTTGCATTTTTGATGCATTTACAGCAGCATTCCAGATGCTTTTTTTCTTCTTTTTTCCTATTGTTTTTTTTTCACTGTACTGGAGTCTGGTGCATTTTTGATGCCTGCAGGTGCATTTTTTTAGTGCATTTTACCGCGTTCCAGTACAGTTTTGTGCAGGAAAAATGCAGCATGTTCTACTTTTTTTTCTGGAATTAGAATGCACTGGAACTGCAAGCACTGGTGTGAACTTCTGTATGCCATTGAAAACCATAAAACCTATTTTCTATGTGTTTTGGATGCAGAAAAAAAAAGCACAGGAACACATGTGGTGTGAACTAGCCCTGAAATCGGAAAGGAGAACTGACATATAAAAAAGTTGCGAACAGGCGGGCTTTTAATTGCAGAAGAGAAAAGCAAAGACTCATCTGTAAAATATCCTGCCTGTTTGCAATCCGTGCAGAATGTACACTGAAGTGCGTATGTGCAGCTCAGTTTACATTCTGGTACACTGCCAGTCGGACCTCCTGTGCATGTGCAGACACGCCACACTAAACTGGCAGAGGCCCGGCACCATTTCTGTGCATGTGCGAGATCCCACAAGCTGCCTCCTGTGATCTGCGATGTAGAAATCCCTGGTAGCAATTTGCAGGAACGTTTGCATGTTCACAAATGCTGCAAGGGATCCGGATTGACCTGCTGTTTTTATGTGTACATGTGCACAAATGCCACACGGGATTCTGGAGTGGCCAGCTGTTTTCCTGTGTGCATATGCACAAACACTGCAAGGGATTCTGGAATGACCTGCTATTTTTTGCTGTATACATGTGCACAAACGCTGCAAGGGATCCTGGAATGACCTGCTATTTTTTGCTGTATACATGTGCACAAACACTGCATGGGATTCTGGAATGGCCTGCTTTTTTTGTCTACATGTGCACAAATGCCGCACGGGATTCTGGAGTGACCTACTGTTTTTCTGTGTACATGTGCACAAATGCTGCACGGGATTCTGATATGACCTATTTTTTGCTGTATACATGTGCACAAATGCCGCACGAGATTCTGGAGTGGCCAGCTGTTTTCCTGTGTGCATGTACACAAACGCTGCACAGGATTCTGGAGTGACCTGCTTTTTTTTTCTGTGTACATGTGCAAAAACACCGAACGGGATTCTGGATTGACCGGCTGTTTTCCTGTGTACATGTGCACAAACGCTGAACGGGAACCTCTGCTAACCCGTCCTTATGTACCACCTAATATCTCTATTTTGATGTGGAATATCTCTGAAATGATGTGAGATGTAACGTTAAAAACACTTGATTTTACCGGATCTAACGAATATCTATTAGCCTGAATGATTTTTGGCCAGAAAATGTAATAAGGGGGGGCCAGCCCCCCCTCATTAATCACTTAATAAGTCTTTAATTATGTGATATCTAACGTTAAAACCACTTGATCTAACAAATAGCTTCCAAAATAGCTAACTGGTCAATTTTTTGATAAGGGGGGCTGATGACCGGTTATAGACCCCCCAGCAAAAAACTGTTAATATTGCTTCTTCTGTGTGAGATCTAACGCAGACAACGGTTGATCTAACCTGATCTAACAAAGATCTAACAAACTGCATAAGACTTTTTCAAAAATTTTGATGTGGGGGGGCTAACCCGACAGAGGTACAGTAATAAAGCCAAGCATTCATTCAATGACTCTTGTCTGCATTGAATGCTTCCGAAGCTCCGAAAGAATTCTACTGATTGTTACTGATTGTCCAGATCTAAGCAGAATTAACCCCTTCACCCCCAAACAATATATATATATATATATACACTACCGTTCAAAAGTTTGGGGTCACATTGAAATGTCCTTATTTTTGAAGGAAAAGCACTGTACTTTTAAATGAAGCTAACTTTAAACTAGTCCTAACTTTAAACAAATATACTCTATACATTGCTAATGTGGTAAATGACTATTCTAACTGCAAATGTCTAGTTTTTGGTGCAATATCTACATAGGTGTATAGAGGCCCATTTCCAGCAACTATCACTCCAGTGTTCTAATAATACAATGTGTTTGCTCATTGGCTCAGAAGGCTAATTGATGATTAGCAAACCCTTGTGCAATCATGTTCACACATCTAAAAACAGTCTAGCTCCTTCCAGAAGCTACAAAACTGACCTTCCTGTGAGCAGATTGAGTTTCTGGAGCATCACATTTGTGGGGTCAATTAAACGCTCAAAATGGCCAGAAAAAGAGAACTTTCATCTGAAACTCGACAGTCTATTCTTGTTCTTAGAAATGAAGGCTATTCCATGCGAGAAATTGCAAAGAAATTGAAGATTTCCTACAACGGTGTGTACTACTCCCTTCAGAGGACAGCACAAACAGGCTCTAACCAGAGTAGAAAAAGAAGTGGGAGGCCGCGTTGCACAACTAAGCAAGAAGATAAGCACATTAGAGTCTCTAGTTTGAGAAACAGACGCCTCACAGGTCCCCAACTGGCATCTTCATTAAATAGTACCCGCAAAACACCAGTGTCAACATCTACAGTGAAGAGGCGGCTGCGGGATTTTGGGCTTCAGGGCAGAGTGGCAAAGAAAAAGCCATATCTGAGACTGGCCAATAAAAGAAAAAGATTAAGATGGGCAAAAGAACACAGACATTGGACAGAGGAAGACTGGAAAAAAGTGTTGTGGACGGATGAATCCAAGTTTGAGGTGTTTGGATCACAAAGAAGAACGTTTGTGAGACGCAGAACAAATGAAAAGATGCTGGAAGAATGCCTGACGCCATCTGTTAAGCATGGTGGAGGTAATGTGATGGTCTGGGGTTGCTTTGGTGCTGGTAAGGTGGGAGCTTTGTACAGGGTAAAAGGGATTCTGAATAAGGAAGGCTATCACTCCATTTTGCAACGCCATGCCATACCCAGTGAACAGCGCTTGATTGGAGCCAATTTCATCCTACAACAGGACAATGACCCTAAACACACCTCCAAATTGTGCAAGAACTATTTACAGCAGAAGCAGGCAGCTGGTATTCTATCGGTAATGGAGTGGCCAGCACAGTCACCAGATCTGAACCCCATTGAGCTGTTGTGGGAGCAGCTTGACCGTATGGTACGCCAGAAGTGCCCATCCAACCAATCCAACTTGTGGGAGCTGCTTCTAGAAGCGTGGGGTGCAATTTCTCCAGCTTACCTCAATAAATTAACAGCTAGAATGCCAAAGGTGTGCAATGCTGTAATTGCTGCAAAAGGAGGATTCTTTGATGAAAGCAAAGTTTGATGTAAAAACAATGTTATTTCAAATACAAATCATTATTTCTAACCTTGTCAATGTCTTGACTCTATTTTCTATTCATTTCACAACGTATGGTGGTGAATAAGTGTGACTTTTCATGGAAAACACAAAATTGTTTGGGTGACCCCAAACTTTTGAACGGTAGTGTATATATATATATATATATATATATATATATATATATATATATATATATATATATATATATATATATATTAGCAGAGTCCCTAGAAAGTAAAATGGAGATGCGTTTTTTTCCAAATAAATTGCATTTAAAATCCTGCTGCACAAATACTGTGGGACATACAATATTACAATGATCGCCATTTTATTCTCTAGGGTGTCTGCTAAAAAAATATATATAATATTTGGGGGTTCTAAGTAATTTTCTAGCAAAAAAAAACTGATTTAAATTTGTAAACAAAAAGTTGCAGAAAAGGCCTGGTGTGATGATTTGAGTTGTAGGCCTCAGTCACATGGAGTGTAGTAAAGCACACACCTGCGGAGGGCTGTACTTACCTGCACAGGTGTTCCATGCATCCCCATACAGGCAGTCCCATTGATGAGAGACAGCGGCTGCATGGACACGCATGTCCTGGAACGCAGACGGTGTGTTTTTGGGGTGGATGTCGGATTGGGAGCTGCGTCTGTGTCTGTGCAGCCACTGCTTCCCAATTGACATGAATGGGGCGTCCATGAACACCTGTGACTCCCCATGGGGGGTAAATGCAGCCCTCCATTGGCGAATGCTTTGCTACAACGCATGTCAACGAGGCCTTCTGTTTTTTACAGAGAGGCAGCAGTGCTTACTGCCTTCTGAAAAGCGATCCATGAAGGATTGTCTTTCAGAGTACGATATAACAGCAGCTGACAGGTGTTTTTTTTTTTTTGCTGCTGAATGGAAATTTTACATAATTGGGACTACGCTGCAACCGCTGAGAGTCCAGCATTCATCTTGTGGTTTGCATGTGTCCTCATTGATATAATGGGCGAGTAGAATTGGCACGACTGCGGCATGTGTACAGCAGGGTCAGGCTGTAATGTCAGAATTCCGGTGGGCAGCCAGGGGGTGGTACAACCACAGCTCAGCTGTCTGTTTATACTGCCCCCCTGGCAACCAGTGAGAAAGAGCGGTAGGAGGCAGACGCTGTATTTATTGTACTTCTCTCCTAAATCATCTCATAAATCATTACTCAGAACCCCCAAATAGTATATATAGAGAATGAAATGCCGGTTGTTGCAATTTATGTCACACGGTATTTGTGCAGGAATTTTTCAAAGAGAATTTTTGGGGAAAAAAATACACTTTAATGAATTCTAATGCAAAAAAAAACACCACAATATATAACACAATTCTTTGTTAAAATATAAAAGATGATGTTACGCAGAAAAAATAGATACCTAACATGTCACATTTTAAAATTGCGCACACTCGTGGAATGGCGCCAAACTACGGTACTTAAAAATCTCCATAGGCAATGCTTTAAAAATTTTACAGGTTATCAATTTAGAGTTACAGAGGAGGCCCAGTGCTAGAATTATTGCTCTTGCGCTGCATTCACTGTGATACCTCACATGTGTGGTGTGAACGCTCTTTACATACTTTACAACCTTCATATTTGTGCTCGCTTTTGTGTGCAAGCACGAGGGGACAGTGGCGCTTGAAATTTTTTTATTATTATTTATTTTATTTTTTACATTTTTACTCTGTCCTTTTAATTTATTTTATCACTTGTGTTCCATTGTTGTGGAAGTGGTTGGTGGGGTGTTTTTGTCAAGATGGAGGACGGGTAACACCAGAGAGTGGAATTATCATTGAGGGCGCATCCACAACCTGAAGTGGGGGGCAGCGCCTTCTGTTTTTACAAAGGTAATGAGGCGGTGTTGTGGTGAAATGTAGGTAGTGAGGCGGTGTTGTGGTGTTATGTAGGTAGTGAGGCGGTGTTGTGGTGTTATGTAGGTAATGAGGCGGTGTTGTGGTGAAATGTAGGTAGTGAGGCGGTGTTGTGGTGTTATGTAGGTAATGAGGGGGTGTTGTGGTGAAATGTAGGTAATGAGGGGGTGTCGTGGTGTTATGTAGGTAATGAGGCGATGTTGTGGTGAAATGTAGGTAGTGAGGCGGTGTTGTGGTGTTATGTAGGTAATGAGGCGGTGTTGTGGTGAAATGTAGGTAGTGAGGCGGTGTTGTGGTGTTATGTAGGTAATGAGGCGGTGTTGTGGTGTTATGTAGGTAATGAGGCGGTGTTGTGAAGTTATGTAGGTAATGAGGCGGTGTTGTGGTGTTATGTAGGTAATGAGGCGGTGTTGTGGTGTTATGTAGGTAATGAGGCGGTGTTGTGGTGAAATGTAGGTAGTGAGGCGGTGTTGTGGTGTTATGTAGGTAATGTAGTTAATGAGGCGGTGTTGTGGTGTTATGTAGGTAATGAGGATGTGTTGTGGTGTTATGTAGGTAATGAGGCGGTGTTGTGGTGTTATGTAGGTAATGAGGATGTGTTGTGGTGTTATGTAGGTAATGAGGATGTGTTGTGGTGTTATGTAGGTAATGAGGATGTGTTGTGGTGTTATGTAGGTAATGAGGCGGTGTTGTGGTGTTATGTAGGTAATGAGGTGGTGTTGTGGTGTTATGTAGGTAATGAGGAGGTGTTGTGGTGTACTGTAGGTAATGAGGTGGTGTTGTGGTGTTATGTAGGTAATGAGGCGGTGCTGTGATGTTATGTAAATAATGAGGCGGTGTTGTGGTGTTATGTAGGTAATGAGGCGGTTTTGTGGTGTTATGTAAGTAATGAGTCGGTGTTGTGGCGTTATATAGGTAATGAGGCGGTGTTGTGGTGTTATGTAGGTAATTAGGCGGTGTTGTAGCGTTATGTAGGTAATGAGGCGGTGTTGTGGTGTTATGTAGGTAATGAGGCTGTGTTGTGGTGTTATGTAGGTAATGAGGCGGTGTTGTGACGTTATGTAGGTAATGAGGCGGTGTTGTGGTGTTATGTAGGTAATGAGGAGGTGTTGTGGTGTTATGTAGGTAATGAGGCGGTGTTGTGGTGTTATGTAGGTAATGAGGAGGTGTTGTGGTGTTATGTAGGTAATGAGGCGGTGTTGTGGTGTTATGTAGGTAATGAGGCGGTGCTGTGGTGTTATGTAGGTAATGAGGAGGTGTTGTGGTGTTATGTAGGTAATGAGGTGGTGTTGTGGTGTTATGTAGGTAATGAGGCGGTGTTGTATTGTTATGTGGGTAATGAGGCGGTGTTGTGGCGTTATGTAGGTAATGATGCGGTGTTGTGGTGTTATGTAGGTAATCAGGTGGTGTTGTGGTGTTATGTAGGTAATGATGCGGTGTTGTGGCGTTATGTAGGTAATGAGGCGGTGTTGTGGTGTTATGTAGGTAATGAGGCGGTGTTGTGGTGTTATGTAGGTAATGAGGCGGTGTTGTGGTGTTATGTAGGTAATGAGGCGGTGTTGTGGTGTTATGTAGGTAATGAGGCTGTGTTGTGGTGTTATGTAGGTAATGAGGTGGTGTTGTGGTGTTATGTAGGTAATGAGGTGATGTTGTGGTGTTATGTAGGTAATGAGGCGGTGTTGTGGTGTTATGTAGGTAATGAGGATGTGTTGTGGTGTTATGTAGGTAATGAGGCGGTGTTGTGGTGTTATGTAGGTAATGAGGATGTGTTGTGGTGTTATGTAGGTAATGAGGTTGTGTTGTGGTGTTATGTAGGTAATAGGGTGACCACATTTCCAAACTGCCATTCAGGGACCCCCCCCCCCCCCCCCCCCGGAAGAATGGAGGGGGAGAGCAGGACAGGGGGGGACAACAGCAGGACAGAGGGGGACAGCAGCAGGACGGAGGGGGACATGGAGGGAGAACGGAGGGGGACACCAGAATGGAGAGGGACAGCAGCAGAACAGAGGTGGACACGGAGGAAGAATGGGGGGCTACAGCAGGACGGGGGGGGGGGACAGCAGCATAACGGAGGGGGACAGCAGCAGAACGAAGGTGGACATGGAGGAAGAACGGAGGGAGACAGCAGCAGAACGGAGGGGGACAGCAGCAGAACGGAGGGGGAGTGTGGGGGACAGCAGCAGAATGGAGGGGGAGTGTGGGGGAGAGCAGCAGAATGGAGGGGGTGGGGGAGACAGCAGCAGAACGGAGGGGGAGTGTGGGGGACAGCAGCAGGACGGAGGGGGAGTGTGGGGGACAGCAGCAGAACGGAGGGGGAGTGTGGGGGACAGCAGCAGATCTGAGGGGGAGTGTGGGGGACAGCAGCAGATCTGAGGGGGAGTGTGGGGGACAACAGCAGCAGAACTGAGGGGGAGTGTAGGGGGCAGCAGCAGAATGGAGGGGGTGGGGGGACAGCAGCAGAATGGAGGGGGACACGGGACAAAAATCTGAAATAAGGGACAATCCCGGGCAATCCGGGACACGTGGGCACCCTAGTAGGTAATGAGGCGGTGTTGTTGTGTGAAGGCGGGCATGAATCCAGTTACCATGGTTATGATTGTGTGCAGATTAATGATTGTAAACAGACATGGTGTGAATGAGCCCCAGTTTGGGATATGCAGGTGACACTTCTCATAGGTGGTGAGTGTGACATCACTGCGTCTATCTATATTTCATACACCTACATTATATGCTGACCACTGACCATTTTATATCTGCTTTACACGTTGCTATTCTCTTGCTAAGCCCCACACTTCAATATCAATCACTGTTTGCTGTTTATTTATTTGTTTATTTTTGTTAACTTTATTCCAAAGTAGATTGTAATACATACAACTATATTACATACAGTATACATACACAGTGCAAAGACGTTTTTCCTGGTTAATAAAATGGCGGCGCCCAGGTGGAGACAAAACTTAGGAAGTACGTTTGCTCTCTAGCGTTCGAGAAAATTCCTATTGAAATCAATACATTTGGTCTACCGCAAAATGGCCGCCGGCAGTGGAGCTCGATTAGAGGACACATTGCCAATAAGGCTGTAGTGAATGAGAGGAGTCGCAGGGGATGCTGGGAGAGGAAGTAGAGTCTGCAGAGATGTGAAGGGGAATGCTGGGAGCGGAAGTAGAGTCTGCAGAGACGTGGAGGGGAGTAGACGGACGGGATGATGTGCTGCTCTGTGGATGGGGGTTTATCGGACTATGTGTGATAATAGACGAGAAATAATGGAAGGATAGGATAGAGGAAGGTGAAGGAAGACAGATGATCTCTCTGATAGGGATGTACTATATAGGATGGCGGAGATTTACAGCGGATAGAGGATTGTTAGATGTATGGCAGGCAGAGGAGGGAAGATCTGATAGTAATCTATAATCAGGAAGATGAGATCAGTGCAGTAACAGTCATCGCCATGGTAATCTGCATCCTTGAGTGTTATGAAGATGATTTCTGCAGACTTTTTTCCTATTTTTTTCTTGATGAAGAGAGAAGGTTTTTTTGTGTGGATATGGTGATATATGGGGCTCGTCCATTGGCGGATATTTGTGTCCTCATGGATGAGTGTACCCGTATCGCATATCTGAGAGACAGACCTCACCTTACAGGCATAGCTATGCTCATACACGGACTTTTTTTTTTTTTACACAAGTGGCATTTGGTGCGCAGGGCAGCTCACCCTCGTCTAGTTTTATTTGATCGTTGCCACAGTGAATGTCATTAATAACTCAGGCGTTGGTATATACAGATTTTTTTTTAAATGCAAATATATTTTAACCACTTGCTGCTCGCCATATAGCAATATGATGGCAGCAAAGTGGTTCAGTTCTCCTGATCGGACATCATATGAGGTGATCAGGCTAACAAGCCGGGGGGAGCGCAGTGCGGCGATGATCGGAGGTGCTGCGTGTCAGTCTGACACCACAACTCCAATTGTGGTCTGAGGCCTCTGACGGAGGCTCTTTACCACCTGTGCCAGCCTGTGCCCCACAATAAATGCCTGCCAGTGCCCATAAAAGTGCCAATCAGTAATGCCTGTCAGTACCCTTCAGATGCCACTCAGTCATGCCTGCCAGTAGCTCCTCATCAGTGCTGCCTATCAAGTGCTATCTATCTGTGCCCATCAGTGCTTCCTATCTGGTGCCATCTATCTGTGCCCATCAGTGCTGCATATCCGGTGCCATCTATCTGTGCCCATCATTGCTGCCTATCCGGTGCCATCTATCTGTGCCCATCAGTGCTGCCTATCCGGTGCCATCTATCTGTGCCCATCAGTGCTGCCTATCTGGTGCCATCTATCTGTGCCCATCAGTGCTGCCTATCCGGTGCCATCTATCTGTGCCCATCAGTGCTGCCTATCCGGTGCCATCTATCTGCCCATCAGTGCTGCCTATCCGGTGCCATCTATCTGTGCCCATCAGTGCTGCCTATCCGGTGCCACCTATCTGTGCCCATCAGTGCTGCCTATCCGGTGCCACCTATCGGTGCCCATCAGTGCTGCCTATCCGGTGCCATCTATCGGTGCCCATCAGTGCTGCCTATCCGGTGCCATCTATCGGTGCCCATCAGTGCTGCCTATCCGGTGCCATCTATCGGTGCCCATCAGTGCTGCCTATCCGGTGCCATCTATCTGTGCCCATCAGTTTTTTTTCTGAAATTGTGGTTCTTTTTTTGGTTTATAGCGCAAAAACCGCAGAGGTGATCAAATACCACCAAAATCTCTTTGTGGGAAGAAAATTATAAAAATGTCATAGTTCAGTGTTACATGACCGCACAATTGTCATTCAAAGTGTGACAGCGCTGAAAGCTGAAAATTGTCCTGGGCAGGAAGGGGGAAGTGCCCGGTATTAAAGTGATTCATTGTAATAAATATACATTTTTTGTATTAAATTTTGTGTTTTTTTGTCCCACTCTGGTACCAGTAAAGTCCATAAAGTTTTTATTGTTCCTTTAAATGTTAATCATGGATGAGGTACCCATACATATCCCAAATTCAATCTTATGTCTGGGTAAGAACAGCGCAGATCACCCAAAGGCTGCATCCATATGTGACCAGAGCCCACAGAAATAAAAACATTGTTTTCTGTGTGTCCTTGCTTAGCATTACATAGCAAAGGAATAAACTCACACATACATAGAAACATGCACACATCCCAAACCAGCAAAATGGACGTGGTGTCTCTCGTGCTGATGTCACAAGTCCCGCCCTATGCATTTTGTCATAGGCTGATGTCATCAGGGGCCCATACATGGTTCAAATCTTGTCCCTGCTGAACTGGCCAAGATTCGAAGCATCTATGGCCGGCTTTAGTTGTCAATGATGTCATACTGTGTGGTGAGTTTTAGATTGGGAAAAGGGGTAGCATGGACAGACAGATGACATTCAATGGAGGAGACAACCTTTTTATCACATGTATATAATGGACTAATGAGAGGTTGGTTAGGAAGACAAAGTTCATTTTATATTTTGAATGCCCCTTCCTAGATTAATTTTTCTTGTCATGCTGATGGTACCATAGGATTTTTTTTTTTTTTTTTAGGGAAGAGCTTATGTTCAGTCCAAACCTAGAATTTTATTTTTATTTTTTTTATTAACCACTTACCAACCAGGCCATAGCCGAATGACGGCTACAGGGCAGTTGCATAACTCTGGGAGGGCGTACAGTGAGGTCCTCCCTGAATCTCGCTCTCGCATGCCCCCTGGGGCGCCCACCTGAGAACATCCATGACCTGGACCCGGCGCATCACTTATCACGGTAAATGGTCACTGATAGAGGCCGTTTACCACGTGATCACTCCTTTAAATGACAGAGTGATCACTTGTAAACAAACATGACGCCGGTTCCTCTCTCCCCTCTGTGTACAGATCGGTACAGTGTGAGAGGAGAAGGGGAGAGATCAGATGGCGGCAGCGCTATGGGCTGGATCTGTAGTGCCCACAGCGCTGCTTTGTGACAATTGCAGTCACATCCAGCCATCCATCCTCAGCCATACTCTGTAATACCCTGCAATACTCTGCAATACGCTGTAATACCCAGCAAAACTTTGCAATACCCTGCCATACTCTCCCATATCCAGCCATACTCTGCCATACCCAGCGATACTCTGCAATACCCTGCCATACTCTGCAATACCCAGCCATACTCTGCAATACCCAGCCATACTCTGCAATACCCTGCCATACTCTGCAATACCCTGCCATACTCTGCAATACCCTGCCATACTCTGCAATACCCTGCCATACTCTGCAATACCCTGCCATACTCTGCAATACCCTGCCATACTCTGCAATACCCTGCCATACTCTGCAATACCCTGCCATACTCTGCAATACCCTGCCATACTCTGCAATACCCTGCCATACTCTGCAATACCCTGCCATACTCTGCAATACCCTGCCATACTCTGCAATACCCTGCCATACTCTGCAATACCCTGCCATACTCTGCAATACCCTGCCATACTCTGCAATACCCTGCCATACTCTGCAATACCCTGCCATACTCTGCAATACCCTGCCATACTCTGCAATACCCTGCCATACTCTGCAATACCCTGCCATACTCTGCCGTACTCTGCAATACCCAGCCGTACTCTGCAATACCCAGCCATACTCTGCAATACCCAGCCATACTCTGCAATACCCAGCCATACTCTGCAATACCCTGCCATACTCTGCCGTACTCTGCAATACCCAGCCGTACTCTGCAATACCCAGCCGTACTCTGCAATACCCAGCCATACTCTGCAATACCCAGCCATACTCTGCAATACCCAGCCATACTCTGCAATACCCAGCCATACTCTGCAATACCCAGCCATACTCTGCAATACCCAGCCATACTCTGCAATACCCAGCCATACTCTGCAATACCCAGCCATACTCTGCAATACCCAGCCATACTCTGCAATACCCAGCCATACTCTGCAATACCCAGCCATACTCTGCAATACCCAGCCATACTCTGCAATACCCAGCCATACTCTGCAATACCCAGCCATACTCTGCCATACCCAGCCATACTCTGCCATACCCAGCCATACTCTGCCATACCCAGCCATACTCTGCCATACCCAGCCATACTCTGCCATACCCAGCCATACTCTGCCATACCCAGCCATACTCTGCCATACCCAGCCATACCCAGCCATACTCTGCAATACCCAGCCATACTCTGCCATACCCAGCCATACTCTGCCATACCCAGCCATACTCTGCCATACCCAGCCATACTCTGCCATACCCAGCCATACCCAGCCATACCCAGCCATACTCTGCCATACCCAGCCATACTCTGCCATACCCAGCCATACCCAGCCATACCCAGCCATACCCAGCCATACCCAGCCATACTCTGCAATACTCTGTGATACTCAGCGATACCCTTCAATACCCTGCCATATTTAGCCATAGTCTGCTATGCTCTGTCATACTCGGCTGTACTCGGCCTCTGTATGTGGCCAGGCTGTGGAAGTCTCACACGTGGTATCGCCGTACTCAGGAGTAGGAGAATCTATTTTGGGGTGTAATTTTTGGTATGTACATGCTATGTGTTAAAAAGATTGTATAAATGGACAACTTTGTGTTAAAAAAAAATACGTTTTAACCACTTCCCGCCCGCCATCATACAACGTCCTTGACTTTATGTGGGATATCTGAATGATGCCTGCAGCTACAGGCATCATTCAGATATCAGCTTTTTCAGCCAGTGATTCCCTACACCATAAGAACGATCATAGTGGTTGTTCCACTGCTTGATCTTTCCTACGGGAGGCGAGAGGGGATGCCCCCCCTCCCACCACCCTAATAGGAATAAAAGTGATCAAAAAAATGTATTTTTTGGAAAAAAGTGCCAAACTAAAATAAATAAAGTGAAATGAACAATAAAAAAAAAAATAAAAAAAATTTAAAGCGCCCCTGTCCCGGTGCGCTCGCATGCAGAAGCGAATGCATACGTAAGTCCTGCCCACATATGAAAACGGTGTTCAAACCACACATGTGAGGTATCGCTGCGAACGTTAGACCAAAAGCAATAATTTTGGCCCTAGACCTCTGTAACTCAAAACATGTAACCAGTAAAAAATGTTATAGCGTCGCCTATGGGGATTTTTTAGTAGCAAAGTTTGACGCCATTTTTCTTTTTTTAAGCACAAAACTTTAAAAAAAAACATTCGAAAAATTGCTGCGCAAATACCGTGTGAGATAAAAAGTTGCAACAACCGCCATTGTATTCTCTAGGGTCTTTGCTAAAAAAAATGTATGTTTTGGGGTTCTATGTAAGTTTCTAGCAAATAAATGATGATTTTTACATGTAGGAGAGAAATGTCAGAATTGGCCTGGGTGCTCCAGAACGCCTGAAGGTCCCCTGCATGTTGGGCCTCTGTATGTGGCCACGCTGTCTAAAAGTCTCAGTGACTAGCAGGGAGTGTGCACAGGGGAGGCCGTCATATGACGGCCTCCCGGAAATTCAGGTCCGCGCTGTGACATCAAGAGGTTAAAATGCCAATTTAGCCGCGTTTGCATGCCGCGTTTAGTGGCATTTGCATGCCGCGTTTAGTGGCATTTTACCGCGTTTGCGTCTAGAAGCGTTTAGTTAAGATAACATCATAAGACCCTCCCCAAGCTCAAAAAACATTATTATGTAACTATTTCAGCCATTTTGTGAGACCAGAGTGAGCAGTAGCAGCTGAAAGAGCAGCAGTATACTTGTATTTAGTGTGTCACTTGCCACGTCGCCTGCCACAAGTCACGGATTGTCACTTGCCACAAGTCACTGATTGTCACTTGCCACGTCACCTGTCACAAGTTGCAGATTGTCCACTTGCCAGGTCACCTCCCACAAGTTGCGGATTGTCAATTGCCACGTCATCTGCCAGAAGTTGTGGATTGTTCACTTGCCACGTCACCTGCCACAAGTTGTGGATTGTCCACTTGTCACATTACCTGCCACAAGTTGCAGATTGTCCACTTGTCACATTACCTGCCACAAGTTGCAGATTGTCATTTGCCAAGTCACCTGCCACAACTTGCGGATTATCATTTGCCATGTCATCTGCCACAAGTTGCAGATTGTCCACTTGCCACGTCACCTGCCAAAAGTTGCAGATTGTCATTTACCACGTCACCTGCTATAAGTTGTGGATTGTCCACTTGCCACGTCACCTGTCACAAGTTGCGAAATGTCATTTGCCACATCACCTGCCAGAAGTTGCAGATTTTCCACTTGCCACGTCACCTGCCACAAGTTGCGGATTGTCATTTGCCACGTCACCTGCCACAAGTTGCGGATTGTCATTTGCCACGTCACCTGCCACAAGTTGTGGATTGTCATTTGCCACGTCACCTGCCACAAGTTGTGGATTGTCCACTTGCCACGTCACCTGCCACATTTTGGGGTGTGTCACCTGCCACAAGTTTCAGATTGTCCACTTGCCACGTCACCTGCCACAAGTTGCGGATTGTCAATTGCCACGTCATCTGCCAGAAGTTGTGGATTGTTCACTTGCCACGTCACCTGCCACAAGTTGTGGATTGTCCACTTGTCACATTACCTGCCACAAGTTGCAGATTGTCATTTGCCAAGTCACCTGCCACAACTTGCGGATTATCATTTGCCATGTCATCTGCCACAAGTTGCAGATTGTCCACTTGCCACGTCACCTGCCAAAAGTTGCAGATTGTCATTTACCACGTCACCTGCTATAAGTTGTGGATTGTCCACTTGCCACGTCACCTGTCACAAGTTGCGAATTGTCATTTGCCACATCACCTGCCACAAGTTGCGAATTGTCATTTGCCACGTCATCTGCCAGAAGTTGCAGATTTTCCACTTGCCACGTCACCTGCCACAAGTTGCGGATTGTCATTTGCCACGTCACCTGCCACAAGTTGCGGATTGTCATTTGCCACGTCACCTGCCACAAGTTGCGGATTGTCATTTGCCACGTCGACTGCCACAAGTTGTGGATTGTCATTTGCCACATCACCTGCCACAAGTTGTGGATTGTCATTTGCCACGTCACCTGCCACAAGTTGTGGATTGTCCACTTGCCACGTCACCTGCCACATTTTGGGGATTGTCACCTGCCACAAGTTTCAGATTGTCCACTTGCCACGTCACCTGCCACAAGTTGCGGATTGTCATTTGCCATGCCATCTGCCAGAAGTTGCAGATTGTCCACTTGCCACGTCACCATGTCATCTGCCACAAGTTGCGGATTGTCCACTTGCCACGTCACCTGCCACAAGTTGCAGATTGTCCACTTGCCACGTCACCTGCCACAAGTTGTGCATTGTCCACTTGCCACGTCACCTGCCACAAGTTGCAGATTGTCCACTTGCACGTCACATGCTGCGTATTGTCACTTGCCACGTCACCTGTCACCTGTCACAAGTTGCGGATTGTCATTTGCCACGTCACCTGCCACAAGTTGTGGATTGTCCACTTGCCACGTCACCTGCCACAAGTTGCGGATTGTCACTTGCCACGTCACCTGCCACAAGTTGTGGATTGTCCACTTGCCACGACACCTGCCACAAGTTCCGGATTGTCCACTTGCCACGACACCTGCCACAAGTTCCGGATTGTCATTTGCCATGTCACCTGCCACAAGTTGTGGATTGTCATTTGCCATGTCACCTGCCACAAGTTGTGGATTGTCCACTTGCCACGTCACCTGCCACAAGTTGTGGATTGTCATTTGCCACGTCACCTGCCACAAGTTGCGGATTATCATTTGCCATGTCACCTGCCACAGGTTGTGGATTGCCCACCTGCCACGACACCTGCCACGACACCTGCCACAAGTTCCGGATTCTCATTTGCCATGTCACCTGCCACAAGTTGTGGATTGTCATCTGCCACGTCACCTGCCACAAGTTGTGGATTGTCATCTGCCACGTCACCTGCCACAAGTTGCAGATTGTCCACTTGCCACGTCACCTGCCAAATGTTGCAGATTGTCATTTCCCATGTCACCTGCCACAAGTTGCAGATTGTCCACTTGCCACAACACCTGCCACAAGTTGCAGATTGTCCACTTGCCACAACACCTGCCACAAGTTGCGGATTGTCATTTGCCACATCACCTGCCACAAGTTGCAGATTGTCCACTTGCCACAACACCTGCCACAAGTTGCGGATTGTCATTTGCCACGTCACCTGCCACAAGTTGTGGATTGTCCACTTGCCACATCACCTGCCACAAGTTGCGGATTTTCCACTTGCATGTCACCTGCCACATGTTGCGTATTGTCACTTGCCACGTCACCTGCCTCAAGTTTTGAATTGTCATCTGCCACATCACCTGCCACAAGTTGCAGATTGTCCACTTGCCACGTCACCTGCCAAAAGTTGCGCATTGTCATTTCCCATGTCACCTGCCACAAGTTGTGGATTGTCCACTTGCCACATCACCTGCCACAAGTTGCAGATTGTCCACTTGCCACAACACCTGCCACAAGTTGCAGATTGTCATTTGCCACGTCACCTGCCACAAGTTGTGGATTGTCCACTTGCCACGTCACCTGACAAGTTGCTTGTTCAAATCTAACAACATATGGGCTAAATTCCAATTATACTTCGGATAACAGCAATGCTAGTGGTGTATTGGATTGGATCAAGGGCTCATTAGGATATATAATTGGTCTATATTTAAGCAATTACAATTTTTTAAAATATTTTTTTAATGGTTTTTTATCATTTGCAATCATTTTTGAGATTTTCAATGTCAAAAAAATAGGTCACCTTTAAAAATGCTTATAAAATAAAACGCGACTAAAGGCCGATACCGCGTTTAGCTGCGTTTAGTCGCCTTTGGCATCTGAAACCTGGAAATCTTGTGGATTGCCAACTTGCCACGTCACCTGCCTCAAGTTTTGGATTGTCATCTGCCACGTCACCTGCCAAAAGTTGCGGATTGTCATTTCCCATGTCACCTGCCACAAGTTGTGGATTGTCCACTTGCCACATCACCTGCCACAAGTTGCAGATTGTCCACTTGCCACAACACCTGCCACAAGTTGCGGATTGTCCACTTGCCACAACACCTGCCACAAGTTGCGGATTGTCATTTGCCACGTCACCTGCCACAAGTTGCGGATTGTCCACTTGCCATGTCACCTGCCTCAAGTTGTGGATTGTCATCTGCCACATCACCTGCCACAAGTTGCAGATTGTCCACTTGCCACGTCACCTGCCAAAAGTTGCAGATTGTCATTTCCCATGTCACCTGCCACAAGTTGTGGATTGCCCACTTGCCACATCACCTGCCACAAGTTGCGGATTGCCCACTTGCCACATCACCTGCCACAAGTTGCGGATTGTCCACTTGCCACATCACCTGCCACAAGTTGCAGATTGTCCACTTGCCACATCACCTGCCACAAGTTGCAGATTGTCATTTGCCACGTCACCCGCCACAAGTTGTGGATTGTCCACTTGCACGTCACTTGCCACGTCACCTGTCACAAGTTGCGAATTGTCATTTGCCATGTCACCTGCCACAAGTTGTGGATTTCCACTTGCCATGTTACCTGCCACAAGTTGCGGATTGTCATTTGTCATGTCACCTGCCACAAGTTGTGGATTGTCATTTGCCACGTCACCTGCCACAAGTGGATTGTCCACTTGCCATGTCACCTGCCACATGTTGCGGATTGTCACCTGCCACAAGTTTCAGATTGTCCACTTGCCACGTCACCTGCCACAAGTTGCGGATTGTCATTTGCCACATCACCTGCCACAAGTTGCGTATTGTCATTTGCCACGTCATCTGCAAGAAGTTGCAGATTGTCCACTTGCACGTCACCTGCCACATGTTGCGGATTGTCACTTGCTACGTCACCTGTCACAAGTTGCGGATTGTCATTTACCACATCACCTGCCACAAGTTGCAGAATGTCATTTGCCACGTCACCTGCCACAAGTTGTGGATTGTCCACTTGCCACGTCACCTGACAAGTTGCTTGTTCAAATCTAACAACATATGGGCTAAATTCCAATTATACTTCGGAAAACAGCAATGCTAGTGGTGTATTGGATTGGATCAAGGGCTCATTAGGATATATAATTGGTCTATATTTAAGCAATTACAATTTTTATTAAATATATTTTTAATGGTTTTTTATCATTTGCAATCATTTTTGAGATTTTAAATGTCAAAAAAAATAGGTCACCTTTAAAAACGCTTATAAACTAAAACGCGACTAAAGGCCGGTACCGCGTTTAGCCACGTTTAGTCGCCTTTGGCATCTGAAACCTGGAAATCTTCGACGTCTGAACCCATTTTTTTGCTTTCAAAGAAACGCTGTTAAACGCAACTGCCTAAAAACGGCAATAAATGAGACTGTGTACATGGTCACATAGGATAACATTGAATGAGTTCAGGTGCAGTTGAAAAAAGCGTCTAACTGCCTCTGAACGTGTGTTTAGCAGCGTCCCGTGTACATGGGAACTAGTGTATTTTTTTTTTGCCAGAATTATTTAAGATCATACCAATCGGTCAATTGCCAAACAGTTTCATAGTATAGCTTGTTTTTGTGCAGTAAAATAAAATGTAAAAACAGCGTGCACTAAATCATAAACCCACATTTCTGAAATTAAAATTAGAGTGCAATATTTCAAAAACAACAACCAATCATACAGTACAGTGGCTGAAGAGTATGTATTTAAATTTTAAATTACATTTTTTTTACAGCAAGGCCAATTCTTGCTTTCATCAAAACTCCCTCTAGAACAGGGATATGCAATTAGCGGACCTCCAGCTGTTGCAAATCTACAAGTCCCATTATGCCTCTGCCTCTGGGTGTCATGCTTGTGGCTGTCAGAGTCTTGCTATGCCTCATAGGACTTGTAGTTCTGCAACAGCTGGAGGTCCGCTAATTGCATATCCATGCTCCATACGGTAACCGGTGAAGGCGCCAACAACACCCAAAGACCGATTTTTCCGCAACTGTGTGACGGGCATCAAAATAATTTTTTTATAGCAAGGCCAATCTTTGCTTTCATCAAAACTACCTCTAGAAGGTTACGGGTTGAAGGCACCAACAGCACCCAAACACCAATTTTTCCAACACTGTATGACAGGGGTGTCAAATTTAAATTTTTTAGAACAAAGCCAATTTGTTTTTTTTTTTCCAAATATACAATTTTTATTGTTTTTAGAAACAAGTCAGGGAAGGTACAGCTCAGTGGCAACCATAAGAGAAGAAAAAAACGTACATGAATTATTACTTTGATAACAGCAGGCTTTATGTCTAGCCTGAAACACACATCAGTAATAGCAATGAGATCTGTGATATCATTGTCAATGACATTGTGTGACACTGACATTATTAACTGAGTGAGAAAGGTCACAATATCCCCACAATTAGAGACCCCAGTGAACTGCCCGAACCCCGACCAAGATTAGGTCGGAAAAAAACAATACAGAAGGGATAAAAAGGGAAGAATATAATAGTTCCAGAGAGAACAGAAAGGAGAAAGAAAGAAACAGTAGAGTTAGGGAGGGGAGGGGAAGAGGGTAGGTACAGAATGGGGGGGGGGGAATAAACCCAGAGGCGGCGAACTTGTCGCCACTTCGAATAGCTGTCGGACCTGTAGTGATTCGTTCCTCATGACCCAAGTAGGGATGCACCTTCATCGGATAGAATAAACATATTCCAGAGCTTCCATGCCTTAGAATGTTTTTCCTGTTTATTTTGGGCCGTAAGGACTAAGTCTTCTAATTTCTTAATTTCCTCCACTCTGTGCAACCACATTCCAATAGACGGTGGGTGGTGTGCTTTTTTTCTACATAACGGCAATGCAGGACTTAGCGGCGTTCCAATTCTTGCTTTCATCTCAACTACCACTCGAAGTTCTTGTTGTGAAGGCACTAACAACATACAAAGACCAATTTTTCGACAACAGTTTGACAGGGGCGTCAATTTTAATTTTCTTTTTTAGCGCAAGGCCAATTTTTGCTTCATCAAAATTACCTCTAGAAGGTTGCGGGTGAAGGCACCAACAACACCCAAAGATCAATTTTTCCATAATTGTGTGACAGGGGCGTCAAATTAAATTTTTTTACAGCAAGGCCAATTCTTGCTTTTATCAAAATTACCTCAGGGTTTAGGCACCAACAACACCTAAACACCAATTTTTCCACAACTGTGTGACAGGCGCATCAACTTTAATTTTTTTACAGCAAAGCCAATTCTTGCTTTCTTCAAAATGACCTCTAGAAGGTTACAGGGTTTAGGCACCAACAACACCCAAACACCAATTTTTCCACAACTGTGTGACAGGGGCGTCAAATTTAAATTTTTTACATCAAGGCCAATTCCATTTTTCTTCAAAATTACCTCTAGAAGGTTACAGGGTGAAGGTAGCAAAAACACCCAAAGAACATTTTTTTTCTGCAACTGTGTGACAGAGGTGTCAAATTAAATTTTTTTTTTACAGCAAGGCCAATTCTTGCTTTCATCAAAATTACCTCTAGAAGGTTATTTTTTCCACAACTGTGTGACAGGGGCGTCAAATGTAAATTTTTTAAAGCAAGACCAATACTTGCTTTCATCAAAACAACCTCTGGAAGGTTATGGGGTGAAGACACCAACAACACCCAAAGACCAATTTTTACACAACTGTGTGACAGGGGTGTCAAATATGTTTTATTTAGAGCAAGACCAATTCTTGCTTTCATCAAAACAATCTCTAGAAGGTAACGGAGTGAAGGCACGAACCACACCAATTTTTCCGCAACTGTGTGACAGGGGTATTAAATTAAAAATTTTACAGCAAGGCCAATATTTGCTTTCATCAAAACTACCTCTAGAAGGTTACGGGGAGAAGGCACCAACAACACCCAAAGACCAATTTTTCCACACCTGTTACTTCTATCCAAAGTCTGCAAAAAAAGACAGCAAACTTTTTCTATAAAAAATTGTTAATCTTGGTGTCAGTGTATTATAATCTGGCTTCTTCACTTAAGGCTTGCTCACTGTGGTACAAAAATGTGGTATTTCCATAAAAAAGTCTGTCAAAGAGACACTAGGATTTATCCAAAATATCTCTAATCTTGTTCCGAGTGCACTAAAATGTGGCTTCATCATACAGACTGGCTCCCCAAGCCTAACCGTTCCGGGGGGGGGAGTGTGTTTGACCCATTCTAATTACTACTAATTACTACAAGAAAATTCTTGGATATGGTCTTGTATCGTTCCCTCAAATAGTTTACATACTATCAATGTTAGACTGACAGGCCTGTAATTTCTAGAAATATATCTCTGGCCTTTTTTTTATATTGGTACCACGTTTGTTCTTCGCCAATAAGCTGGTACCATTCCTGTCAGTCTACTGTCCATAAAGATTAGTAATAGTGGTCTGGCTTTAACGACTCTCGGGTGTAAGCCATCTGGTATTTGTGTTAAGCTTTTCTAGTATTTTCTGGACTCTTGCTGACTCTTGCTTCTGTTAGTCACAATAGTACATCCTGTGACGTCTTGCAATACAGTTGTGGTTGTTATACCCATCCTTTTCCTATGTAAACACTAAAGAGAAGAAATCATTTGGTACAGTTAAAAAAATTTACACACATATCAGGGCCAATGTGCTAAGATCTTTTTTTCTTACTGTTATTATATTTAAAAAATGTGTTGGGATTTTTTTTACTCTCTTCCGCTTTGTGTCTCATAGTCTTTTTTAGCCTCCCTGATTTCGTTCTTACACTTCTCTTTGCATTCTTTGTAGTGTTGAAATGCTGACAATCACTTCTCCGTTTTATACTTTTTTAAAGGCCATTTTTTATATGACTTTTTATGTAATGGTTTAGCCACCCAGGTTTAACCTTTGTTCTTCTATAGTTATTGCCCATTGGAGTGCACTCGGTGATACCTTTTATTTACCACTTGCCGACCGGTTTTAAGGGGAAAAAAGTGCGTGTTATGCGCCAATAAATACAGCAATTCCTCTCTTCCAGCCATAAATCATTCTTTATATACAGTATAGACACACCCCTTCCCCTCTTCTACCCTCCCTGTCTTCTACCCTCCCTGTCCCTCAAATACAAGGAATACCCCTGAATATTTGCCAGCCAGTCATGTAAGCTGTCAAACCAAGTTTCTGTTATTCCGACAAAGTCTAAATCACATTGCATGTACATACAGCACACCATGTAAGTGTTTTCACTAGGCCACAATGTAAGATGGAGAGACTAGTCGGGTTTGATCCTCCTAAAATATAAATTAGAGTGTGCTTTTTCTGAGTCACAAGCAGGAAAAACTGAACAGATTAGATGGACCGTCAAAATATACACAACAGAAAAATTTGTTTCATTTCATTTTGTTTCAGTTTTATTCGTTAAGACAATTATTTTGTTTTGTCATATTCTTTATCTTAGAATGGTTCGTTTTCAGAATTTGTTTTGTATATTTGTTCCGAATCCATTCGTAATTTCTGAATTTCTGTTATTCTTTTTCTATCTTGGAAGCTTGGCTATATCCCTGCTAGTCCACCCCACAAAGAGAAATAAAATGAGCTGATTGGACGATATCAACAGGAGTCGCGTGCATCCAAAAGTAACAAACCGAATGCAATTAATTTCACATTCATCCGTTACGTTATGATTTGGAGATTCTGATGGATCCACCTCCATCCAACCCAAACACAATTAGTAGGAATCAACTTATTTCACTTTTATACCTGACTTTATTTATTGCTATGTTCATATGTTTTTTTTATTTTTTTAATGTTATAATTTAATGAAATAACGTCAAGGAGTGTGGAGGTGGGGCACCGTGTAAATCGCACCATCGAAGACCCAGTTGGGGGAGGGGGAAGTGACGGGGGGAGGGTCCTCGCTTGTTCCTTGTTAAGAAAAAAAACAAAGTCTCGTTTGTTACAATCTTTCATAAATTAAACATTTAAGTCCATTCCAGTGCTTTGTGTGAAGTGATAGACCAAAAATCATCCAAATAAATAAACCAGGCAGTTATGCGGTCAGATCGGTGGATACACTGAGAACACTTTGTATTTGTGGGAATTGGAAAATACTGTCGTCTCGCTCACTCACATTCGCAAAGTTTTTTTTTTTTCCCCAAACTTGCACCACACGAGAAAATTTTGGCGAAATTTTTTCTTTTTCCTTACTTTTTTGTTTTTAAGAGATGTTTTTTAAAAGACGTAGCAGCCTGAGAGACACACCCAGCACACAGCACAGAGCAATTCAATTACATTTTTTCTGTTTTTAAAATATATAGTTATGTCTACACTTTATATACAGCGAGAGAGGAAACCAATCAGGATAGAAATGTGGAAGTTGCCGATTTTATCTTCAACCAATGACCATCGAAGATGATGTTTTCAATAGGCACGGAGGCAGGAAGAGATAGCACCAATCAAATGTTAATATTCAGAAGTTTTTTTGAATACTCAACGCGTCTCGGCTGGCTGCAGAAGACCCCCTCATCAGCACCAGCAAAAAACAAACTAAAATATCCTGCAGTTGGGGCCAGGCCAAGCCCGAGCAGGCTCTACAATTCTAACCTGATCCCAATTGCAGGTGACGTAATTCATCCTCTGTCTATTTTCCACAAGCGTTCATGAAAGGTTGACCTGTAGAACCCCCAAAACGCATTGAGTATTGTTATGGAATTATTTCTGATTGGGACTCTAAAACAAAGTTAATACTGCAGCTGCAGGAACAGATTCACAGGACTCAATCACTATGTTTAAAATGTCCGTTCAGTGTCAAAATGTATTATTACATGTTATTTTATACATAGATAAGAAAGGGGTGGTGTGAGATGTTATTAAAAACTAACAAATAGAAATATGTTATTAAAAGCTAACAAATAGAAATATATTATTAAAAGCTAGCGAATAGAACAATTGCAAAAGTAAAACCTTGAGAGGGGAGGGGGGAGTAGAGAGCGTTTAGTAGGAGATGTGTCTGTGTGTTAGGTGAAGGTTACAGAACACATTTCAACAGTGAGAACAAAATGGAGTCTCTTGTGCTTAAATGAACAGTACAGTGAATGTCCATGTCATTTCCCCCCTTTTGTTTATTTGACACCATTCCTCTCCTCGTTACATTCAGCCGATTGCTGGTAACTCCTGTTACATTGGCGCAGAGAGACGGCGTCCTGTTCAGCTTTCTCACAATGGGTTCATCAGGGCTGGTGGTACATTTGTTGGTACAACGGGTAGTCACACAGAGGCATAGCCTGATGAGGAAGTAAATAACAAATATGAGAAATAGGAACATCACAATGTAAGCACCTAGTTTCTGTAACCATGTTGCTATGCCATATAAAAAAATCACCAAAACCTCCTAAACCCTGAAAGGGGTTCCATCCATCTTTAGCAATATCCCTGACCTTATTCTGTAGTTCTCTTATCTTATAAGTTGCCCTTTAATAATGTCTTCATTATCAGAAATGTATATACAATAGTCAGTGTGAAATACCTTACACATCCCACCTTGAGCTGCAGTGAGATAATTTAGCGTTAATCTGTGCTCTAATACTAAATTTTTAAGCTGTGCCATTTCTTCATTGAATAAACCTATATCAGTGGTAATAAGGTTAATAATCTCATCTACAATTCTAGTGTAATTATTTATTCTTTTCATTGCTTCAATTCCCCATCCCGTCCAGGAAGGGAACCATGACCATGCCATGTCACCTTCAGTGAACAGCTCTCTTTTGAACACTAAAGGGTATTCTGGACTTTGATCTGGTCGCACTGTATCTTTGCGATCAGCCAAAGCAGGTGTTAACTTCTCAATATAACATGTACCTGCAACATTAGTAGGAAGCCAGGCGTAAGCTTTATTTCCACATATATAATATAACCCTCTACGTATGGACGGTATGCCTGCTCCTAAAAAACTGGAAGCAATAACATGCAATCTCAGGTAACCAATATTTTCACATATTGGGAACTGTGAGCAATTTGTACTATAAAGGGTTCTATTTAGTTCTGGATCTGGGATATAATAATATTGACCATAGTTTTAATTTTTGCTCTGGTGCAATCTGAATTGCCCAATCGTGTACATTTAGTGTTAAACGGGCATATGATGTTTAAACAAATCTGTGGAGTGTTTATCTGTTTTGAAACCATCAAAGTTACTGATCTGTGCTCATTAGCTGTGGAGACGATGTATGAGCCATTTATTCTGGTCCTGCTTAGATCAGTAAAATTGAGAGGCATTGCTATCATGGGTATTGTTCCTGTTTGGGGTTGTAAGTGACAACACACCTAGAAGTTACTAGCATTGCTATGGGTTGCATACAATTTTAACATTTGGATGAAAGGGTTATTTTTCCATGTCTCAGTTCTCACAAACAACAAAAAGAAAAGAGACATCATCATCATTTTTTCAAAGGATATCACTTCAGGAATTTCTTGCAGTGACTGGTGTGAATCCAGGTGGGCTATCCTTCCAACTTGACAGCGGAACCGGTTGTCAAAAGCACCAAATGTGGTCCGTCAAATTTTGGTTCTAGTGGCTTTCTGACGTGTTGCTTGACCACCACCCAGTCACCTGGTTGGATTCTGTGAATACCTGAAACAGAATCTGGGTTGGGGATAGATTTATAAACACCTTCATGTATTTTTATTCAATGTTCTTTGCAAAATCTGAACATATTCTAATAGACTAGAGTGAGAAGCCTGTAACTGTTGGGGAAAATATAGCCCTGTTTTGGGTGGCCCTCCAAATAAAGTCTCATAGGGGGACAGCCCATGTGGTTGTTTAGGGTTAGTTTGTACAGAATATAGGGCTAATGGCAAAGTTTCCACACATCCTTTTCCTGTATCTGCTTTAATTTTTGCACATCTGTTTTTCAAAATTCCATTAAGTCTCTCAACTTTACCACTACTTTGTAGATGATAAGGTGTATGGAAAGCTTGCTGTATGTGAAGGGCTTCCATTACCTCTTTCATTACTTCCCCAGTAAAATGGGTTCCTCTGTCACTCTCAATAGTTTCAGGAACTCCATATCTACAAACTATTTCATTCAAAATTTTCTTTGCTGTTTTTGCATTTGCTTTAGCTACTGGCCAGCACTCGGGCCAACCTGAAAACATGTCAACACACACTAAAGCGAACTCATAGGTGCCTATTCTGGGCATCTGAATGTAGTCTATTTGAATTCTTTGGGAAGGGAAGTCTGGCTTAGGAGAATGATTTTGGGGAACATGGACAGGCCTCCCTGCATTGTACAGAGCACAAGTGAGACATGAAGCACAAAACCTGGCTGCAAATGCACTAAATCCAGGTGCTATCCAATAGCAGTCAGTAAGTGCCACCATCACGCCCTTAGCAAGATGACTGACGCCATGTGCCAGTTGTGCTAAAACTGGGTACAAACTCCTGGGTAGACACCACCTGTTGTCAGCGCTCCACAGGCCGTGTTGATTTTGGGTAGCATTACGTTTGATCCACTTATCCTTCTCTTCATCAGGGGCCTGGTTCTGCAACTGAATTAGAGTTTCTACATCCTACTGCTCTTGATAAGGGGAATCTGTCCCCGCTACATGGGCGACCCCTACAATGGGTGTGACTCCAAATGCCATAAAGGCAGCATCCTTTGCGCTTGGTCCGCTAAAGCATTTCCTCTGGCTGTCGTGTCATTTCCCCTTGCATGCCCTTTTACCTTCAAGATGGCAACTTCTGATGGTTTCTGAAAGGCCTCAAATAACCGCTCTATGAGTTTTGCATGTCTCACTGGCTTCCCTGCATTAGTCAGAAAGTTCCGTGCTTTCCAGATAGGCCCAAAATCGTGAGCTATTCCAAACACATATCTGCTGTCAGTGTAAACGTTTCCCCTTTGATTCTCTAGGAGATGACAAGCTTTGACTACAGCACACAACTCCGCTTCCTGTGCTGACATCTGGGGTGTCAATGCTTCCTGATGTAAAATGGTGTCTGTAGTGTTTACAGCAAACCCTGTGTGTGGCTGACCATCATCAGTGTAAAATCTGGAACCATCTACGAATAAGTGTGTGTCACAATCTGATAAAGGCTCATCTTCTGCTGGTGTGACAGAGGCCCTTTCTACCTCCATCAGAGCCATACAATCATGTGGAAAACTCTCAGGTTCTACATCAGTACCATTTGTTGCATCTTCCTTGTCAATTATAGGAAGAAGAGTAGCTGGATTCAAAGTAACACATCGTTTGATTGTTAAATTCGATAGAGCAAAAAGAGCAGACTGGTACTTGTCAAATCTACTGGCAGACACATGTCTGGTTTTTACTTAATTCATGATTTCCTGTACTGCATGTGGCACATACAGGATCAGAGCAGAATTTAGTACAAGCTCAGTTACTTTGTCTAGCAGCAAAATGCAGGCTGCTATGGCTCGCATACAACTGGGGGAGCCTTTGATGACGGGGTCTAATGAGGCTGATACATACATCACAGGCCTCTGTCTCCATGTAGCTGGGTGAGTACACATGCAGCAAATCCATTGACTTCATGACAGAACAACGAGAAAGTCTTAGTATAGTCAGGAAGTCCAATGGCGGGAGCTTCAGACAAAATTTTAATAAGCTCCTTCATCTGCAATTCATCGTCCCATGTGAGTTTGAAAGGGTTTCTAGTGGTAGCCTCATATAGAGGAGCCATAAGTTCTGATGCATTTGGAATCCAGTCCCTACAATATCCCACTAACCCCAAAGTTTTGTAGAGTTTTAACTCGATCTGGGGTTAGGTGACGGATTCCATGTGAAATGCAGTGACCCAGGAAGATCACTTTCTCTTGGCAGTATTGTAGCTTATCTTTGCTAACTTTGTTGTTACTGTTATAGAGAAACATGAGAAGGCTTACTGTTTCTCTGCTACAAATGTCCTTTGTATCAGAACAAATAAGCAAATCGTCTATGTACTGAAACAAAACTGTGTTTGGGTGTGAGGGGGACCATTGGTCCAATACTTGCTTCAACGCAGTATTATATTCAGAGGGGCTACTCACACAGCCTTGGGGCAATCTTGTCCATGTTAACTTTTGGGCATCATGGGTAAATGAAAAAAGGTGCCAGCAATCTGGGTGCAGGGGCATCGAAAAGAAAGCATTTTCAAGATCAATCACTGTAAAGCAGGTGCTGGAGGCAGGTATTCCACTTAGTAAAGTGCGGGGGTTGGGCACGATCGGGGTATCTGCCTCAATTATATTGTTAATCGCTCTCAAATCATGCACAATGCGGTATGTCACCTGCCCATCCTTCCTGTCTGGCGTCTTTGCAATTGGGAGCAGGGGTGTATTGACTTGGGACTTAATTGGTACAACAACCCGTGCTGCTTTCATTTGAGTAATTTGATCCTTTATCCCCTCAGTCTGAGCAATACTCAGTGGGTACTGTTCAATCTGTGGGAGATGGGCTCCTGGTTTAATTTTTATCATGACTGGGGTGCAATCCAGCAGACCTACATCATATTTGCTGGTGGCCCATAATTCAGCGGGAATCACTTTCAATTCTGGTGGAAATGGCGGAGTGGAGTCTTGGATTAAAAATACTCCACAGGCAGAATTTAAAACTTCTCCTGACAGACTACTGACCACTTGGACTCCTGTAGGAGTGTAGTCTGTTTGCTAAAATTTGGTTTAAAAAGTCAGCTCCCAAAAGATTGGTAGGTACTGTGTCTGAAACTAACACTTTAGTGACAATTCCTGTTTGCTGTCCTAGCCTGAGTTTAAGTGGCTTGGACTCAACCAAATCAGTAGAGGTCCCGGTTAGGCCAACACCAGAGAAAACATTTGTAGATAATAATCCTGGAGGTAAGTCCTCTATATTAAAAACATTTTGGCTTGCACCAGTATCGATTAAACAGGCTAACTCTGTTTCTCCTCCAGGATAGGAGAGTTCTTGTAAAAATACTTTTACTCTGGCCTTGGGACCATTGTCTCCCCTATTTAACATGATTGATACTGGCTTGCCATTTTCCTATGCCTGATCCACTGCTTTTGGCAGAGAACTGGGATCAGCATGAGGTGCCTCTAAGCTCTTTTCCAGTCTACAGTCAGGAAGATGGCAGAATTTGGCTATGTGTCCCTCCCCATCACAATTGTAGCATATAATTGGTCCCTGATTGCCATGATTTCTGAAATTGCCTTAGCCTCTTCCTCTCTGGTTCCCCATGTGCATAACCTTGGGTTTGCTGTCTTATTGGTTAATCCTGTTTTCTATGGATAACAGGATAGGCAGGACGTCTCGAATAGACATATTGCCTGCCTCCGGCCTTGCTATGAACAACTTTTCTTTCAACTGGGGTATTAAACCATAAAGAAACCTTTGTTTCACCAGTTGTGTAGCTTGACTTGGAGTTTCTCCTGCCTTCTCTTCCTCTATTTTAATGCCTGCTTCCTCAGCCATATCGCTTAACCGCCTCCAATAAGCCCCTGCGTTTTCCTCTTTCCCTTGCTTAGCATTCATAAATTCAGCATGTCTGGTTTGTTCATATATTTGGGACAATTTTTCCTTCAATTTCTCACAAACCTCCCGTCTACTAACCATCTTACCTAGATTTTTGACATCTACACCACATTCTTTAAGTATATAGCCAGACATGTTGCTTCCCACTGCTTTAATAAGAAGCTGATGAATGTCAGTAGCAGAAGCCTCATATGCTTCCTGTGCAGCGCTGTTTGTTTGCAAACCCAATTGGATTGTTTCTAGGATCTCCCAATCCCTCTAATATGGCTCTCATATCTTGGGGACTAAAAGGTACATGCCAATTAATTTGAGACTTACTGTCAACAGCATTACCTTCAAAAACGAATTGGGTTCTGGCAGGATAAACTGCAACAGATTGCTCTGTGCCAGGGGCAGAAGGGGTGGCATCTCCCTTCCTTCTCTGTTCATCTTGCTGCCACAATTTGGAAATGATGGTTTGCTCCGGAAGTTCAGACTCTATCTCTCTTTCTCTGGCCAAAGCCTTAAGTTCAGAGAGATCTAGTTTTGCATATGTGCCTTTTGATTTATGCCAATCATCTGTTTCTAGGATATGAGCCAAAACCCTCTTTGTAGGTTGATATGGGGCTGTTAAACCTCTGCTCTCTACTATATTGCATAGCTCATCTTTTGTGTGTTCCACGTAATCTAATTCTTTTGCTTTTGTGTGTGGACCCCTTAAAGCCAAACTGGCAGCCACATAAGGTGGGGGGTCCTCCTCTACAGAGTCTTCTGGCCAAACATAGTAAATTTGGGCAGTACTTTTATTAAACATCTCCATCAAGCCAGTTTAATTTGCTACTTTAGCTTCTGTCTCCCATGTGCAAGCTATTCCCCATGTTCCTTCACTGCACAGTAGTGGGCCATAATCGTGCAGAAAAGTTTGCCATACTTGTAAATCAAAAGTCCCTTCAGATTTTAAAGGTTTAGCTGTTCCCTTTGTCCATTCTACCCATTTATCTAGGGGCTCAGTATAGGCGGAACCGTACCTTCGGTTCATATATTCTAGCACTCATCTTGCGTTGGGCATTTTCTGAAGGCCTCTCACCCTTTATTCCTTTAATTAATTTAATGCCCATAATGACTGGCCAGTCTTCTCTACTTGTGCCTATACCCTCTTGCCTCTAAAACAAATATGCCGATTTACAAGAATAGTCTCCACTTATCTACGTGGATAGAAGGGGTTTATGACAATAGACAAAACACTCATTAAGAGACCCTCCTCATCTCTTCTCTTCTCTGTGATTTTAATCTGACCCTACCATGCGCCTCTGACCCAGGTCGCTCACAAGGAGTCAACGCAGGGAACTGCAGAGGATTTTCCCTATCCACACACAGTCCAACCCGTGAAGAGGGACACAAACACATTCACACACACACACGTTACCCAACCAGAAAGGTCCGAGAGTGGTCTGGTTTCCGTGAGAACCAACAGATAGGATACATAGGAAAGGCAGAAATATAGCAAGCTTAAGAGCAGCTTACCTGGCCGGCATTTGAGGTCTGCTTTTCCCGATGATCCCGTTCAAAGCGCGGTTCCTTCTGGAGACTCTGCCAAAGTCCTGGCTGGCTTGCCAAAATTGTTATGACTAATTTCTGATTGGGGCTCTAAAACAAAGTTAATACTGCAGCTGCAGGAACAAATTCCCAGGACTGAATCACTGTGTTAAAAATGTCCGTTCAGTGTCAAAATTTTTTGTTATATGTTATTTTATACATACATAAGAAAGGGGTGTAGTGAGATGTTATTAAAAACTAATGTAGCAATAACTCTCAGTGGAGCTGCTGGTTTAAGCGGGCCTGTTACCTTCACTCTCCTTCCCTCTGTTTCACCGACACCGGGTCTAGGGTCCTGTTGAGTTTACCTCTGGACGACACACGCACCAACCCTTGAGTACATTTTCAATGCTTTATTAAACAATTTAACAAGGAAGTAGCAGGAAAGAGGCAGAAGGGAAACTGCAGAAGAAACTCAAATATCTTCTTGTAGGATTCTTGACAAATGTCCTGGTAGAATTTGGATATTATTATTATCTATTATTATAGAATGCGCTCCCCTTGTGAGACACACTCCTTGCTCGCCTGGATAGGCCTCTCTCACTTGCCTAGCAGCCAGTACGCAGCACGAACAAAAGTCTCTGCCACAGACTTGTTTGGGATAAACCCGTACGATCCTCTACCACAGGATGTTTTGTTTTTTTTCTGCAATGAATGTCAGTCACAGTGCCGAACCTTTAAGCCAACCCGGCAACACTATGCTGTATAGTTACTTTAGGATACGTCCTCCAACCGAGTCACCAGGCCCCTCCCCAGACCAGCACGCTGCGTGATCCTTCCATGACGGGTCCTCCCCTGGGATCTCCTCGGTTGTCCAGCTTCTTCACTCGGGATAGACAGCTCAGGACCATTCCTCGGCTGCTGTGGTAGGCCCCAGACAAGCTTCTGGGCCCACCCCTGCGCCGCAGCGACGTGGGCCTCCGGAACGGAGGACCACGAGATAGCTCTCTAACGCATACCTGTCGGCCAGGAGGGCCAGCAGGTGGCTGTAAAACGAACCCAAAAATATGGCGTCTGTCCCATATATACCCTCGCCCAGGATGCAACTCAGAGGACTACCTCCACCGTGTTGTCTCCGGGACATCCATCCATACGCTCCGACACGCTGCCTTTCCAACACCAACCAGTGACAACAGCGACACCCACCGGTCAGTATGGAAACACACGTAACGTCAGCCAAGCTGGAACAGAGGCAAACCTAACCTTCCTAACAAACAAATTACTAAATTTACCTAACATATGGTAGATCGCAAATCTACCAGCGCTACATACTCCCCCCTCTACAATGGACGTTGTCCCCAACGTCTGTCCAAAAACAGTGACAGTAACTCGCAAGCCTGGGAGTAAGTATTTGAGTTTCTTATAACTTGGATAGACAAGAGAGAGGAAAAGACAGTGGAAAGATATTATAAGACTTACATCTATAAAGCATTATGTTCACATCCGCAAACAAAAACATCCTATAACTGTACATAACCTCACTATCTAGCTGAAAAGCCTCCCAGCTTGATAGGAGATCCAACATTCCATGAAAAGGAAAACATATTTAAACACACACACATGCTGTACAATATTAGGAGCAAAGCCTCATTTTTTTTTTTAAATGAGCCTCCCTTCCTTTTTATCCATATCGGAGCAAACTTAAGGAGTCCATCCCTGTAATATGATCTCTTCAAATAAAGAAAAATCCGGCTAGCAAAAAAAGAAGTCCTTGGATTTAAAACACTGAACAGGATATGTAGATCTTGACCACGCAGATCCCTTTACACTGACACTAACTAGCTAACTACTTGCAAAGTTCTTTTGTCCAGAATCACCAATAAAACCGGGGCTCTGGCAAGGTCAGTGTCTTTCCCGTTTTATCCACTGTGGTAATGAAATAGACAACATCATCCTTTCAGGGCCTGCAAATGACCACCTTGTCAGCATAGATGTGCCGACCGAAATTCCAGTGCATTAAACATCCGCTAAAATGTTCATCCATCTTAACAGAACACCCAGTCTTTCGGAAAGGCTTAGGCACAGACAAGTAGTCCCAAACAGCTTCACTGTACCAAAGTTCCCGGTTAGTTTCAATCACTTGCATTATATCCTGGGGCACATAGGGGAACTCCAAACCATACTCGGCAGCTACACTCTTGTTCAACATCCTCTGTAAGCATGCAAGTTTGGGCAAAGATCTGTCCCTCCCCATACCAGGCGGCACACAGGAATCCAATGACTTGCTCACCATAGACCCAGCCGGTGTCTGTAGTGAACTAGCAACTTTTGGCAAAGTCCCAGTAACAGTACTGTGTGTCTCCACACAGGGTGATGTCTTCCCAGAACTCAGGGCTGTCCATTCAGGGAAAGTCATAGCAGAGGCAAAATCTTCACCTTGTGACCATAACAGCTCTTGTGACATAGTCTCAAATAGGTCATCATCACTGGAAAGATCCGACATGGATTCTATTTCCGAATCTCCCAACTCTTCTGCTGGAAGATATTTATTTACAGTCCCAGATACATTCCCCATCAGTGGCTTACCCGTTCCTGACGTGGACTCTGGTAGCTCCGGTAGCTCCGGTTCAGGTAACCTCTGAGGTAGGCCTCGACCACGGCCGCGGGAAGCCTTCACATATCCCACCTTCCTCTGAGCAGGCACAACAGGAGTAGGTGTAGTGGACGCAGAAATCAAAGTAATGTCCCCTGATGAGACAGTAGCAGTGTCTCTCTCCGGAACATTGGCAGTAACAACAGGCAAAGTGGTGGCCTGTCGCTCTCTCTCTGTAGCAGTAGCAGCTTCTACTGTGGCGATACCTGTTGCCCAATCTATCCGATAAGCACGGGGCGACGTGGTAGGTTGCTCCACCACAAACAAGTACTCTCCACATTGCGGACATCGGCCAAATGGACGGAGATGCACGGCCAATCCTTCACATCGGTGGCAGATCATACCCAGTCCCTCAATATCTCCTGAGGTATACAGAACAAAACTCCCCTGCGGCTTCAAACGAACTCCAGTATCCGTAAGCAGGGTTCCAGATAGCACAGCATTCATCACGGTGCTCGCAGGGAACATTCTCGGTCTCAAAATTGGCTGCATCCCCGGAAAAGACATGGCCACACTCTGATCTTCTCAGCACGATCACGAGGCTTCTCTTTTCCTCTAGCGCCAAACACACACACGCGTCCCACGCGGTAGCAAGTAGGGTAGACTCCTCCCACTTGTTCTTCTGGTCACATAGCTCCTGGGCTTTTACTGGCACCCACTGTCTACGCATTTAGAAACAAAGTCCTGCAGTTTCACCTTTTCTCTTCCTGAAAGATTTTTACAAAGTCCAGCTCTCTCCGTAAACTCCCGTAAAACACTTCTCTGGGTTGCGAGAATTGATGGTCAACAAATCCTGGATGACGCCCCCACATGTAGCAATAACTCTCGGTGGAGCTGCTGGTTTAAGCGGGCCTGTTACCTTCACTCTCCTTCCCTCTGTTTCACCGGCACCGGGTCTAGGGTTCCATTGAGTTTACCTCTGGATGACACACGCACCAACACTTGAGTACGTTTTCAATGCTTTATTAAACAATTTAACAAGGAAGTAGCAGGAAAGAGGCAGAAGGGAAACTGCAGAAGAAACTCAAATATCTTGTAGGATTCTTGACAAATGTCCTGGTAGAATTTGGATATTAGAATAGAATGCGCTCCCCTCGTGGGACACACTCCTTGCTCGACTGGATAGGCCTCTCTCACTTGCCTAGCAGCCAGTACGCAGCACAAACAAAAGTCTCTGCCACAGACTTGTTTGGGATAAACCCGTACGATCCTCTGCCACAGGATGTATTGTTTTTTTTCTGCAATGAATCTCAGTCACAGTGCCTGAACCTTTAAGACAACCCGGCAACACTATGCTGTATAGTTACTTTAGGATACGTCCTCCAACCGAGTCACCAGGCCCCCCCCCAGCATGCTGCGTGATCCTTCCATGACGGGTCCTCCCCTGGGATCTCCTCGGTTGTCCAGCTTCTTCACTTGGGATAGACAGCTCAGGACCATTCCACGGCTGCTGGGGTAGGCCCCAGACAAGCTTCTGGGCCCACCCCTGCGCCGCAGCGACGTGGGCCCCCGGAACGGAGGACCACGAGATAGCTCTCTAACGCATACCTGTCGGCCAGGAGGGCCAGCAGGTGGCTGTAAAACGAACCCAAAAATATGGCGTCTGTCCCATATATACCCTCACTCAGAATGCAACTCGGAGGACCACCTCCACCGAGTTGTCTCCGGGACAGAAGAGCATCCATACGTTTCGACACGCTGCCTTTCCAACACCAACCAGTGACAACAGCGACACCCACCGGTCAGTATGGAAACACACGCAACGTCAGCCAAGCTGGAACAGAGGCAAACCTAACCTTCCTAACGAACAAATTACTAAATTTACCTAACATATGGTAGATCGCAAATCTACCAGCGCTACACTAACAAATAGAAATATGTTATTAAAAGCTAGCGAATAGAACAATTGCAAAAGTAAGACCTTAAGAAGGGAGGGGGGAGTAGAGAGCGTTTAGTAGGAGATGTGTCTGTGTGTTAGGTGAAGGTAACAGAACATATTTCAACAGTGAGAACAAAATGGAGTCTCTTGTGCTTAAATGAACAGTACAGTGAATGTCCATGTCAAAATCAAAAGTGCGAATTGTAAAAGGTTAATATGCAAGTTTTTGTCCTAAAAAGGGTTTGGGGACCTGGGTCCTGCCCCAGGGGACATGTATCAATGCAAAAGAAAGTTTTAAAAACGGACGTTTTTTCGGGAGCAGTGGTTAATGTTGCTTAAAGTGAAAAAATAAAAGTGAAATATTCCTTTAAATATCGTACCTGGGGGGTGTCTATAGAATGCCTGTAAAGTGGCTCATGTTTCCCGTGTTTAGAACAGTCCCTGCACAAAATGACACAAAATGACATTTCTAAAGGAATAAAAGTCTTGTGGCTGTAATGTAATGTCGGATCCCGGCAATATGGATGAACATTATTGAGAAAAACGGCATGGGTAACCCCCCAGCCCATTACCAGGCCCTTTGGGTCTTGTATGGATACCTCTTGCTTACTGGGCACTTAAACCCCCCTCCGGTCCAGACCAATTTTCAGCTTTCAGTGCTCTCACGCTTTTTTTTTTTTTTTTTTTTTTTTTTAAAGGTAAATTTTTATTTGGTTTTGTGGTGCAAAACAAACATACGAACATAAATACACATATTTCGAGCAAACATTGCTCATTGCAATACAGAGTGTAAAACAATGGTATACATTTGGCATACATGTTTTTATATTGTACAGCTGCATATGTCTATTCAATTTTTATTAATAAACTTGGTATCATTGACTGGAGTTTCTTTATTAGCTTTATATGGTAGGTGTAATAGTGTTTTCAGAGCTAGTCCACAGACCCCATATTTTGTGAAATTTTTTTGGCCATCCTCTGGCTTCGTGTGTTAATTTGTATAATGGTATAGCCTGATTAACCATGTTCAGCCAGAATGCTATCGTAGGTGGGGATTGTGATTTCCAATGAATAGTAATAGATTTTTTTGGCGTAAAATAATACAATTCTCAGGAAAGTTTGCTTGTTTTTAGATATACTCTCATCATCCACATGTCCTAGTAGGCGTGCTCTCACACTTTGAATGACAATTACTCAGACATGCAACACTGTACCCAAATGATTTTTTGTCCTTTTTTCATACTAATATAGCTTTCTTTTGGTGGTATTTGATCACCTCTGGGTTTTTTATTTTTTGCGCTATAAATGAAAAAGCCCGAAAATTTTGAAAAAAAACAAATTTTTCTTAATTTCTGTGATTAAAATTTTGCAAATTAGTAATTTTTCTTCATAAATTTTGGCCACAATTTATACTGCTACATATCTTTGGTAAAAATAACCCAAAATTTATGGAAATTATTTGGTCTGTGTGAAAGTTTTAGAGTCTACAAGCTATAGTGCAAATCATAAAAAAATTATCACATCTGATACTGTACTGGTGGCCTATCTCATTTCTTGAGACCCTAACAAGCCAGGAAAGTACAAATGCCCCCAAATAACCCATTTTTGGAAAGTAGACATTTCAAGGTATTTATAGTAAGAGGCATGGTGAGTTATTTGAAGTTGTAATTTTAGCCCACAATTCTTTGCAAAATTAAGATTTATATTTTTTATTTATATTTTTTCACAAAATTGTAATTGTAATAGCTTATTTCTCTCACATGGCATGTGCATACCACAAATGACACCCCAAAATACATTTCCAATACATAGCATTCAGATAGCAAAAATGACACCCCAAAATACATTCTGCTACTCCTGAGTATTACGATACCACATGTGTGAGACTTTTTCACTGCCTGGCCACATACAGAGGCCCAACATGCAGGGAGCGCCATCAGGTGTTCTAGGAGCAAAAATTACACATCTCATTTCTCAACAATCTTTTACACTTTTGAAGGCCCTGGAGCACCAGGACAATGGAAACACCCACAAAATGACCCCATTTTGGAAAGCTAACACCCCAACGTATAATCTATGAGGCATAATGAGTCTTTTGAACGGTTCATTTTTTTCCAGAAGTTTTTGGAAAATGTGTAAAAAAAAGGAAAACGCATTTTTTTTACACAAAGTTGTCCGTTTATAAGATATCTCCAACACAGCATTTAGATAGAAAAAATGACACCCCAAAATACATTCTGCTACTCCTGAGTATGGCGATACCACATGTGTGAGACCTACACAGCCTGGCCACATACAGAAATCCAACATGCAAGGAACACCGTCAGGTGTTCCCTGGACACATAGCATGCACATACCAAGAATTACACCCCAAAATACATTATGCTGAGCAAAGCGTAAACAAAAGATTACCTGTGGTTGTAGTAGCGCAGTTGTACACAGGACGATAGCACTGGTCCAGGCAGCAGGCAGGGACTTGGTCAGCAACGGCGAACACAATTGTCCAGGCAGCAGGCAGAGATACTGTCCATATACAGTCCAGGGTCAGTGCAGGCCGAGATATTGTCAGAAGTGCCAAAAATATTGGTCCTGGTAGTAGGCAGGAACATGTGGTGTGGTTAGTGCGACAGGCAGAGACATAATGGCAGTAAGTCCTACAGGCAGCAGGCAGAAGTAGGGCCTTGTTCAGCACAGAATGGGGATAGGGGTAGAGGCTTCTCCCACCCAAATCTCTGTGAAGCCTCCGAGTCTCCAGACCCTAATCTAGGAATGAGAAAACAAAAAAATTGTTTTCTTCATCCAGAAAAACAATTCAGGAGTCCCTCACATATGTGAGACCCCTGTGTTGAATCCCACTAGTCCAGTAGCAGGGTACAAGATCAGTCCATGAGGCAGGCAAAAAACATGGTCAAACAGTCCAAGGTCAGTTCCAGATCAGGCAGAGGTATGTACAGAATCGTCAGACAGAAGCGTGGTCGAATAACAAGTCAGGGTCAGTTACAGAGCAGAAGCATGGTCGAATAACAGTCCAGGGTCAGTTCCAGATCAGGCAGAGGAATGTACAGAATCGGCAGACAGAAGCGTGGTCGAATAACAAGCCAGGGTCAGTTACAGAGCAGGTAGTAGCATAAGGGGTGTGAAGGTGTTTGAAGGCAGGAACTGAGGATTATGTTTACCATACTTCACTAATAATTTACTGAAGTATGGTAACGGCGAAAACATTTACCTATGCACCTACGGTGCCACGTGCTGACGTCTTCTTCTGGTGAAAGTTGTGGAACAGGGGCAGAGATGTGTAGAAGTTGTCTACGTATAAATGGTAGCCTTTCTCCAGTAGGGGGTATATGAGGTCCCAAACAATTTTCCCGCTTGATCCCAAGTAGTCTGGGCAATTATGGGGTTGCAGCTGGGTGTCCTTCCCTTCGTACACTTTGAAGGCATATATGTACCCTGTGACTCGGTCACGTAATTTGTATACCTTCACCCCATAGCGGGCCCTTTTGCTGGGAATAAATTGTTTGATTTTAAGCCTGTCACTGAAATTTAACAAGAAACTCATCCACACATATGTGTTGGTCCGGGGTAAACAGCTCGGGGAATACTTCAGAAAAATAATTTAGAAGTGGCCGGATTTTGAAAAGCCTGTCATAATTTGAGTCATTTCGGGGAGGGCACTGGGTATTATCATTGAAATGGAGGAACCTCATTATCATGAGGTATCTGGTTCTGGCCATTACCTTGGAGAAGATTGGCATGTGGTGGATAGGGTGGGTTGACCAATAGGAATTCAAAGCGTTTTTTTTGTGAGTCCCATACAAAATGTGAGGCCTAAAAAACCTTCAACTCCTCCACCGTTAGGTCTCTCCACTCGTAGGGACGGGCATAATAGGACATTGGATTATTTAAAATAAATTGCTGTGCATGAAGGTTGCACTGGGCCACAATTGTTGATAGCATGTCCTCTGTAAAAATTAAATCAAAAAAATTGATTGGGGAAAAATTCTCCGTGTCCACCTGGACTCCTGGCTGGGCAGTGTTGGCTTCTCCTGAATTAGGAGGAAGCCATAAGGGGTTCTGAAGGGCATAGAGAAGGCTGTCATGGGTCTTTGGCCTTTCTTGCCGAGGCACTGCGGTGCTGGTGGATGCCACTGCCTCCTCACCAGAACGCCTTTGTTTGGCAGGCAGCATATCTTCCTCCTCTGAGTCACTCAATGTTCCACTACTGAGGACTGGCTCATAATTTACGTCTGTCTCAGAATTTGAGTTTGAAAGGGAATCCGATAAAGAGAGCTCCCTGTTGCTCTCATCAGCCTCGGAAAGAATTTGGTACGCCTCCTCGGCAGAAAAGCATCTTTTGGACATGGTTGCTAGTGGTGATGCGACTACACGGGTGTGTGCTAAGCCTGCACTGGTGGGCACTGATGAGGCGGAACTGATGAGCATAGATGGGCACTGAGGTGGCACAGAGCGGCACTGATGAGGTGGCACAGAGGGGCACTGATGAGGTGGAACAGATGTGCACTGATGAGGTGGAACAGATGTGCACTGATGAAGTGGCACAGATGTGCACTGATTACACAGATGTGCACTGATGAGGCGGCACAGATGGGCACTGATGAGGCGGGCACTGATGGGCACTGATGAAGCTGCACAGATGGGCACTGATGAAGCTGCACAGATGGGCACTGATGAAGCTGCACAGATGGGCACTGATTGATTGCACAGATGTGCACTAATGAGGCGGAACAGATGGGCACTGATTTATGGCACAGATATGCACTGATTAGGTGGCACTGAGGTGGCACAGATGGGCACTGATGAGGCGAAGCAGATGGGCACTGATGAGGCGGAACAGATGTGCACTGATTTAATGTATATTTCCCCGAAGCGAGGAAAGGGGAAGACGTCCTATGACAGCCTCCCGGATATTGGGGTCCGCGCTGTAGCCAACATTCGGCTATGGCCCAGACTTCAAGTGGTTAAAAAAAGAAAAGGCGTGGGGCCCCCAGGCCCTATATACTTTGAACAGCAGTATACAGGGGGTCCAAACAAGACAGGGACTGTAGGTTTGTTCTTAGGTTGAATCTGTTTGTAATTTGGAACAGGTACATTTTTTAAGTGTAGCTCCAGCCAAAAAATCTATTTTTAAGCTTTTTGGATAACATAGGGAAGGGTTATCATCACCCCTGTAACATTTGTTTTGCTGTCTGTGCCCGTGTTCAGAAGATTTCACCTCACTTTCTGTCCCAATGACAATTGGATTTTGAAAATTTGGGGTTATTAGGGAAACAAGGATTGGTGATAATAAAGCATCAGTAGAGACACCTTTTTCCCATATTAACTCTTACAGGAGAGAATTTCTCTTCCTATTGGTAGATTTCCTCTCACTTCCTGTTGTCTCCCTCTGTTTGTAAGTAGGAGTCGTTTGTAAGTCGGATGTTTGAAAGTAGGGGACCGCCTGTATATATTATAGGGCCTGCAGAAATTTGGGCCTTAGGTGTTGGTGGTACCAGAACACTGTAAGCCTTCACAGTTACACTTGGTGGTCACTGGAACGGGCCCTGTTGTGAAATATTATATCAAGAATTGTAATTACATGCCCCTGTTGAACAGGGTCAGAAAAATTGGGCCTTTGGTGGTGTGGTGGTGTTGCCACAATACTGTAAGCCCTCACAGTTACTCTTGGTGGGCGCAGGAACAAGCCCTGCTGTAAAATATTAGATCAAAAATTGTAATTACGCGCCCCTGTTAAACGGGCAGAAAAATTGGGCCTTAGGCGGTGATGGTGATGACACAACACTGTAAACCATCACAGATACTCTTGTTGAGCGCAGGAACCGGCCCTACTGCAAAAAATTACAGCAAAAATTTTAATTACACGCCCCTGTTAAGCAGGGGCAGAAAAATTGGGCCTTAGGCACTGGTGCTGGTGCCACAACACTACAACCCCACACAGATACTCTAATTGAGCGCAGGAGCTAGCCCTGCTGCAAAATATTACAGCAAAAATTGTAATTACACGCCCCTGTTAAACAGGGGCAGAAAAATTGGGCTTTTAGGCACTGGTGCTGGTGCCACAACACTACAACCCTTCACAGATACTCTAGTTGAGCGCAGGAACGAGCCCTGCTGCAAAATATTACAGCAAGAATTGTAATTACACGCCCCTGTTAAACAGGGGCAGAAAAATTGGGCTTTAGGCACTGGTGCTGGTGCCCAGAACCAAAAATGTTCTTAGAAGCTATGAACGTGAACATTGAGGAGGAATAGGATAAACACTCAGCATAACAGGATAGTCACTCAGCATAACAGGATAGTCACTCAGCATCAGCATAGGCAGTCTTCAAGGGATCTCACATTCATAAAAAAATTCATCAGTTACATCAGCATCAGGTGCTTGGTAGCTGGTGATCCAAGACTGATGCATTTTTATGAAGGTGAGCCGATCAGCAAAGTCTGTGGACAGGTGCACTCTGTGATCGGTTACAAAGCCTCCTGCAGCACTGAATGTGTGTTCAGAGAGAACGCTGGATGCAGGACAGGCCAGCAGCTCAATTGCATACTGTGCAAGCTCTGGCCACTGATCCATCCTCAGGACCCAGTAACCCAGTGGATTTTCGGTTGGAAAGGTCTCAAAGTCTGATCTTTCCCCAAAGTATTCCTGCACCATGTAAATCAGACGCTGGCCATGGTTGCTGGAACCGATCAGACCTTGGGGCTGCGGACTAAAAAATTGTCTGAACGCATCGGTCAGATGGCCACCTTCTCCACCGCTCCATCTGTGACTGACCGAAGCCTCAGCAACACATTGTCCAGGAGGACCAGGAAATTGTAACCTCCCAGGCTCCGGAAACGCATTGCACAAACTTTTCTGCAAGGCCTCCCGAAGATGTTTCATCCTCTGCTCCCTCTGCGAAGGCTGTATAAGTTCCGTAATCTTACCCTTGTAACGTGGACCAAGAAGGGTTTCCAGCCAGTACTGATCCCTCTCCTTGATACCACGAATCCGAGGGTCCTTTCACTTTGCAGGATCAGGGAGGCCATGCAGCGTAGGTTTGCTGAGGCATTCGGTCCGGAGTCCTCTGGGTCACTAAGGACGACATGATCCGCAGCCACCTCCTCCCAGCCACGTACAAGTCCATGGGTTTCTGGGGACTGAAAACGATCCCTTGAAGACTGCTGCTGATGCTGAGTGCCAGGCTCCACCTCCATGCTGACACAATCCTCCTCCTCCTCTTCCTGTGTGATAGGCGGGCCTGCAGGAATACTGTCTGGATAAAGGGGGCCTTGAGAGGAAAGGAAGTCCTCCTCTGAAGACTCTCTCTGTTCTGCCTCAAGTGCCCTGTCCATTATTCCACGCAGCGTGTGCTCCAACAGGAAGACAAGAGGGACAGTATCACTGATGCATGCACTGTCACTTCTCACCATCCTCGTGGCCTCCTCACATGGTGACAGGACAGTGCATGTATTCTTGATCATTAGCCACTTGCGTGGCGAAAAAAAGCCAAGCTTCCCTGACCCTGTCCTGGTGCCATACTCGCACAGGTACTCATTGATGGCCCTCTGCTGCATGTGCAGCCACTGCAGCATTGCCAACGTTGAGCTCCACTTGGTGAGCATGTCACAGATGAGACGGTTCTTGGGCAGGTTGCATTCCTTTTGAAGGTCAGCCAGCCGAGCACTGGCATTATATGACCAATGGAAATGCCCACAGACTTTCCTGGCCTGCCTCAGGAGATCCTGTAAGCCCAGGTACCTGCACAAGAACCCCTGCACCACCAAATTAAGGACGTGAACCAAACAGGGAACATGGGTCAAGTGTCCCTGTCAGAGGGTGAAGAGAAGGTTGGTGCCATTGTCCCAAACCACCATTCCTGGCTGAAGCTGGCGTGGCGTCAACCACCTCTGAACCTGCCCCTGCAGAGCTGCCAGAATCTCTGCCCCAGTGTAGCTCCTGTCCCTTAAGCAGACCAACTCAAGCACCGCATTGCATCTTTTTGCCCGAGTGCTTGCGTAGCCCCTAGAACGCCTACAGAGCACCGCTGTTTCTGAGGACAAATCTGCACAGGAAGAGGTCATAGAGGAAGAAGAAGAGGAGGGGGTGGAGGAGAGAGGTGTGGCAGAATCACCACTACCAGCATTTTGGAGGCGTGGTGGCGGAACAAGCTCCAACACTACTGCACCCTGTCCTGCATCCTTCCCAGCTGCAAGCAGGGTTACCCAGTGTGCCGTGAAAGAAAGGTAACGTCCCTGTCCATGCCTGCTGGACCATGAGTTAGCGGTAATATGCACCTTACCGCTGACCGCCCTGTCTAACGAGGCCAAGACATTGCCTTCCACATGCCAGTAGAGAGCCGGAATGTCCTTCCGAGAAAAAAAATGGCGTTTGGGAACCTGCCTTTGAGGTACCGCACATTCCACAAATTCTCGAAAGGGGGCAGAGTCTACCAGCTGAAAAGGCAGCAGTTGGAGTGCTAGCAATTTAGCCAAACTAGCATTCAGCCGCTGAGCATGTGGATGGCTGGGACCAAATTTTTTTGTACGGTTTAGCACATGGGGTAGGGAAATTTGCCTGCTATAATCGGATTTAGGTGTACCGCTAGCAGATTGCCCGCAAGTGCTTGGGACACCCAATTCTACACCTTCATTCCTCAGTGCAGGTCTCTGAGAAGACTGAAGGTATAGTGGGGTTGGAAATCCCAGCTGATGAGGAGCAAGGAGAGGTCCGCCTTGTTCTTTGGTGTGGATCTTTTAAGTACTATTGCCAACGGAACTGCATGGGAGCTTGACATATTTTTATTATTATACAGGATTACACACCCACGGCGACTAGCTAACCGCGACGTGCGTTCCGTGACCGGGGTATATGAGGAACTAAGGGAGTAAGGGGGAACTTATACTGAGCAGGTAAGACTGGCTGTGGTACTTTCACAGCCTGCTCTACCTTTGGCCACCACTAGAGGGAGACTACACTCCAATCCAGCTAGCTGACTACACACAGGAAGATACGAATCTTTCATACAATCTGGTGCACTCTAACGGTTGAGGAGCAATCTAGCAATTAGTACACACTTCTAGGGTTCCTCCCAGCTATCCTGCAAGCTTGAACCCCGGTGTTAATTACTCTTCCCACTGTCCCCACACCCACACACCAGACACACAATAAACAATAGCCTGCCACCACCGAACAGTTTGTCCGCAGACTGGTCTGCTGAGCCACCACACAGACATATGTCTGGTCAAGCATGTGGTGCCCAATCGGCTGCTGTTTTGGCCACTCGATACGCTTCAGACATATGTTGCAAACAGCAATGGTGCGATTTGCTGCATATATCTCAAAAAAGGCCCACACCAAAGATCTTTTGAAAAAACGCACGGAGTCAGCACATGCTGAGCTCTGCGGTGTGATGCATTCGGTTGGCTGTTCTTAAGCTGGGGTTGGCTGGTCCTTAAGGGCACCCTGCCTCGTTGGAGATGTGCCTCATCCTCCTCTCTTCTATCAGGCACCAACGTAGAGTCAGTGACCTCATCATCTCCTCCCTCCTCGCCACTGGAGCAAACCTGGCAGTATGCTGCAGCTGGGGGAACAAGACTGCCAGTTTCTTGTCCTTCTTGGGCACCCCCTCTCTCTGGGCTCATGTTACTGCCTTCATCCTCAACCTGGGTACCATCATCGGAGCCTTCAAAACACTGTGCATCCTCCTGCAGCATGTACCCTACACTGTGGTCGAACAGTTCAGGGGACTCCTCAGGACATGATGGTGGGGCTAGGGAAGGAGTGACTGATGCCATTGAGCCGATGGAATAGGCCGATTTGGCAGCCAAACTTCTCTGAGCCTGGGTGACAGATAATGAGGAGGATGAGGACGGCTTTGTGATCCACTCTACCAACTCTTCTGCATGTTGTGGCTCAACATGGCCAGCTGAGGAAAAAAAGGACAAGCGTGCCCCACGGCCACGTGCTGAGGATGCACCGTGTCCACGACCAGCACTGTTGGCTGTAGACACAGAGCCTGCTTGCCCTCTTTTTTTTATTTTTTTTATCTTTAAAGGTCTTTTTATTGATTTTCAAAAAGAGAAACCAAAAAGAGAACAAACACTCAAACATACATTGGTCTTATATGGTGTCAATGTGATCCTTGCAGGAATCACGCTATCACCTTATCATACGTAAACATCAGGTATGAAATGCATATTATGATAGTGGTTATAGTGGCACAGTTCGCTGGGTCACAAGGTGGTGCTATGCACAGTTGTACATGGTATGTAAACACATTATAGATTCATTGTGTATACTTGGCACCCGCTTGGGAGCTATTTCGTGATTGGGATCTAGTAAGAGGTCTCTGAGGCAGTGGAGGGATCTGCCAGCCATTTAGACCAGACTTTGCCGTATTTTTTTGGGGCCTGCTTGCCCTCTTTTAGTGGCCTGTGAGCGTCTGTCTTTCTATGGTGGCCTTCCAGACATGCTGTAAAATTGGATTAGCAAAACATCGCCTGAAGTTTACTAGAAAAATTACACCAGGAATGGCCTGCAGTCAGGTATAGGCTTGGCTAGACTAGAATGCAGTGGATATATATGTAGGAGACTGTATATATATATCTTTATGCACTGCAGATCACTGAATTACCTGCCTAGCCTGTCTGCCTGAAAGTGTCTTTGAATACGTACACCAGGAATGTCCTGTAGTCAGGTATAGGCTTGGCTAGACTAGAATGCAGTGGATATATATGTAGGAGACAGTATATATATTTTATGCACTGCAGATCACTGAATCACCTGCCAGCCTGCCTGAAAGTGTATTTGAAAACGTACACCAGGAATGGCCTGCAGTCAGATAGGCTTGGCTAGACTGGAATGCAGTGGATATATATATGTAGGAGACTATATATATTTTATGCACTGCAGATCACTGAATCACCTGCCTGCCTGCCTGAAAGTGTATTTGAAAACGTACACCAGGAACTACCCGCAGTCACATATAGGCTTGGCTAGACTAGAATGCAGTGGATCTATATACCCGTATTTATCGGCGTATAACACGCACAGGTGTATAACACGCACATTCATTTTAAGAGGGAAGTTTTAGGAAAAAAAATTTAATTTTAAATAAGGGACTTTGAAGCAAAATAAGGGTCAGTGTCCATCTGCAGCCTCACCATTGCCATCAATGCAGCCTGATCAATGCCCATCTGCAGCCTCACAAGTGCCATCAATGCAGCCTCATCATTGCCATCAATGCAGCAGCCTCACCATTGCCATCAGTGCAGCCTGAACGATGCCCATCTGCAGCCTAGAGGGGACGGGGAGGGGGGCGGAACGAGCGCCAACAGATTACATACAGTGAGAATCTCCTATGATAGACAGAACAGTGGTCCAATGGCGGCCCAGGAGACAGGACTTCCTATTACAGAGGCTGCCAAGTAAACAGGAGATTCTCACTGTATATAATCTTAGGGCACTCGCCCCGCCCCCCTCCCTGTCCCCTCCAAGGCAGCTAAAATTGAAGTATTGGCATATAACACGCACACGCTATTTGCACCCAATTTTCATGGTGAAAAAGTGAGTGTTATACGCCAATAAATACAGTATGTTGGAGAGTGTGTATATATTCAATGCACTGCAGATCACTTAATCACTTGCCTGCCTGCCTAAAAGTGTATTTGAAAATGTACACCAGGAAATACCTGCAGTCAGATATAGGCTTGGCTAGACTAGAATGCAGTGGACATATATGTAGGAGACAGTATATATATATTTTATGCAGTGCAGATCACTGAATAACCTGCCTGGCCTGCCTGCCTGCCTGCAAGTGTATTTGAATACGTACACCAGGAATGGCCTGCAGTCAGATCTAGCTACACAGGATACAGTATATATATATATATATATATATATATATATATATATATATATATATATATATATATATATATATATATATACAAAGCCAGGAAGTTACATAGTTAGTAAGGTTGAATAAAGGCACCAGTCCATCGAGTTCAACCTGAGCGCGTCTCTACAATTATCCCTATTTTTTATTTAAGGTACCCATATAGCGCTGTGTCAATTTTTACTCAGCGCTCCACACATATATCGCACACTCACATCGGTCCCCTACCCTCAAGGAGCCCACAATCCAAGGTCCCTAACATTCATATACTAGAGCCAATTTTTGGACAGAAGCCAATTAACCTACCAGCATGTCTTTGGAGTGTGTGAGGAAACCGGAGTACCTGGAGGAAACCCACGCTGGCACAGGGAGAACATGCAAACTCATGGCAGGTAGTGTCGTGGTTGGGATTTGAACCAGCGACCCTTCTTACTGCTAGGCAAGAGTGCTACTCACTACACCACTGTGCTGCCCCTAATGTCCCAGATGTATATATACTAAATACACTGCAGCTAACTGAATCAACTGCCTGCCTGAAGTATATTAGAAACAGTACACCAGGAACAGTCTGCAGTGAGATCTAGCTAAACTGGATACAGTGTATATATATATATATATATATATATATATATATATTAAATACACTGCAGCTAACTGAATCACCTGCCTACCTGAAGTAGATTAGAAACAGTACACCAGGAACAGACTGCAGTGAGATCTAGCTAAACTGGATACAGTGCATATATATATATATATATATATATATATATATATATATATATATATATATATATATATACCAGTCTGACTATATATATATATATATATTTAATACACTGCAGCTAACTGAATCACCTGCCTGCCTGAAGTAGATTAGAAACAGTACACCAGGAATGGACTGCCTGCTCAATCTAACGCCAGCAACACACTACGCAGGGCCGATGTGCAGACGGCCTTATATAGTGTGGGGTGTGGACTTAACCCCCTGAGCCATAATTGGCCAAAGGCACCCTACCCTGCCTTTGCCCAATTATGGGTCTCTTTGCTGACGGCGCTGTGATTGGCCAAAGCATGTGGGTCATAGTGCATGCTTGGCCAATCATCTGCCAGCAATGCACTGCGAAGACTAAGTGCATTATGGGGCATGACGCGCAACTCAAATTTTGGCATGAACGCCCCAAAATGTTCGATCTTCGTCGAATGATTGAACAGCCGATGTTCGACTCGAACAGAAAGCTCATCCCTACTCTCTAGCTCCCTTGTCACCGCCTCCCATGCTCGTCTGCGGGACTTCTCCAGAGCCTTTCCCCTTCTATGGAATTCCCTACCCCAATCTGTCTGACTATCTCCTACTCTGTCTGCCTTTAGACTATCCCTGAAACCCCTTCTCTAAAGAGAAGCCTATCCTGCCTCCACAAACTGTTGGCACTATAAAAAATCCTGTATAATATTAATCATTTTTGGATACTGGTTTGGGAAATAGTATAAAGGTTTGCACCACCGCCAGTAAGCCTATGACTTTATCGGAGGCAGATAGTTCTGACCGCTCCATGTTATGAATAAGAACTGTTTAGCGTAAAGCGTGTTAACATTTTTCTCATTTATACTCCATGCTCTTTGTGATGTGGTGTGTTGTTTTGACTTTGTCTTTTTGATATGGATTGATTAAAGATTGGTGTCTTACGAACTGTGCAGCCATCTACTTCATTCCACAATGGTACTCTAGGAGATATAGGAAGAAATGTGCCCCATAACTTAAGTGGTTCAGCACTTTTTGTAAACTGCTCGAGGGATAACAATCAGCTGTTAATCCGAAAATTAACTTTAGAGTGGAATTATTTCATATGTAGCACTCTGGTGTTTAGGCAGGGTTGCTAACACATTTAGTTTGCCAGGTAGTAACTGTTCTGGCTAATTGTTAGGAGATCCATTGACTTCCCCCTAATTCTGGATTTGCTGCACTTTTCTCTTCTGTCACTAGGTGTCATTGGGGCTGGTGACACTAGATCGACAACGGCATAGCAAGGACAGATCATGAATAGATGGAGTGTCTCAGCCAATAGGCAAGGGTTTATTTAGCCCCTTGGCCTGCTGGGAGAGCCTATTTATTTGGTTGGAGTCAGGTGATTGGGGTTCTGTACCACCTTGTGTGTTATGTCACCCTGGGCTGCTAGGCCAGAAGCCTGAGGCCTATCCAGGGGCAGGAGAAGCAGCATAGGGTTGGGACTACAGGATTGGAGTCCAACCGAGTTGCGAAGGTTCAGCCAGCCAGGGAACCAGTTGTGGTCGGAGGTAAAAGGGAAGCAGTTGCCACTAGGGGACCATCCACCTTATTACCAGAGACTACAGTGAGTGAGCTTGAGCAAGTACCAGAGCAGTCTTCTCACCAGCCGGGGACGGTGAAGAAGTGGGAAAGCTTCAGCGAGTGACGCTTGAGGAGTATACAGCGGGTTAGCTGTGGAAGAGCTCAGGAGACCCAGTGATGATTGGATCTGGATGTCTAGTGAGAGACTGGGAGCTCGGTGAGTGAAGACCTACAAAGAGATACTGTGAGATAAGAAACGGACTGTTCTGTGTTACCAAGAGTTATGTATAACTAGAAAATGCATTTCCTGGGGAAAATGCGTGGGAATGCTGAATTGCTAAAACGGCCCCCAGCAAAATTGCCCCCATCATATTGCCATCAAAACTGTCCCATCATATTGCCACCATCAAAACTGCCCCATCAGAATTACCCCATCAAAACTGCCCCATCATATTCCTCTATTATAAATCAGTACATGGTGTGTCTGTCCCCCTCCCCCGGGCTCTGTAATCAGAGCTGAGATGCTCCAGCCACCTCCCCCCCTGTGTATAACAGAAGCTTTGGTAACCATGGCAACAAAACAAACACTAACAGTACACTCTGATTAATGGCTAAAATTTCCTGAAATGACCTCTAAACAAATGGCCGTATTTTAAAAACTATACATCCTACAGCGAAGATCTTTATATTGTGAGAATCACAAGACCCAGACCTAGATTTTGATACATAGTATGTCTCTGAAATATTAAAATTGAAGGCACGGTCGCAGTTTAGAAATTGCCCTTCAAATTTGAAGGGGCTAGAGTGTAGTTTCAATGAATGTCAATGGACGGCGTGAGTTGCAAACAAATGATCATATTGTGAAAACTATCAGGACTATGGCTTAGCCGTGGACATGTTTAGTGGCAGCAGGGATAGCTGAACGTTTTGATATAAGATTTGTGTAGGTGGGCTTGAAAATGAGGGAGTGGCAGCAGTTTAGAAATCATGTTCTGATTTTTCAGCTTTTGTCCCCTCCCCGGGCTCTGTAATCAGAGCTGAGATGCTCCAGCCACCTCCCCCCCTGTGTATAACAGAAGCTTTGGTAACCATGGCAACAAAACACACACAGTACACTCTGATTAATGGCTAAAATTTCTTGAAATGACCTCTAAACAAAAAGCTTTTTCTCAAAAACTGTAAAAGATATCAAACTGAAAAGATATAGCCAGATAGCTGAATATTTTGTGAACATTTTAAAGTTTGTTTGGTGTCTCTAGGTGAAAGTATGAAGGAGCTGAAACTTTTGGGAGCGGAAGAAAAATTTAAGGATTTCAAGCATGCTCTTATTGACTTCAATGTTAAAAAAAAGTGATAAAAAGCTTAATATTTTAAAAAGTATAAATGGTAGAAAAAAAGTTGAAAAAGAGCACACCTCAGCTAAAAGAGACGAACATTTTGATAGCTGAATGGTTTTAATAGCTGAAAGTATGCAGAAGTTACGCATTACCGAAAAACGTACGGAATAAAATTAAAATTATTAAAAATAATAAATAAAATCGAATAACAATAGTGGGACTGCTAAAGCATTCCCACTAACTACCTTTAGTGACTGTTACAAGTTTAGTTGCCATAGGAGACAGTGGTCCTACCTATACAGACGTGGCATCCGGCTGGAGGTCTTTCCCTATATAGCTGATTTCCTATAGTGTCTCGGAGTCTGCCAATTAACATTGCATCTACCTAAGGGTGTCCTGGCCCTAACCCGCTCTCCCACAGTTCTTGTTAAGAGACAATAAATCTCTTGTTCGCATTTAAAAAGTGACTGGTGCCCATCATTTCATCTTGCATTACACCCACCATGCCTGGTAATCCACTTTACAAGGAAGGATGTCAGCTCTCCCTGACTCTGGAGGTCACCACTAGGCCTCTGGGGGCCAGGGACTCTGCTACACATAGAAAAATGTTTTTAAGATATATAACTTTTAATTGAAAATAATCAGCATTAGAGTGTATTATTTCATCAAAAAAAGTCAGCAAAATATTGGGCTGATTCCATGCATAGTATGGAAACAATTTTACGCAAGCAGTTTTTTGAGCCTTGACACATTTGATATCTATTTACTTTATGCTGCCACATATATTGTATATGTACAAAAAATTGGAGATTAAATCGCGTTCATGTGCAATAAAATTTATTTTAGTTTATTTTTTCTTGAAAATATAGATTTGATAAAATCAATCTGCACAAATGTAGTGCTACATAAAAGAACGCAACTTTTGGCTTTCAGAAAATATAAAAAAAACATTTTTTTTTGGGGGGGGGGGGGGGGGTAGGTAATTTTATGGCCAAAAATGCTGATTTTTAACATGTGTCCAAACAAAAAGAAGCCATTGCTGTAGAGGGGAAGTGGTTAATAAATGGTGTATGCTATGAGTGTGTCTCTCTGATGTTTAGTGGTTAATGTAAACTTTTTTTTAAATTTTGGCTAGAGCAAGGGAGAGTTGTAACCCCAGTCAGATTTTAATTCGCCATCGGTGTCCCTTTGCGTAGATTTCTCTTCACTTCCTGTCCCATAGCCAAACAGGAAGTGAGGGGAAATTCCTGCAAACTAACCACTTAAAGCGGTGTTTCACTGTCTACACATAATATATTTTTTTCTAACACTGACAATGTTTAATCTATTTAAATCCTTAACTTACTTGTTCCGTTTCTGCAGCTTACTGCTCTCATTTTTCTCTAGTAAAGATAACTTATAAAACTTCCTGTAGTCGGTTTTCATCTTGCCTGTGGGCATGTGAAGCCTACAGGCATCCTCTTCCGGGATACGGTGCTGCTGATCGACCAGCATGCACCGCCCGTTCTAGCCCCGATCTCGCGCATGCGCAGTAAAGACAAATCGGAGCGCCGTCAAGAGCTCCTGGTTAAGTCTCACGAGATTTGGCGGAGGTTATCCGCAATGTCTCCTGGGATGAAAGACAATGAGATCCCCGGAGGATCTCAACAAAGGATATGACGACAATACCCGCAAAGTCCACGCCCACAGCCGCAGGGACAGAAGAAAGGAAAGACAGATAATGTAAGGTAGGGAAAAAAAAAAAAGCTCCATATGGCACTCGGTGTTGCTTTTAGAAGCCACCGAGATGCTGTTTAAAAAATCGGTGAAGATCCGCTTTAAGGACCAGGCCTATTTCTGACATTTTGTTGTTTACAAGTTAAAATCAGTATTTTTTGCTAGAAAATTATTTAGAACCCCCAAACATTTTATATATATATATTTTTTTTAAACAAAGACCTGGCGGTCATTGCAATATTTTAGGTCACATGGTATTTGCGCAGCGGTCTTTCAAATGCAGTTTTTTGGCAAAGATGATGTTACGCAGAGTAAATAGTCGCCTAACATGTTACTGTTTAAAATTGCGCACACTTGTGCAATGGTGACAAACTATGGTACTTAAAAATCTCCATAGGTGACATTTAAAAATTTTTTAACGGTTATCAGCGTTACAGAGGAAGTCTTTTGTTAGAATTGTTGCTCTCTCTCTGACGATCGTGGCGATACTTCACATGTGTGATTGGAACACCGTTTACATTTGCGGGCACGACTTACTTATGCACGCGGGGACGGGGGCACTTTAATTTCACAAAAACAAAAAAATCTGATCACTTTTATTGCTGTCACAAGGAATGTAAACATCCCTTGTGACAGTAATAGGTGGAGACAGGTCCTCTTTATGGAGGGATCTGGGGTCTAATAGACCCCAAATCCCCCCTTTGCACTTAAAAGCATTTAAAAACTGCAAAATCTGCATTTTGGAATAATGGGGATTTTTTCAATTCGGGATCGTGATAACGGCCAAGCGCCTGCTGAGCCGCATCGGTTGTGATCACCAGAAAGCCGGCTGCCAGCTCTAAAACACGGTACCGGGGTGAAGCCTGCAGCTGTATATCATCCAGGTCACCAGAACTAGCGTCCCCATTGGAAGATTTTCCCTCTATCACTTTTCTGGGGACAACTCAAAATTTGGGATTTTCTTTTACTTTCACTTTCAATCAAATTCTAATAGGACAAATAGAGAGGGCAAATCTCTTTATCAGGAGCACTGACAGCAGTAAAAACTGACAGGCCATCTAATCCGTCTATACTCTATCCAAAACGAAACAAAAAATTTTTGCCTTTAGTTATACTTTAATACCTGATGATACTCCCAAGAGTGGAGTTGTTGTCAGGGGCGGATCCAGAGCCTAGTCTCAGGAGGGGCAAAAAACAAAAATATGTTTTTTTGGGGGCAATTTGTCGGGGAAACGGCTGGTGTTGGCGCTTTGATCATCCCGGCACCGTGGTTGATATGATGTCAAGATGATTGAAGCGCATTATTTCTATTATTACATTGTTATGAAAAATAAAATAGTTCAACTCACCATAATGCAGAATCAGTGGGAGCCCTCAGCGTGTCACTTGCCACCGTCGCCTGCCACCAGATGCAGATTGTCACTTGCCACATTACCTGCCACACGTTGAGGATTGTCACTTGCCACATCGCCTGCCACCAGATGCAGATTGTCACTTGCCACGTCACCTGTCACCAGATGTGGATTGCAACTGAGAGGCAAGCAGGCTATAATGTCAGAATTTGGGTGGGCATGCATGGGGTGGTAAAACCGCATTTCAGATGTCTGTTTTACTGCCCCCTGGTCACCAGTGAGAAAGAGCCCTAAAGGAGGCAGACGCTCTATTTATTGTGCTTTTTAAAGACTTCAGCTCTGGAAGATTTACCCCACTTCATGACCGGGCCATTTTTTGCGATACGGCACTGCGTCACTTTAACTGACAATTGCGTGGTCAAGTGACGCTGTACCCAAAAAAATTGATGTCCTTTTTTTCCCCACAAATAAAGCTTTCTTTTTGTGGGATTTTTTTTTTTGCCCTATACTTTCTGCTATAAAACATCCAATAAACAAAAATGTAAAAAATATAAATTCTTCATCAATTTAGGCCAAAATGTATTCTGCTACATATTTATGGATAAAAAAAATCTACAATAAGCGTATATTGATTGGTTGGCTAAAAGGTATAGTGTCTACAAACTATGGGATATATTTATGGAATTTTATTTTTTATTTGTTTACTAGTAATGGCGGCGATCAGCGACTTATATCGGGACTGCAACATTGCAGTGGGCAAATTGGACACCTAAGTGGCACTTAGTTTGAACCAGTGACACTAATACAGTGATCAGTGCTAAAAATATACACTGTCACTGTACTAATGACACTGGCTGGGAAGGGGTTAACATCAGGTGTGATCAAGGAGTTACATGTGTGGCCAACATGCGTTACTGTGTACTGTGTGTGCTGATTTTACTAAGCAATGTGCTTTGCAGGAAGAAAAAACAGTGCATTGCTGCTGTCAGAAGAGAGCCCTGGGTTTGTTTACCTACACAGGGCTCTCTTCAGTAACCAACTGATTGGTTGGTGTTGTAGCCAATGGCAGCACAGTCAGGGTGGGGTTGGTGTGCGGACGCGCTCCCTACCCTGGCACGCAGATCACATACCAGATACGTGATTGGTCACAGAGCCGCCATCCTGCCACAGTAAATCTACGGTGGGTGGTCCGCAAGTGGTTAAAGCGGTAGTAGACTCAATCAATTAACTTTTAGTTGAATTACTCATTGAAATCAATTGAAATGTCTGCTCTGTTTGCATGACTTCCTACTTGCTTGCTTTGGTAGTAATTCTGTGTTTTGTGTGCAATGACGTCACGGGCGCATGCGCTGTTAGTACCGTTTTTCCGGCAAGCTCTTGGTGCATGCCCCACCTGATCTCGCCATATGACTTCCTCATTCAGAAGATGAGCTTTAACACCATGTGACTTGCTACGTCACAGGGGTTGTGGAGACGGCGAATGGTGCACAGGATCAGCTCCTATTCGCTGAACTATGTTGCTATGGCAAAAAAAGAATGAAAACGAGGCTTGGGTTGGGAACTACCACGCATGCGCGGGATTATGGCCATGAAGAGCGAGTGAGGGTGGAAATGAACTACTCTATGGACACGAAAGACAGGAGTAACAATGGCGGCGGCTGCAAACAAGCAGGGGCTTTACAGAAATGTTAAATATATCAAGTAAGAAGCATTCTTTTTACTTTCTATGCGGTGTATCGATTATAAACAAATAAATGTCATTTATTATCTATAATTTGTGGTTCAATGATCGGAGTGTACTGTTGCATTAACCACTTCAGCCCCGGAAGGATTTACCCCTTCCTGACTAGAGCACTTTTTGCGATTCGGCACTGCGTCGCTTTAACTGACAATTGCGCGGTCGTGCGACGTTACACCAAAACAAAATTGACGTCCTTTTTTTCCCAGAAATAGAGCTTTCTTTTGGTGGTATTTGATCATCTCTGTGGTTTTTATTTTGTGTGCTATAAACAAAAAAGGAGCGTCAATCTTGAAAAAAACACAATATTTTGTACTTTTTGCTATAATAAATATCCCCATATTTTTTTTTTTTTAAAAAGCAAATTTTTTTCTCAGTTTAGGCCGATATGTATTCTTCTACATATTTTTGGTGAAAAAAATGGCAATACGCATATATTGATTTGTTTACGCAAAAGTTATAGTGTCTACAAAATAGGGGATAGATTTATAGCATTTTTATTATTATTATTTTTTTTACTAGTAAAAATCGCGACCGCGATCTGCGATTTTTATTGTGACTGCGACATTATGGCGGACCCATCGGACAATTTTGACACATTTTTGAGACCATTGTCATTAATACAGCAATTAGTGCTATAAAAATGCATTGATTACTGTAAAAATGTCACTGGCAGTAAAGGGGTTAACACTAGGGGGCGATCAAGGGGTTAACTGTGTTCCCTGGGAGGTGATTCTAACTGAAAGGGGGGAGAGGACTGACTAGAGGAAGTGACAGGCCATGGTTCCTAGCTAATAGGAACACACGATCTGTCATTCCTCTCAGAACAAAACACGGATTTGTGTGTTTACACACACACTTCCGTGTTCTATCTCTGGTGCTTGCGATCGCTCGTGGCTCGAGCATTGGAACCCCCGCTGTGCAGCGGGCGGAGGCGCGTGCGCGCCTGCTATCCCGGCCCCACGAGCTGACGTATAGCTACGACAGCTCGCGCAGGGGAGCCAACCTGCCGCAGCTGGTCGGGAAGAGGTTAATGATGTGTTTTTGTGAACATGGAGGGCAGAGAGCAGGGCGGGAGCACCAGAGAGCGGAATTATCACTGAAGGCTCATTCACACCCTGAAGTGGGGGGACGCGCCTTACATTTTTACAAAGCAAGGCGCTGTTTACTTTTCTTTTACTTGATATGTACCTAATGACATCTTGTTGTGGTGTGAACATGGCACATTGAATACAGTAAGGGCCCATACACACCATACCAAAATCGCAATTTCGTCCGACGAACGATCTGCCAATTTTTGGATCGTTAGTACGGGGTTTTCGACAGCCGATTCCGATTTTTTCCTCTGACAAGAGCTGGATGTGCAGACTATTGCCTCGTTTCCACCGAGCGGATCGGTTCGGTTCAGTTCGGTACAGTACGCTATTTTGGGTGTTTCCATTATGAAAGCGGCCCATACAACCGAACCGCACCATTCAGGGTCCTGCTTCAGATATGGGGCCATAGAAAATGGAACGGTTCGGTTAGGGCAGAGCTACGATACTTTACACTGATTGGTGGACGTGTGACGCCATGACGGCATTTTTTCTAAACCCACGTATGGCCCCTGTCGGTCCCACTTGCAGTGGAAACGCTCGCCTGAACAGGCCGGACCATTCTAGGCCGTCCAAACCGATCCGACCCGAACCGATCCGCTCGGTAGAAACGAGGCATATGAAATTTTTGTTGTACGCGAACTTAACGTCCGATTTTCATTTAATTAGTACAGTTTTTCTCCGAAAAAAATCGTAAGAGCAAGACTACGCATGGTCAGATTCAACGCATTACATCACTTCTGAAGTTGTATTCTGTCGTATGAGAATTTCCATATGTCAGTGTGCTCTTCACTTTCCACATGAGACTTTCCACACATCTGATCGTGTGTACGAGGCTTTACCCCGGTGAAGATTCTGTGCAGAATAATGGAGGTTAAAGACGGTGTGAATGAGCCCCGATGTGGAGATACCCGGGATACACTTTTCATAGGTGGGCAAATCGTCATAGGACAGCACATCGTCTAGATTTCACACACAGACTTTATTATACCAACAACATGATATGCTTCATAGTCACCATTTTATACCTGGTTTTGTATATCGCCATCCACTTGTACACTTGAATTTCAATCAGACCCCTTTCACACTGAGGCAGTTTTCAGGCGTTTTTTTAGCGCTAGAAATAGTGCCTGAAAACTGCCTGCCATGCCGCCGGAGTGTGAGAACCCGAGTGCGTTCACACGGGGGGGGGGGGGGGGGGGGGGTTGGCTGGGCACTTGCTGGATTAGAAAAAGTCCTGCAAGCAGAATCCTTGGGGCTGTATACAGCCAAAACAAAACACCCCTGCCCATTGAAATGAATGGGCAGCGCCGCAACATGGACGTTTTTATCCCCTTCTTCGTGGTTAAAGCGCCCCGCTAGCGGCCAAAAAGTGTCGCTTAACCACTTGAGCCCCGGACCTTTATGCTGCCTAAGGACCAGAGGTCTTTTTCCAATTTGGCACTGCGTCGCTTTAACTGCTAATTGCGCGGTCATGCAATGCTGTACCCAAACGAAATTTGCGTCCTTTTCTTCCCAGAAATAGAGCTTTCTTTTGATGGTATTTGATCACCTCTGCGGTTTTTATTTTTTGCGCTATAAACGGAAAAAGACCGAAAATTTTGAAAAAAAATGATATTTTCTACTTTTTGTTCTAAAAAAAATCCAATAAACTAAATTTTAGTCATACATTTAGGCCAAAATGTATTCGGCCACATGTCTTTGGTAAAAAAAATGTCAATAAGCGTATATTTATTGGTTTGCGCAAAAGTTATAGCGTCTACAAACTAGGGTACATTTTCTGGAATTTACACAGCTTTTAGTTTATGACTGCCTATGTCATTTCTTGAGGTGCTAAAATGGCAGGGCAGTACAAAACCCCCCCAAATGACCCCATTTTGGAAAGTAGACCCCCCAAGGAAATTGCTGAGAGGCATGTTGAACCCATTGAATATTTATTTTTTTTGTCCCAAGTGATTGAAAAATGACAAAAAAAAAAAAAAAAAAAAATATTTACAAAAAGTGGTCACTAAATGATATATTGCTCACACAGGCCATGGGCCTATGTGGAATTGCACCCCAAAATACATTTAGCTGCTTCTCCTGAGTATGGGGATACCACATGTGTGGGACTTTTTGGGAGCCTAGCCGCGTACGGGGCCCCGAAAACCAATCACCGCCTTCAGGATTTCTAAGGGTGTAAATTTTTGCTTTCACTCTTCACTGCCTATCACAGTTTCGGAGGCCATGGAATGCCAAGATGGCACAAAACCCCCCAAAATGACCCCATTTTGGAAAGTAGACACCCCAAGCTATTTGCTGAGAGGCATATTGAGTCCATGGAATATTTTATATTTTGACACAAGTTGCGGGAAAGTGACACTTTTTTTTTTTTTTTTTTTTTTTTTTCATAAAGTTGTCACTAAATGATATATTGCTCACACAGGCCATGGGCATATGTGGAATTGCACCCCAAAATACATTTAGCTGCTTCTCCTGAGTATGGGGATACCACATGTGTGGGACTTTTTGGGAGCCTAGCCGCGTACTGGACCCCGAAAACCAATCACTGCCTTCAGGATTTCTAAGGGTGAAAATTTTTGATTTCACTCTTTACTGCCTATCACAGTTTCGGAGGCCATGGAATGCCCAGGTGGCACAAAACCCCCCCAAATGACCCCATTTTGGAAAGTAGACACCCCAAGCTATTTGCTGAAAGGCATGGTGAGTATTTTGCAGCTCTCATTTGTTTTTGAAAATGAAGAAAGACAAGAAAAAACATTTTTTTTTTTCAATTTTCAAAACTTTGTGACAAAAAGTGAGGTCTGCAAAATACTCACTATACCTCTCAGCAAATAGCTTGGGGTGTCTACTTTCCAAAATGGGGTCATTTGGGGGGGTTTTGTGCCACCTGGGCATTCCATGGCCTCCGAAACTGTGATAGGCAGTGAAGAGTGAAATCAAAAATTCACGCCCTTAGAAAGCCTGAAGGCGGTGCTTGGTTTTCGGGGTCCCGTACGCGGCTAGGCTCCCAAAAAGTCTCACGCATGTGGTATCCCCGTACTCAGGAGAAGCAGCAGAATGTATTTTGGGGTGTAATTTCACATATTTCCATGGCATGTTTGAGCAATATATCATTTAGTGACAACTTTGTGCAAAAAAAAAAAAAAAAAATTTGTCTCTTTCCCGCAACTTGTGTCGCAATATAAAATATTCCATGGACTCGACATGCCTCTCAGCAAATAGCTTGGGGTGTCTACTTTCCAAAATGGGGTCATTTGGGGGGGTTTTGAACTGTCCTGGCATTTTATGCACAACATTTAGAAGCTTATGTCACACATCACCCACTCTTCTAACCACTTGAAGACAAAGCCCTTTCTGACACTTATTGTTTACATGAAAAAGTTTTTTTTTTTTGCAAAAAAATTACTTTGAACCCCCAAACATTATATATTTTTTTAAAGCAAATGCCCTACAGATTAAAATGGTGGGTGTTTCATTTTTTTTTTCACACAGTAATTGCGCAGCGATTTTTCAAACGCATTTTTTGGGGAAAAAACACACTTTTTTTAATTTTAATGCACTAAAACACGCTATATTGCCCAAATGTTTGATGAAATAAAAAAGATGATCTTAGGCCGAGTACATGGATACCAAACATGACATGCTTTAAAATTGCGCACAAACGTGCAGTGGCAACAAAATAAATACATGTTTAAAAGCCTTCAAAAGCCTTTACAGGTTACCACTTTAGATTTACAGAGGAGGTCTACTGGAAAAATTACTGCACTCGATCTGGCCTTCGCGGTGATACCTCACATGCATGGTGCAATTGCTGTTTACGTTTGACGACAGACCGCCGCTTGCGTTCGCCTTAGCGCGAGAGCAGGGGGCGACAGGGGTGTTTTTTTTTTTTTTTTTTTTTTTCTTTATTATTTTTTTGCTTTTTTAATCTTACTTTTAAACTGTTCCTTTCATATTTTTTTTTTTAATCATTTTTATTGTTATCTCGGGGAATGTAAATATCCCCTATGATAGCAATAGGTAGTGACAGGTACTCTTTTTTTGAAAAAATTGTGGTCTATTAGACCCTAGATCTCTCCTCTGCCCTCAAAGCATCTGACCACACCAAGATCGGTGTGATAAAATGCTTCCCCAATTTCCCAATGGCGCTATTTACATCCGGCGAAATCTAAGTCATGAAATACTCGTAGCTTCCGGTTTCTTAGGCCATAGAGATGTTTGGAGCCACTCTGGTCTCTGATCAGCTCTATGGTCAGCTGGCTGAATCACCGGCTGCATTCTCAGGTTCCCTGTTGAGACAGGAGAGCCAGAGAAAAACACGGAAGACGGTGGGGGGGGGGGGGGCATTCCCTCCCACGGCTTGTAAAAGCAGTCTAGAGGCTAATTAGCCGCTAGGATTGCTTTTACATGAAAGCCGACCGCTGGCTGAAAAGAATGATACCAAGATGATACCTAAACCTGCAGGCATCATTCTGGTATAACCACTCAAAGTCGTGAATGGCGTACCTGAAGACAAAAAAATGGTTAACAATGGTTAACAATAAAGCACAGTAAAGTGTAAATAATTACACACCTGAAAAACAAACATGATAAAACATAATAACAATAACAATAACAATAAAACATTGCAGAATAGAATACAGTAAAAAAGAGCAGAACAATAGAGAGAGAGAATAGAGAGAGAGAGAACAATAAAACAACAACTATTTTTTTTTATTTCATATTTTTTTTTTTTTTTTACACTTTTTTTGTAACTAACTTTTATAACGGTAACCGGTTCCAGGTTCGGGTCTCTCAAAATGCGATGGCATCTTGGGAGACCCTGTGAAAGTGTGCCTAGTCTGTGCAATGCTGTACCCTACGCTAATACTCAACTAGTGAATGGTAGCGTTCAAAACATTCACCAATGCAAAGACCAGGATTGTCAGGACAGGAGGGACAATAATAGCGGGTGTCACGCCTATATCCGCGCTAGCTGCAGACACGACATCTTTTTTGGGGGGTTCGTTGGGTAGGGGTACTCGGGAGGACATAAAAATGCCTCTCATGCAGCCGACTGCATTTGGTTGGGGATGTGAATGGGGGAAGTACGGGCGCTGCAGAAGCGGTGGGTTCCCAATTAGGATTGGCGAATGCAGCAGGAAGGGCATTATGGGCACGACGGGCCTGTGTTTGTCTTTTTGGTGGCAGCGGGACACTACTTGTGCTTGCCACCTCGCCAGCTTGAACTGCACTTATGGGACTCGCCACGTCACCACGTGTTACTGCAGTGCTGGTTTGACTACGACCGGGGTGTACTAGGCCGCTGGCGCTTGCCAGTTCACCAAAACGCTACCAAAAAACTGTTAGCGATCGCAGGGATCAGGCCTGACTCTGCGAACGCTGCAGTTATGCTTTTAGTGTTTTGTAAGTGACAGTGATCGATCGATACTGCACTTGGGTGGGCTGGGCCGGGCGGAGGGGCAAAACGCAGGTGCTAGCAGGTATCTGGGCTGATCCCGCTAACACTGCGTTTTTGGGAACCCTAAACTGCTGGTGACGCTAGTATAGATCTGATCGGATCAGATATTGATGCGATCAGATACTATACCACTAAGGGAGGTGTACGGTGCGTGCGTGGGTGTTAGCGGTACTGGCGCTAATCTGACGCTGCCTGGGGCTGGTGCTTGCCAGTTCACCAAAGCGCTACAAAAAAAACTGTTAGCGATCGCAGGGATCAGGCCTGACTCTGTGAACGCTGCAGTTATGCGTTTAGTGTTTTGTAAGTGTCAGTGATCGATCGATACTGCACTTGGGTGGGCTGGGCCGGGCGGAGGCGCAAAACGCAGGTGCTAGCAGGTATCTGGGCTGATCCCGCTAACACTGCGTTTTTGGGAACCCTAAACTGCTGGGGACGCTAGTATAGATCTGATCGGATCAGATATTGATCCGTTCAGATACTATACCACTAAGGGAGGCGTATGCTGCGTGCGTGGGTGTTAGCGGTACTGGCGCTAACCTGACGCCTGGGGCTGGTGCTTGCCAGTTCACCAAAATGCTACCAAAAAAACTGTTAGCGATCGCAGGGATCAGGCCTGACTCTGCGAACGCTGCAGTTATGCGTTTAGTGTTTTGTAAGTGACAGTGATCGATCGATACTGCACTTGGGTGGGCTGGGCGGAGGGGCAAAACGCAGGTGCTAGCAGGTATCTGGGCTGATCCCGCTAACACTGCGTTTTTGGGAACCCTAAACTGCTGGGGACGCTAGTATAGATCTGATCGGATGAGATATTGATCCGATCAGATACTATACCACTAAGGGAGGCGCATGCTGCGTGCGTGGGTGTTAGCGGTACTGGCGCTAATCTGACGCTGCCTGGGGCGACGCATATCACCGCCGGGCGATCGGGGGGCTAAACCTTTATTCGGTAATAAACGGCGGGTGCCCTGACACTATAAAAAATAAACAAACTAACCAGCGTCAACCGTAACGGTTATACGGTGATCAGTGGTGAAAGAGTTAACTAGGGGGCAATCAAGGGGTTAAAACATTTATCAGATAGTATAGGGGGGTCCCTGACGCTATAAAACGCTGACGGCGAACCTAAATATTTACCTCACTAACTAGCGTCACCAGCGACACTAATACAGCGATCAGAAAAATGATCGCTTAGTGACACTGGTGACAGGGGGTGATCAAGGGGTTAAAACTTTATTAGGGGGGGTTAGGGGGGTACCCTAGACCTACAGGGGGGTAACAGTATCTGTCCCAACACTGTAACTGTCACAAACTGACACTATGCAGTAATCAGAAAAAAAAAAAAAAAAAAAAAACTGCTGGTGTCAGTTTGTGACAGGGGGGGGGGGGGGTGATTGGGGGGGGATCGGGGGGCGATCGGGGGGGGGATCGGGGTGTTTTGTGTGCCTGGCATGTTCTACTGTGTGTGTGTGTGTTGGTGCACTCACATTGATGTCTTCTCTCCTCGGGCCGGAACGGAAAATACCGACCCGAGGGGAGATGACATCATTTCCTTTGCTGCTGTTTAGCATACAGCAGCAAAGGAAGATTCTCATTGGCCGGCGGCGATCGCGAGGGGGGGGCCACGAACGGATGGTCTCCCCCTCATCACCGATCGCCGCTGGACAAAAGACGACCGCCTCGGGCACCGGGGGGGGTCCGATCGGACCCCCCACCCGCGGAAGGCAAATCACGTACACTGTACGTGATTTTGCCTGTCCGTGCCACTTTGCCGACGTACATCGGCGTGAGGCGGTCGTCAAGTGGTTAAACATCGATAAACCGCTAACGCACGGGCGGACCAGCCCCAGTGTGAAAGAAAGGGTTCTCACTAATTGCTGTGTGTTTATTTGTTCATTTTTTAAATTTACTTCAAAGAAAATTATATAGCTATATCTAGCTATATAGATAGATATATATATATAATAAAATATGGTTTGAAATGAAATATGGTTTGAAATGAAGTAAATAAGATAACAAATAAACAGTATATATATCTATATAGATATATATCTATATCTATATAGATATAAATATATCTATATATAGATATATATATCTAGATCTAGATCTCTCTCTCTCTCTATATATATATATATATATATATATTTACATATTGTCCCATTTTGTAAGGACGTTTTTTCAACAAAATGGTGGCGGAGACTCAACACGGGAAGAACGTTTTGTTCTCTAGAGTTTGAGAATTCTCCTATTAAAATCTATATAGTTGGTCCACCGCAAAATGGCCCCCACCGGGCCGGAGCCCTAATACAAGACATATTGTGTTCTAGTGTTGTAAGGAGAGGAAAGGAAACGCAGGGGATGCTGGGAGCGGAAGTAGTCTTTTGCAGAGACATGGAGGGGAGTGCAAGAGCTTGAGGGTCGTTGTCGAACATTGATGAAGGATTATTAGGAATAGATAGTATAATAGATGAGAAATATTGGAGTTATAGGATAGAGGAGGTGGATGGAGGACAGATGATCTCTCTGATAGGGTTCTGTTATGGAGGATGGCGGAGATATACAGCAGATGGAAGATTGTTATAGAAATCTATAGGAAGGGAGGATTGTTGCTGATTTTAGGATTATAGGAATATGTATGATAATAGAGAAGAGATATAGGAGGGATAGGACAGAGGAGGATGATGGAGGACAGATGATCTCTCTGATGGGGTTCTATTATCCAGGATAATCCGTTGATATAGAGTGGATGGGGGAGGGGGAGCTGATTCTTCTGATAGCAATCTATGATGTGATCAGACAGATGAGATCTGTGCCGGGAATTACATGGAAAGTCACCGCTGTGCTGATCTGTGTCCTCGCCAGGCTCCGCCCTCATCACTGCTGTGCTGATCGGCGTCCTCGCCAGGCTCCGCCCCCTTTTTACCGCTGTACTGACTTGCGTCCTCACCAGGCCGTCGCTTTTATCAGCGTTATGACAACTTCCGCAAATTTTTTTTTTCCTGCCTTGCATCCAAGTGGGGTAATAGGTCAGGTGGTGGCCAGGATGTGCACGCCACTTTGCGCAGCCCTGTGTGCAAGAAAAAATTGCACAAAGTGCACGCAACCCAAAGCACTCAATACGTTGTTGCCGTGTGTTTTTTTTCTTGTGTGTTTGGGGGGGGGGGGGGAGGGGTGCGTGGTTTCGCTTGCTCACAACGCACAAATATCAACCGAGACTTAGCCGTCGTGTCAGTTTGACATTTCAAATCACAGCCTATTGCCGGCAACATCACCAAATCGGTGCGACGCTTACTTTGTGGCGCTGCTCTGATTCCTGATTCCCAAAAGTAGTTCCTGCACTACTTTTGGCGACTTTGGGGGGGGGGGGGATTTCAATAGACTATCTATGCATGAACCCGCACAGATGTCTGTCAAATTGTCAAGTAAGGCTTGCTTCACACTGATGCAATGCGGGAAAAACGCACAGGAATATCGTTTTCCCGTACCGCACCGTGTTCATGCAATCTATTGCGGGTGTCAATTAAAAAGTTAGCGACGCACCAAACACAGGTCGCAGGATGCGGTGCGTTTGCTAGAATTGGATCGCATGGGCACGATCTGATTCCAGTGCGGCAAAGAAAAGAAGGCGGTAACACCTTTTGCTGAACGGGTCAAAATGCGCACAGAATTGCATATGATTTGCACAGGAATGCGGTGCGATTTCTTTGCGAATCACAGGTGATGGGACGCATCGCATCAGTGTGACCCCGGCCTCAAGCTCTTCCAAAGTAAAATTCAATACCTGTCCTGGGAAGTGTGACTATGACAAGCAAGAGTACGTTTACCCCACAACCTCTGCGTTCACTGTGCATTTATAGTTATGTGGTGCGTTTTTTTTATCATTTATTCCAATTAATTAATTTGTTTTTTCTTTCTTTTTACGGAGTTGTTTTTACAGGAACTTGCATGCGTTCCTGCGCATTTGTACTGCATTCTGGTGTGATAAAATGCAGCATGCTGTACCTTTTTTTTAACTGCTTCAAGACCGCAATACGTTTATATATACGTTGTGGTTTACCTGGGCTATGGCTGCAGCTGTCTTCCATTACCACCGGTATGGCAGCCGGCATTTCTCTTTCTGCTAAAAGCGACCCGAGTGATTAGCTGCTTAGTCCCCTACCCGCAGCTTTTCTGTGTTTCTTGGGCTTAACTGTCTCACCAGGGAGCCCAGGAACCCATCCCGTGGTTGGTGCGGCTGGTTATAGAGAGAACGTCTGATCATCTCTATGGTCTAGGGCAGGGGTCCCCAAACTTTTTAAACAAAGGGCTTGTTTACTTGGGGGGGGGGGGGGGGGCGACTGGCCAGCAAGAGTAGAAAATGCCTAGGTATCAGTGGGAATAAGGAGAGGAATAGTGTCCCATCGTTGGTTTCAGTGACAGAAATGATGCCCCACTGTTGGTGTCAGTGAGGTGAATGGTGCCTTTTACCAGAGAAAAGAAGGGCCGGATAAAGATAAGCAAAGGGCCACATCCAGCCCCCAGGCCGCAGCTTGGAGACCACTGGTCTGGGAGATCGGAAGGGACAGCATGATGTCACTTCCTGTGTGTGGCAGATGTAAACATTGGGAAAGCATCAGATCAAAAACAAAAAACAAAAAACATTGATCTGATACTTTCCAGGGTAGAGAAGAGATATGGGGTATTATAGACCCCAGACGTCTCCATAAAGAGGACCTGTCATGCTTTATTGTTATCACAGGGGAGACTTACATTTCTTCTGATTGCAAAAAAATAGTGATAAAATAATTAAAGCGACAGTGTAAAAATAAATTTTTTACCATAAAATAAATAATTAAAACATTTTTTAAAGTGCCCCCTGTACCTCGTGCTCGTACACAGAGGTGTACTCCTACGTAGGTCGCTCAGGCATATGTAAACGGTCTTCATACCACACGTGAGGTATCGCCACGAATGTTATAGTGAGAGCACCTCCTCTGTAACGCTAAACTGGTAACCTGTAAAAAAAAATGTAAAGCGTCGCCTATGGAGATTTTTAAGTATCTTTAATTTGTTGCGCCGTTCAACAAACGAGAGTGTGCAATTTTAAACCGTGACATGTTAATTATTTATTTACTTGGCGTAACATCATCTTTTTATGTTTTGCTAAAATTTGGATTATATTGTGTTTTTCTTGCATTAAAGTTGCAAAAAAATTGCGTTTGAAAAAATTACCGTGTGACAAAAAATTATTGTTATTCTTTATGGTCTCTGATAAAAAAAATACATAATGTTTGGTTCAAAGTAATTTTCTAGCAAACAATACAGATTTTTGTATGTAGTAAAAAATGCTGCGCTGGAGCAAAAAAATAAAATAAAGCAGCAGTAAACAGTGTGACAACACAAATACCAGTAATAAAATTAAACTGCGCTAAATGTCCTTTAGTTGGTGATGACATAAATATTTAAAGTAAATGTTCAATGGTGTAGTCCAAATGTCACTTTGGGTAAGGAAAAAACACTCTGGATCATCCAAATGCTACCACATGTATGGAAATATTCACAATCCAAAGATCACAACAATGAATTTCCCTTACCAGAACGCCAAATATAGTGAGCGGATGGCTTAAACCCAGCCGGGGCCTTTTGGATAAGGACCGATCAACTCTGTCAGATTTCAGGCGTAGTTCCCTCAGTTCAATACCGAAAGAAAAACAAAAAAGCTTGCCATAGTGTAATATTGTTTGCAGCCAAGCATGAGCATGCACCTGAAACCAACACCCTATTGTGCATTTAAAACGAAGGTGATATCCCACCACCACAGCTGTAGAGTGTGCTTACCAACTCACAGACTTTGCATTCATTGGGCTCTATGTCACACCTGGAGATTGATAGCTGTATCAGGAAATTCTTATCCACAGTATACGACCCAAAAATGAGATAAATGGACCATAGTGTAATACATTCTAAAAACCCTTTAATGAATAAAGTAGTACACTTACAAACAGACGATCAAAATTCGCATGGAATATGTAAAAATGCCGGCCGGCATAACAATCACGGAGCGGAGCTTGTCCTCCTTCCTCATTCACGTGGTGACGTCACTGATATTTACTTGTAAACAGAAAGTGTCAGAAAAGGCTGGGTCTTATAGTGGGGAAGAACAGGGGGAGGGGGACACAGCATGGTTGCTATATGTCATGTCGCATGTTATTGTTCAGAATTAATTGTTGTGCTTCTCTTCTTTTGAATAGGCCTTTTTCTTTGTGGGGAAGATTTTGAGGTCCTGAAGAAGCTGTTTGTGAATCGCATTGCCCTCTTGACATTATAGCAAAAAAGCAATGTTGAAGTGTAAATATTTGGTCCCCCCTTTTTTGCATAAATGTTTGACCTACCATGTTTCGAAAGAATGTTGATGTCATTTTTTTTTTAATGCAAATATATTTTAATCGATTGTAATAAATATTCATTTTTTATTAAATTTTGTGTTTTTTTGTCCCACTCTGGTACCAGTAAAGTCTGTAACGTTTTTATTGTTCCTTTAAATGTAAATCATGGATGAGGTACCAATACATGCCCAAATTCAATCACCCACAGGCTGCATCCATGTGTGACCAGAGCCCATAGAAAAAAAACATTGTTTTCTGTGTGTCCTTGCATAGAATTCAAATAGCAAAGTAATAAACTCATACGTACATAGAAACAAATGCACACATCCCAAACCAGCAAAATGGCCGTGGTGTCCCTTGTGCTGACGTCACACGTCACAAGTCCCGCCCTATGCATTTTGTCATAGGCTGATGTCATCAGGGGCCCATACATCAGCCTGCTCATACATGATTCAAATCTTGTCCCTGCTGAACTGGCCAAGATTCGAAGCATCTATGGCCGGCTTTAGTTGTCAATGATGTTGTGTGGTGAGTTTTAGATTGAGTCAAGGGGTAGCATGAACAGACAGATGACATTCAATGGAGGAGACAACCTTTTGATCACATGTATATCATGGAGTAATGAGAGCTTGGTTAGGAAGACAAAGTTCATTTTATATTTTGAATGCCCCTTCCTAGATAAATTATTCTTGTCATACTGATGGTGCCATAAATTTTTTTTTAGGGATGAGCCTTATGTTCAGTCCAAACCCTGAATTCTTTTTGTTTTTTTTTTTTAGTTAAATTTTCTATAAAGACAAGTTTAAATATTTACAGAAAGAACAAAGATACAATCAATCTGCAAAGGTGGCAACATTGAAAAAAGGAATAACACCTTAAGGCCCCTTTCACACTGGGGCAGTGCCGGGGGTAAAGCGGCGCCATTTTTAGTGCCGCTTTACCTTCATTTTAGCAGTGGTATTTGGCCGCTAGGGGGGCGGGAGGGGTTAAAACCACCACAAAGCTCTGCAGCAGCAGCGCTTTGCCGGTGGTATAGCCGCGCTGCCCCATTCATTTCAATGGGCAGGAGCGGTATTAACACCGCTCCTTCACCGTCCAAAGATGCTACTAGCAGGACTTTTTTTTACCATCCTGCCAGCGCACCGCCCTCGGGCTTTCACACTAGAGTGTGAGAAGCGGCTCTTTCAGGCCGCTTTGCAGGCGCTATTTTTAGCGCTGTAGTGCCTGCAAAGCGCCCCAGTGTGAAAGGGATCTAACAGTACAAAGCAAGCAAAACAGGTTTATTAAATGTTTTTGTAAAGGAGTGAATAGTGTAAGGTTTGTCTGTCACAAAAGTACTGGATCTCCACCTGCCACAATGGATCACAAATGATATCTGTGAACAGATGTTTTGTTAGGATGCTGAAGAGGGGAGTTTGATCCAGTCAGTCATTTTTTTGTAGAATATTTTTTTTAGCAGTCTTTTAAAGTTTAATCTCCAAACCTTTATATTGCATTAGTAGAGAGAAGCAAATTGGTCTGGGTTCGGTCCACGGGCCTTTCATCAAACTCCTTGTAAGGTCAAAAAATTGCAAATATTAATCCAAACTCGATTGAATTGTATAGGGGGCAAATGATATTGGGGATTGTCAAACTAAGGGCTTGTGGAGCTGGGAATTGGCACAATGTCAGCAGCTTTAGTAGGTTCCAATTGATGTGGAAATTTCTCTATACGCTACGCGTAATCCATGTCTCCTGCGCTAATAAAGCGCCCTTTCACCCTATTGGTATAATGCATCTGTGTACACCCATATCTTCCCCAGTAACACAAACATAACCACCGTCCTCACATCCTTAGCTCCACCAACAGCCAGGCTTTGACCATGGGCGCAATGTTTATTTATATAACAATAGAGCTTGATTCCTTCACAATCAGCCAATCAAGCACAGGCAAACAGGAGTTATACAAATCTCAACCAATGAACAATGACAAGGGGAGTTTATGGGCGTGTGTGGGCATGGGCAGTGTGCATGATTTCCCCACCCCTTGTACCCCTAAGCTGTGTTCTCCAGTAAGACAAAGAAAGCCACATGGCTGGCCTAAGAACTCATGGATGCTGTCCCTGACCACAAGGCACACAAAGACTCCCGTTTTTACAGTTGGTGTGAATCCTTATTCTGCATTGTTCAGAGAGCAACGCATACCGGGATTTTTTCTACCATTCCTGAGGATGAGAGATTATTTGCAAAGACATGCCATAGCCCCTTCACGTGCTGATCAGTCACACAGAGACACGAGCGTACATCCCCCCATAACCGATAATGTCTTTGCAGAGTGAACACATCCCCCAGACGATCGTCTGTGCATTGCACAGGGGCCCTTCGCTGGCGGACATAGCCCCACACTGCAAACACTTCTCTACAACCTCAGAAAGCTTTCCACTACCAAAGGGGTCTCAACTGGCATCAGTCTGCCCCAGTCCGCTCTTTAGAGCGGGTTGCAGGAGAACTAACTCTGAGAGACTCTGTGACAATACATATTAAATACATCTTAATAACATTTCCACAACAGTCCTTCCTCTTTTGTCATATGCTCCCATGTGTCCCTTGATGAATCTTGATCTTCTTACACCTGGAAATGAATCAGTCCTTACAGTCCATATGAGTCCGAAAACAGGACTTGTAGACTCTATTCTTCAGGAGGGATGACTTAGAGGAATACATGAAGGCCAGTCGGTCTGGGATTCTCTGTGTCTTGTACGTGGGTTGGGCTTCAGGGCATCTCATCTCAGTGAGGAAGATGTGGTCATCTGCTCGGGCTCTGTTCACTCGTCCAATCAGGCAACAGTAGCACCTCATAACGGCATATAGAAGGAATAGAAACAAAAACAACATGAGTAAATACCCCTACTTCCTTCAACCATGATCCGCTGAAAAAAACAAAAAAATCCCCAAGGATTCCCAGACCCTTAACAGGGTTCCAACCTTCACTAGTTATAGCTCTGGCTTTGCCTTGCAGAGATCTAACCTTATCCATATGGGCCTGAACTTTGTCACTAGTATCCCCGATCCAAGTACAACAATCTTTACCTATGAAAAAGGCAGTACAGCGCTGACAGTTTCCCTAAAAAATAATCAATAAACATCAATGTCCATATGTAAAATATCCATGAAGAGACAGGAGAATTCCAGATAAGGATCCCGATGTGCAAGTGATGTCCAATAATAATATGTGACTGATATAGTGATAACTATCCACCACCAGTATCGCTAGCCTCTCACCTCAATGAGGTCTTAAAACAGCCTTTCCCGCAATGGGAGATGTATAAGGGCAGGCAACTGGAACCAGGCAGCTTGCAGTCTCAAGGAACGATCACATGAAATAGAATAAATAAAATCTAGTGCTCTCTGTCTCTCACTTAAAATTGGTTTATTTAAAACATAGAACAACTTACAAAGCTGGCACTGTACCCCAGTGCGAAGGATGCAGGCATGTAAGATACTCCACGAGAACGAGCAGGGCGCGGGTGACGTCACGAGTCACGTGGTATGATCCGTACGCGTTACGTCCCTTGTGATGGGCGGGACTTCTTCAGCGGCGACGGCGTGACGTGGTACACCCGCTTTTAACTAACTCGGCTGTTCCCCGCAGCCAATGAAACAACTTCTGTGCAAATTACCATGGCGACGGTTACCAGAACACGGAAGTATCAGCTCTCATGCTGGAGCCATAGAAAGATTTACTACAATTATAAAGGAATGTTATTAAACCCTAAAAGATAACAAAAGTGCTACTAAGTGTAGCTAATAAAGACGTGACAAGCCCCCTGTTTAAGATGCATGGCTTATAAGACGACCCGCGTGTTTGCTCAGTCTCATGGAACATCCCACTCGCCCACAAAATTCATATATTCAAAACACAGTAAAATTACATAAAAACATTATCTAATGATAATCATAAAAAATCATCATAAAAAATCACCGATCAGAGATAAAACAATTTACGTCAAACTCGACGTTTAAGCCTCTCGGCTGGAGGGCCTTAGTTTCATGTATCCAGTGGGATTCCCTGCGGCTGAGCTGGCGAAGAAAATTACCCCCCCTCCAATGTTTATTAACTCTTTCAATTCCCCAGAATTTTAATCCCCTGGGGTTTTGGGCATGTACCATTTTGAAATGTTTCGAAACATTGTGGGTTTTTATTCCCTTCTTAATATTATTAATGTGCTCTCCTAAACGCACATGCAGGGGCCTGGAGGTCCTTCCAATATATTGGAGGCCACATCCACACTCCAACATATATACCACTCCAACTGTCTTACAGGTGATCAATTGATCAATTTTATATTCCCTGCCAGTAGAGGTGGCAACGAATTGTTTGCGTTTTTTGTCGTTACACTTAGAATGTTTACAGGCTGTACAACGCCCGCACGCATAGAAACCAGAGAGGAAGGAGAATAATTTATTATCTGTATGTATGGGGGGATCTACCACTCCAGGTGCTAAACGGTCTCTTAAGGACGGGGCTTTCTTATAAATGAAAGACGGACGAGGTGGCAGTAGGGGACCCAGCACACGATCTTGTTTCAAAATTGGCCAGTTTTTAACAACCAGCTTTTCAAACTGTTTAAACTGAACATTATAGTTCAATAACATTTTGAAATTAGGGGCATTAATGCTGGTGTCTTTAACTTTATTGGAGATCAATTCTGGCCTATCCATGGCCAGAACTTTCTCCATATCACTCTTAAGGGCCATTTGATCATAGCCCTTTTCCTGAAATTTAGAAGAAAGTGCCATGGACTGAGAGACATATTCACTGACATCTGTACAATTTCGTCTGAGCCTCACGAATTGTCCTTTAGGGATGTTGCACAGCCAGGATTTGTGATGGCAACTCCCTAATGGGATAAAGGAGTTTCGGTCGGTGGGCTTTCGATAATTGCATAATGTGAATTTATTCTCTTCCCTCCGAATCTCCAAATCTAGGAACACTACTTTTTCCTCACTAAAATTCCAAGTAAGTTTAATATTTTTGGTGTTAGCGTCTAAAGTTTTCACAAAAGTATCCAAACTAGAGTGGTCCCCCTCCCACACCAGTACTAAATCGTCTATGTACCGTTTATAGCACACTAACTGTGGGGGGCGGTGCCTAAAAACTACATCTTCCTCCCAGTGGGCCATAAAAAGATTGGCCACACTGGGAGCAAAACGGGCACCCATCGCAACGCCCCTCCTTTGTAAATAAAAATGACGACTGAACCAGAAATAATTCTTTTCTAGACAGAAGCGCAAACTCTTTAACAAAAAATTCTTATGTTTGCTAGAAAGGTCGGAAAACTTAGATAAGGCCCATTGTACTGAGGATACAGCATCTTCATGTCCGATAATAGTGTACAAAGACCCTACGTCGGCTGTAGCCAAAATGCAAGGAGAGGAGCAGCTGAGGGATTCCATGATTTGAATAACGTGTTTCGTATCCTTCAGGAATGCCTCAGTTTGATTCACTAGCGGTTGGAGGAAGAAATCTATATACTGACCCACCCTGGAGGAGATGGAATCAATGCCATTGACAATAGGCCTACCAGGGGGGTCAGTGATATTCTTGTGGATTTTAGGAAGACAATATATAATGGGTGTTCTGCAAAAAAGGGGGTCTAAATAGGACGCCTCCTTCTTTGTCAGAATCCCCAATGTCTTTCCTTCTTCCACCAGCCAGTGTAATTCGTCCTTGTAGTTTAACATTGGGTCCTTATTAAGGATCTGGTAGGTATCAGAATCATCCAATAATCTATTGAGCTCTGTGAGGTATTTGGATTTGTCCAAAATGACAAGACCCCCACCCTTGTCAGCTGGACGTATAATTATGTCATTTCTAGCCTCCAGAGTCTTCATACCCTGCCTGATATACTGTGGGTCCATTACTTTTCTTACTTTCATCTTGTCTAAGTCATTAAACAACATGTTTTTGAACACTTCCAGATATTTATTATCCGGGTTCAAAGGATTGAAAGTAGATTTATTCCTTAACCCAGAGTGTGGACCTTTATTGATGGCAGGGATTCTGGTGGGGTTTGACAAGAAATACTTCCTCATATTTAAATTCCTCACAAACTTATGGATACTGACATAAGTTTGGAATTTACTCATGTTTTGGACCGGAGCAAATTTGAGTCCTCTATCAAGGACTCTCATTTCGTTCTCACTTAGGGTACAATTGCTCAGGTTATATATACCCGAGCCAATAGGAGCTAATGGGGCTTTTTCTTTTTGTAATCTCCTGCCCCCTCTCCTTCCTCTCTCCCTCTTTTTCTGGACTGGTCTTTTGCTAATGGGGATGGTTGCGGTTGATGTCTCCACCATTCCATATGGTTGGGCGGAGGCATCGGGGCTCCCCTCCCGGGCCCGCTCTGGGCCCCTAAAAAATCCCCTTCATCATTGGAATTATGATGAAGTGGGGCAAATCTGTTTGATAAGGGTAATGGTTCCCCACGTGTGGGTAGGGGCATATCCCTTCTTCCATAATTGTTAGAATAATCATGATGATCATTCTGCCTATGGTTTTCCCATCTCCGAGGGGATTCATAATTTTGTTGGTAATAGGGATAATAAGGGGTGTTCCCAATAGGGGTCATTGGGGGGCCATTTTGTTTGCCTTTCCCTCTCTTCCCCTTAAAATTCCCTCTCCCAGCCGGACCTCCTCTATTATTAGATGGTACAGGGGGGGGATAATTGTAGGAATTGGACATGACTGGTGGAAATCTAGCTGGATTAGATTCCACCGGAAGTGGGTTGGAGTTTGCCTCAGATAAGATGGGGGCAGGGCCGGTTTGCCACTTAAAAATATTACCATTCCTAAAATCATCATAGTCTCTGATGTATTTTTTCTTTTTCTTATTTTGAGTTTCAATATCCCATTTTGAAAGTCTATTACCGAGGTCAGTAGACAGTTTTTTATACTCTTCGCTGTTTTTAAAAGGCTCAACAGATTTCCTAAGGTCACTAATTTGAGACTCAAGGAGATCCATTTTTCTTTGTTTACGTATGAGTAATAACTGTAATAATTCTGAACCCTTTTTGATAAAAAAATTCTTCCATTCCACCATTGATTCCTCATCAAAAAGACCGTCATTCGGTGGAATATCCCACCTAAGTCTTCTGGGGACTAAATTGGAAGAGAGATATTGATTAAATGAGGTAATATCCCACCATGTCTTAACCTTCTTCTCAAAGACATGATTTAATTTTTTGAAAGAGGAGGTCAAATCGTTATTTTGTTCAGACATGGGACCATGAGAGAAAACCTCATCCAATTTAACCTCACGTTTTTCCAAATAACAAAAGATATCCATGATAGCAGCTGAAATTGTGATAAATTTAAAAAGACAATAAAATAATGAAAATCAACCAGCGCTGATCACCAATGCAAAATACTAGGAGCAGCTGAATACTGAGGATAAAATCTATCAAATCCAACCAGACAAATGAAAAAGGCAGTACAGCGCTGACAGTTTCCCTAAAAAATAATCAATAAACATCAATGTCCATATGTAAAATATCCATGAAGAGACAGGAGAATTCCAGATAAGGATCCCGATGTGCAAGTGATGTCCAATAATAATATGTGACTGATATAGTGATAACTATCCACCACCAGTATCGCTAGCCTCTCACCTCAATGAGGTCTTAAAACAGCCTTTCCCGCAATGGGAGATGTATAAGGGCAGGCAACTGGAACCAGGCAGCTTGCAGTCTCAAGGAACGATCACATGAAATAGAATAAATAAAATCTAGTGCTCTCTGTCTCTCACTTAAAATTGGTTTATTTAAAACATAGAACAACTTACAAAGCTGGCACTGTACCCCAGTGCGAAGGATGCAGGCATGTAAGATACTCCACGAGAACGAGCAGGGCGCGGGTGACGTCACGAGTCACGTGGTATGATCCGTACGCGTTACGTCCCTTGTGATGGGCGGGACTTCTTCAGCGGCGACGGCGTGACGTGGTACACCCGCTTTTAACTAACTCGGCTGTTCCCCGCAGCCAATGAAACAACTTCTGTGCAAATTACCATGGCGACGGTTACCAGAACACGGAAGTATCAGCTCTCATGCTGGAGCCATAGAAAGATTTACTACAATTATAAAGGAATGTTATTAAACCCTAAAAGATAACAAAAGTGCTACTAAGTGTAGCTAATAAAGACGTGACAAGCCCCCTGTTTAAGATGCATGGCTTATAAGACGACCCGCGTGTTTGCTCAGTCTCATGGAACATCCCACTCGCCCACAAAATTCATATATTCAAAACACAGTAAAATTACATAAAAACATTATCTAATGATAATCATAAAAAATCATCATAAAAAATCACCGATCAGAGATAAAACAATTTACGTCAAACTCGACGTTTAAGCCTCTCGGCTGGAGGGCCTTAGTTTCATGTATCCAGTGGGATTCCCTGCGGCTGAGCTGGCGAAGAAAATTACCCCCCCTCCAATGTTTATTAACTCTTTCAATTCCCCAGAATTTTAATCCCCTGGGGTTTTGGGCATGTACCATTTTGAAATGTTTCGAAACATTGTGGGTTTTTATTCCCTTCTTAATATTATTAATGTGCTCTCCTAAACGCACATGCAGGGGCCTGGAGGTCCTTCCAATATATTGGAGGCCACATCCACACTCCAACATATATACCACTCCAACTGTCTTACAGGTGATCAATTGATCAATTTTATATTCCCTGCCAATGACCCCTATTGGGAACACCCCTTATTATCCCTATTACCAACAAAATTATGAATCCCCTCGGAGATGGGAAAACCATAGGCAGAATGATCATCATGATTATTCTAACAATTATGGAAGAAGGGATATGCCCCTACCCACACGTGGGGAACCATTACCCTTATCAAACAGATTTGCCCCACTTCATCATAATTCCAATGATGAAGGGGATTTTTTAGGGGCCCAGAGCGGGCCCGGGAGGGGAGCCCCGATGCCTCCGCCCAACCATATGGAATGGTGGAGACATCAACCGCAACCATCCCCATTAGCAAAAGACCAGTCCAGAAAAAGAGGGAGAGAGGAAGGAGAGGGGGCAGGAGATTACAAAAAGAAAAAGCCCCATTAGCTCCTATTGGCTCGGGTATATATAACCTGAGCAATTGTACCCTAAGTGAGAACGAAATGAGAGTCCTTGATAGAGGACTCAAATTTGCTCCGGTCCAAAACATGAGTAAATTCCAAACTTATGTCAGTATCCATAAGTTTGTGAGGAATTTAAATATGAGGAAGTATTTCTTGTCAAACCCCACCAGAATCCCTGCCATCAATAAAGGTCCACACTCTGGGTTAAGGAATAAATCTACTTTCAATCCTTTGAACCCGGATAATAAATATCTGGAAGTGTTCAAAAACATGTTGTTTAATGACTTAGACAAGATGAAAGTAAGAAAAGTAATGGACCCACAGTATATCAGGCAGGGTATGAAGACTCTGGAGGCTAGAAATGACATAATTATACGTCCAGCTGACAAGGGTGGGGGTCTTGTCATTTTGGACAAATCCAAATACCTCACAGAGCTCAATAGATTATTGGATGATTCTGATACCTACCAGATCCTTAATAAGGACCCAATGTTAAACTACAAGGACGAATTACACTGGCTGGTGGAAGAAGGAAAGACATTGGGGATTCTGACAAAGAAGGAGGCGTCCTATTTAGACCCCCTTTTTTGCAGAACACCCATTATATATTGTCTTCCTAAAATCCACAAGAATATCACTGACCCCCCTGGTAGGCCTATTGTCAATGGCATTGATTCCATCTCCTCCAGGGTGGGTCAGTATATAGATTTCTTCCTCCAACCGCTAGTGAATCAAACTGAGGCATTCCTGAAGGATACGAAACACGTTATTCAAATCATGGAATCCCTCAGCTGCTCCTCTCCTTGCATTTTGGCTACAGCCGACGTAGGGTCTTTGTACACTATTATCGGACATGAAGATGCTGTATCCTCAGTACAATGGGCCTTATCTAAGTTTTCCGACCTTTCTAGCAAACATAAGAATTTTTTGTTAAAGAGTTTGCGCTTCTGTCTAGAAAAGAATTATTTCTGGTTCAGTCGTCATTTTTATTTACAAAGGAGGGGCGTTGCGATGGGTGCCCGTTTTGCTCCCAGTGTGGCCAATCTTTTTATGGCCCACTGGGAGGAAGATGTAGTTTTTAGGCACCGCCCCCCACAGTTAGTGTGCTATAAACGGTACATAGACGATTTAGTACTGGTGTGGGAGGGGGACCACTCTAGTTTGGATACTTTTGTGAAAACTTTAGACGCTAACACCAAAAATATTAAACTTACTTGGAATTTTAGTGAGGAAAAAGTAGTGTTCCTAGATTTGGAGATTCGGAGGGAAGAGAATAAATTCACATTATGCAATTATCGAAAGCCCACCGACCGAAACTCCTTTATCCCATTAGGGAGTTGCCATCACAAATCCTGGCTGTGCAACATCCCTAAAGGACAATTCGTGAGGCTCAGACGAAATTGTACAGATGTCAGTGAATATGTCTCTCAGTCCATGGCACTTTCTTCTAAATTTCAGGAAAAGGGCTATGATCAAATGGCCCTTAAGAGTGATATGGAGAAAGTTCTGGCCATGGATAGGCCAGAATTGATCTCCAATAAAGTTAAAGACACCAGCATTAATGCCCCTAATTTCAAAATGTTATTGAACTATAATGTTCAGTTTAAACAGTTTGAAAAGCTGGTTGTTAAAAACTGGCCAATTTTGAAACAAGATCGTGTGCTGGGTCCCCTACTGCCACCTCGTCCGTCTTTCATTTATAAGAAAGCCCCGTCCTTAAGAGACCGTTTAGCACCTGGAGTGGTAGATCCCCCCATACATACAGATAATAAATTATTCTCCTTCCTCTCTGGTTTCTATGCGTGCGGGCGTTGTACAGCCTGTAAACATTCTAAGTGTAACGACAAAAAACGCAAACAATTCGTTGCCACCTCTACTGGCAGGGAATATAAAATTGATCAATTGATCACCTGTAAGACAGTTGGAGTGGTATATATGTTGGAGTGTGGATGTGGCCTCCAATATATTGGAAGGACCTCCAGGCCCCTGCATGTGCGTTTAGGAGAGCACATTAATAATATTAAGAAGGGAATAAAAACCCACAATGTTTCGAAAAAATACCAAAATGGTACATGCCCAAAACCCCAGGGGATTAAAATTCTGGGGAATTGAAAGAGTTAATAAACATTGGAGGGGGGGTAATTTTCTTCGCCAGCTCAGCTGCAGGGAATCCCACTGGATACATGAAACTAAGGCCCTCCAGCCGAGAGGCTTAAACGTCGAGTTTGACGTAAATTGTTTTATCTCTGATCGGTGATTTTTTATGATGATTTTTTATGATTATCATTAGATAATGTTTTTATGTAATTTTACTGTGTTTTGAATATATGAATTTTGTGGGCGAGTGGGATGTTCCATGAGACTGAGCAAACACGCGGGTCGTCTTATAAGCCATGCATCTTAAACAGGGGGCTTGTCACGTCTTTATTAGCTACACTTAGTAGCACTTTTGTTATCTTTTAGGGTTTAATAACATTCCTTTATAATTGTAGTAAATCTTTCTATGGCTCCAGCATGAGAGCTGATACTTCCGTGTTCTGGTAACCGTCGCCATGGTAATTTGCACAGAAGTTGTTTCATTGGCTGCGGGGAACAGCCGAGTTAGTTAAAAGCGGGTGTACCACGTCACGCCGTCGCCGCTGAAGAAGTCCCGCCCATCACAAGGGACGTAACGCGTACGGATCATACCACGTGACTCGTGACGTCACCCGCGCCCTGCTCGTTCTCGTGGAGTATCTTACATGCCTGCATCCTTCGCACTGGGGTACAGTGCCAGCTTTGTAAGTTGTTCTATGTTTTAAATAAACCAATTTTAAGTGAGAGACAGAGAGCACTAGATTTTATTTATTCTATTTCATGTGATCGTTCCTTGAGACTGCAAGCTGCCTGGTTCCAGTTGCCTGCCCTTATACATCTCCCATTGCGGGAAAGGCTGTTTTAAGACCTCATTGAGGTGAGAGGCTAGCGATACTGGTGGTGGATAGTTATCACTATATCAGTCACATATTATTATTGGACATCACTTGCACATCGGGATCCTTATCTGGAATTCTCCTGTCTCTTCATGGATATTTTACATATGGACATTGATGTTTATTGATTATTTTTTAGGGAAACTGTCAGCGCTGTACTGCCTTTTTCATTTGTCTGGTTGGATTTGATAGATTTTATCCTCAGTATTCAGCTGCTCTTAGTATTTTGCATTGGTGATCAGCGCTGGTTGATTTTCATTATTTTATAATCTTTACCTATGAACTCACAGAAACCCCCCTTTGGATGCCCACAGATACTCATGGGCCATCTTTTAATAGAAGGGTCTTGATCTGCCGTTGTTCCTGTGGGATCTTCCTTGCAGCTTCAACAGTTCCACTGAACATCCCATCCACAATGGATGAGAAATTGTTCAATCGTTTCATAAGCTCAAGACCCCACCCTGTACAAGCAGGAAACCACGCCCAGACCTGGTGGGGGCTGGTGAACAATACCCTTCTAGCTGTCCTTGCCATTACCTAATCTCGCACCATCAGATTCTCACAATCGGCCACAACATAAGATACTGGGATGAATTTCACCAGGACGCATGAACCTCTTGCATTAGGGGGAATTACCTTATAAGCTGTAGACCAGCATGAGTACTAAACTAAAGTTGAAGAACACTTGTGGGCTACCTAGTTGTCCCCATACCCAGACTGTCAAGAACCAGAGCTAATTGTAACTAATTTTACCCTCTAGAAATGTATCGTTAAATTCTATTGCAAGTGTCTGTTTGAAGTTTTTACTCGTTTTTCATAATTCCTCATACCAGTCTGAACATCATATATAGGGATGAGCCAAACACCCCCCTTTCGGTTTGCGACAGAACATGCGAACGGACCGGAAGTTCGTACGAACATTCGAACACCGTTAAAGTCAATGGGACCCAAGCGTGAAAAATCAAGAGTGCGAATTTTAAAGGCTAATATGCAAGTTATTGTCCTAAAAAGTGTTTGGGGACCCGGGTCCTGTCCCAGGGGACATGTATCAATGCAAAAAAAAGTTTTAAAAAAGGACGTTTTTCAGGAGCAGTGATTTTAATAATGCTTAAAGTGAAATATTCCTTTAAACATCGTACATGGGGGGGGGGGGGGGTGACTTTAGTATGCCTGTAAAGTGGCGTGTGTTTCCCGTGTTTAGAACAGTACCTGCACAAAATGACATTTCTAAAGGAATGAAAGTCATTTAAAACTGCTTGCGGCTGTAATGTAATGTCCCCCCCAGCCCATTACCAGGCCCTTTGGGTCTTGTATGGGTATTAAGGGGAACCCCACACCCAAATTAAAAAAAGAAAAGGCGTGAGGGGACCCCAGGTCCTACATACTCTGAACACCAGTATACAGGCGGTCCAAACAAGACAGGTACTATAGGTTTGTTATTAAGTTGAATCTGTTTGTAATTTGGAACAGGTACATTTTGTAAGTGCTCCAGCCAAAAAATACATTTTTAAGCTTTTTGGATAACATAGGGAAGGGTTATCACCCCTTTAACATTTGTTTTGCTGTCTGTGCCCCTGTTCAGAAGATTTCACCTCACTTTCTGTTCCATTGACAATTGGATTTTTGAAAATTTTGGGTTATTAGGCAAACAAGGATTGGTGATAAAGCATCAGTGGAGACACCTTTTTCCCATATTAACTCTTAAAGGAGAGAATTTCCCTTCCTAGGTGTAGATTTCCTCTCACTTCCTGTTGTCTCCCTCTGTTTGTAAGTAGGAGTCGTTTGTAGGTCGCATGTTTGAAAATAGGGGACCGCCTGTATATACTATACGGCCTGCCCTATATACTCTGTGGAAAATTGGGCCTTAGGTGTTGGTGGTACCAGAACACTGTAAGCCCTCACAGTTACTTTTGGTGGGCGCTGGAACGGGCCCTGCTGTGAAATATTATATCAAGAATTGTAAATACATGCCACTGTTAAACAGGGGCAGAAAAATTGGGCCTTAGGCGGTGGTGGTGGCACAACACTGTAAAGCCTCACAGTTACTCTTGTTGAGTGCAGGAACAGGCCCTGCTGTGAAATATTAGATCAAAAATTGTAATTGCGTGCCCCTTTTAAACAGGGGCAGAAAAATTGGGCCTTAGGCAGTGGTGGTGGCGCCACAACACTGTAACCCCTCACAGATTCTCTTGTTGAGCGCAGGAACGAGCCCAGCTGTGGAATATTAGAGCAAAAAATTGTAATTACATGCCCCTGTTAAACGGGCAGAAAAATTGGGCCTTAGGCGGTGGTGGTGGTGGCACAACACTGTAAAGCCTCACATATACTCTTGTTGAGCGCAGGAACGGTTCCTGCTGTGAAATATTAGATCAAAAATTGTAATTACGTACCCCTGTTAAACAGGGGCAGAAAAATTGGGCCTTAGGCAGTGGTGTGGTGCCACAACACTGCAACCCCTCACAGATATGCTTGTTGAGCGCAGGAACGAGCCCTGCTGTAAAATATTTGATCAAAAATTGTAATTACACGCCCCTGGGGGCAGAAAAATTGGGCCTTAGGCAGTGGTGGTGGTGTCCTGAACCAAAAATATTCTAAGAAGCTATCATGATGAAGATTGAGGAGGAATAGGATAGTCACTCAGCATAATAGGATAGTCACTCAGCATAGGCAGTCTTCAAGGGATCCCACATCGATAGAAAAATCAATCGGTTACATCAGCATCAGGTGCTTGGTAGCTGGTGATCCAAGACTGATTCATTTTTATGAATGTGAGCCGATCAACAGTCTGTGGACAGGTGCACTCTGTGATCGGTTACAAAGCCTCCAGCAGCACTGAATGTGCGTTCAGAAAGAATGCTGAATGCAGGACAGGCCAGTAGCTCAATTGCATATTGGGCAAGCTCTGGCCAGTGGTCCATCCTCAAGACCCAGTAACCCAGTGGATGTAGGTCTCCAAGTCTGATTTTGCCCCTAGATATTCCTGCACCATGTAATTCAGACACTGGCGATGGTTGCAGGAACCGATCAGACCTTGGCGCTGAGGACTGAAGAATAGTTTGAACTCATCGGTCATCCGGCCACCTTCTCCACCGCTCCAACGAGGCCAAGACATTGCCTTTCACATTCTGGTAGAGAGCGGGAATGGCCATCCGTGAAAAGAAATGGCGTTTGGGAACCTGCCACTGAGGTACCGCACATTCCACAAATTCACAAAAGGGGGCAGAATCTACCAGCTGAAAAGGCAGCAGTTGCAGTGCTAGCAATTTGGCCAAGCTAGCATTCAGACGCGGAGCATGTGGATGGCTGGGACCGAATTTCTTTCGATGGTTTAGCAACTGGGGTAGGGAAATTTGCCTGCTAAAATCTGCCTTGTTCTTTGATGTGGGTCTTTTAAGTGCTGTTGCCAATGGACTGCATGGGAGGTCGGCATATGTATGGTCAAGCATGTGGTGTACAAGCAGCCCCTGTTTTGGCCATGCTTGATACGCTTCAGACATGTTGCAAAAAGCAACGGTGTGATCTGCTGCACACGTGTCAAAAAAAGGCCCACACCAAAGAACTTTTCAAAATATGCGGGGAATCAGCGGCACCCTGCACCTGCTTAGCTCTGCGGTGTGATGCAATAGGGTGGCTGCCCCCTGGAGGGCATCCTGCCTCTTTGGAGATGTGCCACCTCCTCTCTTCTATCAGGCACCCAAGTGGAGTCAGTGACCTCATCATCCCCTCCCTCCTCGTCACTGGAGTAAACTTGGCAGTATGCTGCAGCTGGGGGAACATGACTGCTAGTTTCTTATCCTTCTTGGGCACCCCCTCTCTCTAGGCTCACGTTACTCCCTTCTTCAACCTGGGTACCATCATCGAGCCTTCAAATTGATACGCATCCTCCTGCAGCGTGTACCTGACACTGTGGTCGAATAGTTCGGGGAACTCCTCCGTGCATGATGGTGGGGCTAGGGAAGGAGTGACTGTTGACATGGAGCCGATGAAATAGGCCACTTTGGCAGCTGCATTGGCAGGCAAACTACTCTGAGCCTGGGTGACAGAGGATGAGGACGGCTTTGTTATCCATTCCACCAACTCTTCTGCATGTTGTGGCTCAATAACACGGCCAGCTGCAGAAAAAAACGACAAACGTGCCCCACGGCCAGGTGCTGAGGATGCACCGTGTCCATGACCAGCACTGTTGACTGTAGACACAGCCTGCTTGCCCTCTTTTAGTGGCATTAGAGCATCTGCCTCTCCTTGCTGGCCTTCTGGACATGCTGTAAATTTTGTTTAGCAAAACCACACTACACTGTATTGTGTACTGTGCACACCACCAGCAAAGTAGTAGCAACTGCACTATGGGTGCACGGTACTGTGTACACCAACAGAAGTGTAATAACAACTATGGATGCACTGCATTATGTACTGTGTACACCGCCAGAAAAATAGTAGCAACTGCACTATTGGTGCCCGGTACTATGTATACCAACAAAAGTGTAATAACAACTATGGGTGCACTGTATTGTGTACTATGTACACCACCAGAAAAGTAGTAGCAACTGCACTATGGGTGCACGGTACTGTGTACACCAACAGAAGTGTATTAACAACTATGGGTGCACTGTATTGTGTACTGTGTACACCACCAGAAAAGTAGTAGCAACTGCACTATGGGTGCACGGTACTGTGTACACCGCCTAAAGTATATTATAAAAAGTACACCAGGAATGGCCTGCAGTCAGATATAGGCTACTGTCAGGAAAAGTTCCATCTGTTGATAATATCTGTCATTTGGCATGCAGTACTGAGGTCCACCAGCAGATCCCCTGTCCATCTGCTGTGTATGACCTGGGACTGGCTATTGTTTATGATCCTGGTATTTCCCATTTATTTTACTTATCTGTCTGTTGTTATTTGTGGGTCTCTGTTAGTTGGTTATTGCACTGTGTCATATTGGAGGTGGTTGTACTTATATTATTCACTTACTTTAATAAATCATTTATATTTTCGCTTACATGTGTTTGGTGTTCCTCTGTAGCTAACCACACAGTTCTGGTCACACCTGGTACTTGACAGTAAACCAAGGCCATCCCTGACCAGAAGTGGCTACACAGAGGAACCATCTTGGTTCAGGTTGCTTGCTGCAATGAACTCTAATGTGATTCGTTATTATGCTCTGCTGGTATCAGAGAGTAGTGAATATCTCCGCCAGACACTGAAGAAGTGGACCAGTGATCAGCAGCTAGAGATCATTTGTGCTCACTACTGTGTTGATCAGGGCTGTATGCTGTTTAGGGATGTTCAGCCTTTAATTCAAATCTGCACAGAGCTGGCTTTGACCTGCATCCCAGAGGGCCAGGATGATTTTTCTCCCCCTTTCAGTATTATTCAGGTCACATCACTGGTATGGCTTCTGGAAGATGACTCCCCTTACTTTTTTGAACATTACACAGCCTGTTCCCAACAGATAATAAAAGAATGTGTTGATTCTGTACAATCCCTTGTCAGACAGGCAGTATGTAACCTGAAGTTTGTGCAACCTCTACTTTTAGCATGGTCCAGTATTTTGCAATCAGCCCCAGCTAGCCCACAACAAACCACCTCTGCTGACAGACACCTGCCTGCCCAAGAGTCTTTTTCCCCTTCACCCATGGCAACCTCCGTTTCAGCCCAATATACAGTGGGGACAGAAAGTATTCAGACCCCCTTAAATTTTCATTCTTTGTTATATTGCAGTTCATTTTTTTCCTCATTAATGTACACACAGCACCCCATATTGACAGAAAAACACAGAATTGTTGACATTTTTGCAGATTTATTAAAAAAGAAAAACTGAAATATCACATGGTCCTAAGTATTCAGACCCTTTGCTGTGACACTCATTAATTTAACTCAGGTGCTGTCCATTTCTTTTGATCATCCTTGAGATGGTTCTACACCTTCATTTGAGTCCAGCTGTGTTTGATTATACTGATTGGACTTGATTAGGAAAGCCACACACCTGTCTATATAAGACCTTACAGCTCACAGTGCATGTCAGAGCAAATGAGAATCATGAGGTCAAAGGAACTGCCTTATGAGCTCAGAGACAGAAATGTAGCAAGGCACAGATCTGGCCAAGGTTACAAAAAATTTCTGCTGCAATTAAGGTTCCTAAGAGCACAGTGGCCTCCATAATCCTTAAATGGAAGACGTTTGGGACGACCAGAACCCTTCCTAGAGCTGGCCGTCCGGCCAAACTGAGCTATCGGGGGAGAAGAGCCTTGGTGAGAGAGGTAAAGAAGAACCCAATGATCGCTGAGACTGAGCTCCAGAGATGCAGTCGGGAGATGGGAGAATGTTGTAGAAAGTCAACCATCACTGCAGCCCTCCACCAGTCCACCAGGGCTTTATGGCAGGGTGGCCCGACGGAAGGCTCTCCCCAGTGCAAGACACATGGAATCCTGCATGAAGTTTGCTAAAAAAAACACCTGAAGGACTCCAAGATGGTGAGAATTAAGATTCTCTGGTCTAACTTTTTGGCCTTAATTCTAAGCGGTATGTGTAGAGAAAACCAGGCACTGCTCATCACCTGTCCAATACAGTCACAACGGTGAAGCATGGGGGTGGCAGCATCATGCTGTGGGGGTGTTTTTCAGCTGCAGGAACAGGACAACTGGTTGCGATCGAGGGAAAGATGAATGCGGCCAAGTACAGGGATATCCTGGACGAAAACCTTCTCCAGAGTGCTCAAGACCTCAGACTGGGCCGAAGGTTTGCCTTCCAACAAGACAATGACCCTAAGCACACAGATAAAATAATGAAGGAGTGGCTTCACAACAACTCAGTGACTGTTCTTGAATGGCCCAGCCAGAGCCCTGACTTAAACCCAATTGAGCATCTCTGGAGAGACCTAAAAATGGCTGTCCCACAACATTTACCATCCAACCTGACAGAACTGGAGAGGATCTGCAAGGAGGATTGGCAGTTGATCCCCAAATCCAGGTGTAAAAAACTTGTTACATCTTTCCCAAAAAGACTCATGGATGTTTTAGATCAAAAGGGTGCTTCTACTAAATACTGAGCAAAGGGTCAGAATACTTAGGACCATGTGATATTTCAGTTTTTCTTTTTTAATAAATCTGCAAAAATGTCAACAATTCTGTGTTTTTCTGTCAATATGGGGTGCTGTGTGTACATTAATGAGGAAAAAAAAAAGAACTTTAATGATTTTAGCAAAAGGCTGCAATATAACAAAGAGTGAAAAATTTAAGGGGGTCTGAATACTTTCCGTTCCCACTGTACCCTGCTTCCCGCCAAATATCAATACCCTGTCTCTACCCGCTGCACTTATCCTGCCTTTAACCCGCCCGCCTCTTCTCTGCTACCTACAAATTCCCCACAAGAACTTCCTCTGGCCGCTGTTCCCTCTTCCTTGTCATATCCCAGCCCTTCTCTTCAGCACGCCTCACCTCCTTCCTACAGTCCTGCAGTCACCTACAGATCTCCAGCAGTTAAGCCAAAGAAGAAACTGAAGTTCTTTCCAACCCACACGATCCTGCCAGTAACCCAACCTGCCTCCACACCAACCAACCTGCTCCAGTCTGCTTGCATGGCAGCTGAACCTGATAACCCACCTGATTGTGCCAAACCTATGCCTGCTATCCAGCCAGTGTCTCCGCCTGAAGTTCCTGTGCCCCAGTCTGATGTATCCGTGTCTGCTGCCCATCCTGATGTAACCCTGTCTGCTGGTCAGCCTGATGTATTCCTGTCTGCTGCCCAGCCTGATGAGCCCCTGTCTGCTGCTCAGCCTGATGTGTTCCTGCCTGCTGCCCAGACTGATGCGCCTCTGTCTGCTGCCCAGCCTGATGTGTTCCTGTCTGCTGCCCAGCCTGACGTATCCCCGTCTGCTGCCCAGCCTGATGTAACCCATCTGCTGCCCAGCCTGATGTATCCCCGTCTGCTGCCCAGCCTGATGTATCCCTGTCTGCTGCCCAGCCTGATGTATCCCTGTCTGCTGCCCAGCCTGATGTATTCCTTTCTGCTGCCTAGCCTGATGAGCCTCTGTCTGCTGCCCAGCCTGATGTGTTCCTGCCTGCTGCCCAGCCTGATGTGCCTCTGTCTGCTGCCCAGCCTGATGTGCCTCTTTCTGCTGCCCAGCCTGATGTGCCTCTGTCTGCTGCCCAGCCTGATGTGCCTCTGTCTGCTGCCCAGCCTGATGTGCCTCTGTCTGCTGCCCAGCCTGATGTGCCTCTGTCTGCTGCCCAGCCTGATGTGCCTCTGTCTGCTGCCCAGCCTGATGTGCCTCTGTCTGCTGCCCAGCCTGATGTGCCTCTGTCTGCTGCCCAGCCTGATGTGCCTCTGTCTGCTGCCCAGCCTGATGTGCCTCTGTCTGCTAGCCAGCCTGATGTATTCCTGTCTGCTGCCCAGCCTGATGAGCCTCTGTCTGCTGCTCAGCTTGATGTGTTCCTGTCAGCTGCCCAGCTTGATGTGTTCCTGTCTGCTTCCCAGCCTGATTTGCTCATGCCTGCTGCCCAGCTTGAAGTGCCCGTGCCTGCTGCCCAGCTTGAAGTGCCCGTGCCTGCTGCCCAGCTTGAAGTGCCCGTGCATGCTGCCCAGCTTGAAGTGCCCGTGCATGCTGCCCAGCTTGAAGTGCCCGTGCATGCTGCCCAGCTTGAAGTGCCCGTGCATGCTGCCCAGCTTGAAGTGCCCGTGCCTGCTGCCCAGCTTGAAGTGCCCGTGCCTGCTGCCCAGCTTGAAGTGCCCGTGCCAGTTGCCCAGCTTGACGTGCCTGCTGCCCAGCTTGAAGTGCCCGTGCCTGCTGCCCAGCTTGAAGTGCCCATGCCTGCTGCCCAGCTTGACGTCCCGGTGTCCCAGTCTGAAGTCCCGATGTCCCAGTCTGAAGTCCTGGTGTCCCAGTCTGAAGATCCGATGTTCCAGCCTGAAGTTTCGGTGCCCCGTGTCTCAGCCTGTCATATCAGTGTCCGTCATCCGGCTTTCTGAGCCAGTGCCCGGTGTCCGTCTCGCTGATCCCGGGCTCGTTACCCAGCCCATTGTGCCGGGCCCTTTACTCAGCTTGCTGAGCTGGTGACTGTTACCCAGCCTGCCGTTACGGTGCTCGCTGCTCGGCCTGATGTTCCAGTGTCTGCTGCCCAGCTCGGTGACCCGGAGCCTGCTGCCCAGCTCGATGACCCGGAGCCTGCTGCCCAGCTCGATGACCCGGAGCCTGCTGCCCGGCTCGATGACCTGGAGCCCGCTGTCAGCCCTGATGTGCCCGCTGTCTGCCCTGATGTGCCTGATGCGCCTGACATACCCCTATCCGTTGTTCCGCTTGATGCCATAGACTATGGACAATTACAACCAGTTGGAGTGTCCGGAGGCCGCTCCTTTGAGGGGGGGGGGGGTTTCTGTTAGGAAAAGTTCCATCTGCTGATAATATCTGTCATTCGTGCAGTACTGAGGTCCACCAGCAGGTGTCTCCTGGCAGTTTGGAACTGTCAGGAGAGCTTTTCCCTGCTGATGTTATGTCATCTTTGGGCCGCAGTACTGGCGTCCACCAGTGGATGGATCCTGGCAGTGTGGAGCAGACAGCACCTCCTACAATCAGGTGTCACTTGAGGCCAATTACAGGCCTATAAATACCCAGCAAGCACTCACATGTTTGCCTTGGTTTCATCCTTGCGCCCTTACCTGCTAGCTTTCGATCTAATCCTGATTCTGAACCTGTTCCTTTTCCCCTTTTTCCTGTGACACGTGTATCTGATCCTGTCTCCCTGCCCTGATCCCTATCCTGTCCCACCTGTTACCTTGCATCCCTGCTCTGCAGTCTGATCCATCCATCCTCTCCCTGTCCTGTGTTCCTTACCCCATCTGCTGATCTCCCTGTGTATGACCTTGGCCTGGCTTACCTCTATGTTTCTGGAACATCCCCTGTCCATCTGCTGATCTGCTGTGTATGACCCTGGCCTGGCTATTGTTTATGATCCTGGTATTTTCCCATTTATTGTACTTATCTGTCTGTTGTTATTTGTGGGTCTCTGTCTGTTGGTTGGTTATTGCACTGTGTCATATTGGAGGTGGTTGTACTTATATTATTCACTTACTTTAATAAATCATTTATATTCTCACTTACATGTGTTTGGTGTTCCTCTGTAGCTAGCCACACTGTTCTGGTCACACCTTGTACATGACAGCTACAATGAATGCAATATATATATATATATATATATATATATATATATATATATATATATATTTAATACACTGCAGCTAACTGAATAACCTGCCTGCCTGATGTATATTAGAAACAGTACACCAGGAATGGCCTGCAGTCAGATATAGCTACACTGGATGCAGAGTATACATATATATATATATATATATATATATACATACACACACATATATTGTAGCAGAGCGTCCCAGAGAGAGCCAGGAAAAGTCCTGTTCGGGGTTTATACATCTCCCAGGCTCCTCTCATACAGGTTCAGGGATCTCTGATCCATGGTCCGGTTCAGGTCTTGGTCCCCTCCCCCAGGCTAATTTAAAGCTCACCTGAGCAAGACAGCCTTGCTCTTGGCCTGGGATACTCAGAGAACTTCTGTGTAAGAGAGCAAAAAGGTATGTGGAAGCTGGCAAGCTGTAGGCTTGCTCAGCTTAGTAGTTAGGATCTGTAAATATTGTTTAGTTAGTGCCGAGACACGGCTAGGTTTTGTTTTGGCTATTTTTGTTCCTATTTGTTTCTTTTGGAACACTGTACAGCACCTGTATATAGACTTGTAAATATCACAAATAAACACCGCACTGTTTGTCACTATTCCACTGGCTTTGGTATCTGTGCCTGAAAGACTGCTCATCCCAGGGAGCTTTGTGCCTACTACCTGTCCCCCAGGTTACAATATATATATATATATATATATATATATATATATATATATATATATATATATTATATATTAAATACACTGCAGCTAACTGAATAACCTGCCTGCCTGCTCAATCTAAATCACACTCTCTCTCCGTCCACACCAACAACAAACTACAAACCAATCCAGTTTACCTGACCGGAATCATTAGACAGATCAGATCCTTTGAGGAGATCAAAAGATTTCGAGAAATAGTGCTCTTGCCGCTCTTTAATTACGGTGAAACTCCATGAGAAGAGTACCATTTTAATAAATTAATGGAATTTGCTCTTTGTGCTGAAGTGGAGGAAAAAATTCAACACATTGAGGAGATATCGCTTGATGAATCAAAGGTTTTAATGATAATAAAACATTATTATACCGAGGGACCAAAGTACAAGAACATAGTCAGGGCAATGGATACAGCAATACATCAGGTATTGATGATCCCTGAAAAACTGAGCTATTCAGTGGTGTCTAACACTCTACGGGGCATATTTCAAGGAATTTTCAGGAGGCCCAAAAATAGAAAAGGCTATTTATATAGGCTAGCAAATTCATTTGTACAGGCCATATTCTCCTCTGTGCACAAGGTTCCTTATGGGCTGCAATACCTAATAAAAGTCCTACATGAATCTTTGCGAAAAAAGTTTCCATATGAAAGTAAAGATTCACTGTTGTGGCCTGTTGGATATTTCCTCTCAGAGTACTTCCGCACAGCCATAGAGGAACCAAATAAATTTGGCTACTGTATAGATAAAAAAGCAAACCAGAAGTTTAACTTATGATTTGTGTCTCAAATCTTCCGCTCGACTATAAACTCCTTTGCTCCCTATAGAGATCATTCACCTGGGTTGAATGACTTTATCAAGCAAACCTCCCAAAAGTTCAGGGCATTCTTTAGGCGAGTTATGGATGTTCCAGATCCGGAGATAGAATTCGGCTTTACCAACTACGCTGACGCTGTACAGATTCCTAAGATAACCATGAATGCAGAGGACATCATCAATATACATTCTCTGCTTTCTAAACATGAGAATTTTGTATTTTGCCGCCACGGACATTTGCCAAACACATACCTTATGCACCGAGTCTATAAGGATATTGGACCGGTGCCGCTTCTTAAAGTGGGGTTCCACCCAAATTTTGAACTATATCTGTATGTATTTGCTTAATTGCCTAATATCCCCCTTAGCACCAATGGAGGGATTCCCATGGTTTCAACCGGGGGAGGATGGAAGAAACTTAGAAGGTTGGGGTAGAGACGGGGGGGGGGGGGGGGGGGTAACGTGTGCCAGGATAGCTCCATCGGGCACACTGGTACCCTTAAAAGATTTAATATTGAACTGGGGAGACATCCCAATGTCTACCTGGAGATACTTCCAAATAGTAGATTTTTATAATAAAAGGAAATCGTTGATTAGACCCCTGAATTCTCTCACCACATTTGAATCTTCGTGTATAGAGAACCCAGAAGCTAAGCATTTACTATCTAAGATGTATAAACTGATACTTAAAACTCAAAATATATCAACACATTATATTAAGGAGTGGCTACAATCAAATCAAGTATTAAGGAGTGGGAAAGAAATAGGACAGAGGTTCTCAACTTTACAGATACAAAAGATGATTAAAATAACCCATGGCTCCTCAATAAGCTCCCATATCCAGGAGATGGTATATACATTTTTGACCAGATGGTATCTTACTCCAGCCCGGTTAGTACAAATGTTTCCAAAAGCTGATGCATGCTGCTGGAGGGGATGTGGGGAAAGGGGTACACTCCTCCACTAATGGTGGACATGCCTTAAGATTAAAAAATTTTATGAGGTAGTGGCCCCTTGGATCAAGAGGCTGACTTTAAGACCTATAGAATTCTCGGTTATGCACTTCTTGTTTCACGGAATGCCATCCTCGAACAAAACATATAAAAAAAGTATTACCCCACATTTGCTGAATGCGGCAAAGGTATTGATACCAAGGTATTGGAAGCAACCTAACTGCCCTACATTGCTTGACTGGAAAAAGGAAGTAGATCCAATAATGGAAGCGGAAAGATGGGTATATATGACTAAAGATAAATATGAGGAATTTAATGACATATGGGAAATTTGGAGATATCATTCACCTGAGATATTATAGATTGGAATATATGTACTGGATATTGCCGTGCCGCTCTGTTCAAAGTAAGAGGTGGGAGCACTTGCCTTTCCAAGATGCACTTAGGGCAGAAGGGGTGGGGGAGTAGGGGGAGATAAGTTCTCGCTCTGCCCAGTTATCCCTAATTATTACTGGAGAGAAGGGGGGGGGATGTTGTTGGGAAGGGGTTTTGATTATGTTTTGGGGGGGGGGGGGGTTCTTTTTCTCCCTCTCTCTCGCTTCTCTTCCATCCTCCCTCCATCCCCTCACACAGGGGAGGGAGAGGAGAATGTGGAGGATATAGGTATGCACAAAGGGGAAATGTGTTTTTGTTTTGGTGATACTTAAGAAGAAAATTGAATTTAAATATAAAGATAATGGTGGAAGAGTGAAAGAGATCAAGAGCACAGGAGATATCGGGGGTGCACAAGGATGGAGGGAGGGGGAATACATGGATGATGGGGGTATGCACTTTTGTGGAGGAGACTCGATGGAAGGATTATTGAATTATTCAGGTGGAGGGGTTAAATATAAATGGGGGGAGGGGTAAAGGTATTTTGGTGATGAAGATTTGTGTTGAAGAAATGCATATATATTGATGTAAAATCGTTAAGTATAGAACTATTGGAGTAAGCAAAGGGAAAGGTTTAAGAACATAGAAGATAAATGGGGTGGAGGGGGAGGGAGGGGGGAACACACATATATAAAGGGGGAAAGTAGTGGTGGGGATTTGGATTGGGGATTGTTTGGGGATTGATTGTTTTTTCTTTGATGTGGTGTGGTTAAACTTAAATGAATTGGGGGGAGAATTAATTAAAGGGGAGGTGGGGGGGGGGGTGTTGAGGTGTGTTTGGTATTTAAAATATGGGGGAGGGGAAGGGGAGGGAATACAAAGGGGAGATAGATTTTTTTTCTCTACTTTTTTTTCGTTTATGTATAAAGTATTGGCGGTGAAACATTGAATGTACACAGATATAAGTTATAAATAAGAGTTGTATTATGTAAAATTTGAATAGAATTGAATATGTCTAAAATAAATAAATAAAAAAAAATTTATAATAAAAAAAAGAACAGTCACGGAGTTGTTGTGAAGCCACTCCTTCATTATTTTAGCTGTGTGCTTAGGGTCATTGTCTTGTTGGAAGGTAAACCTTCGGTCCAGTCTGAGGTCCTGAGCACTCTGGAGAAGGTTTTTGTCAAGGATATCCCTGTACTTGGCCACATTCATCTTTCCCTCGATTACAACCAGCCGTCCTGTCCCTGCAGCTGAAAAACACCCCCACAGCATGATGCTGCCACCACCATGCTTCACTGTTGGGACTGTATTGGACAGGTGATGAGCAGTGCCTGGTTTTCTCCACACATACCGCTTAGAATTAAGGCCAAAAAGTTCTATCTTGGTCTCATCAGACCAGAGAATCTTATTTCTCACCATCTTGGAGTCCTTCGGGTATTTTTTTTTAGCAAACTCTATGCGGGCTTTCATGTGGACAACGATGTGGGTGAGCAGGGTGGGAGGGTGATCAGGGCAGAGATAGAGAAAAGTGGAAGCTGTGTGGCCTTTGTTGAAAAAATCCACCTGAGCTGCTCCAGGAAACAAATCCTGAGGGTGGTGGAAATCGTAAGACAAAGTTCAGGCAACGTAATTATTCTCCACAGCAACGAGCCCCATGTGATGGCGTTGCTCGATGCCTTGTTTGATAATGGTGTGACTGGGAAGATTTTCATTTCTTCTGTTTCCCTTACAATCACTCCTGGCCTGTTTTCCAGGAAGGCATGGAAAGTTCTTAATGGGACTGTAGGCCTAATGCCCAAAACAAGACCTATGCCAGGCTTTGAGTCCTTCCTTCAAAATCTACATCCAGCTTCAAATTCTACATTTCCCTTCATTAAACCCTTCTGGGAAACAGCATTTCACTGCAGCTGGTCTGGAGAAGGAACACTGGAAGGCAAAGAAATGTCTACAAGTGGTGGGTCACCATGCACTGAAGATGGAACTCTGAGGATGAAAATCACAGAATTATTTGAAATCTATGACCTGAGCTACACATATCACGCCTACCTGGCTATATATATGCCTATGCCCATGCTCTGTCAGTGGTACCCAGCCCTGGCAGGTAAAATTAATGAGACAATGTCCTAACATCAACATAGATAACAGAGCAGGTAGACAGTAAAGATGAAGGCATACTCGACTGCTAGGCATATCAAGTCTTGCAAACAAAATTTAGGCTGTAGCCTTTGTAATCTTACGGAGTAGTGATCCAAAAAAATAAAGGATCAGTTGACATTTCAGCTTGTGGTAGGTGTTGGAGTGTTCAAGTACCCAATGATTTCTTAGATTTCTCAGGTCAGTGGTGGGATCGCTGAACACCTGCTTTATGATGCAGTCCCATTCCTGGACTTATTTCCGTTATGAAGAATGTGACTGGACCTTTGCTCCCTGGGTGGAAGCAGTGGTCTCTCTGCAGCAGTATCATACACATTTTTTGAGGCAGAGCAAGAGTTCTCCATTCAGTAAACTTGTGCTCCCTGCTTTTTGGAGATCTCAACACTAATGCCGCGTACGCACGAGGTGACTTTCCGACAGAAAAGGTTTGACGGAACGAATCCGTCGGACATTCCGATCATGTGTGGGCTTCATCGGACCTTTTCTGTCGAAAAATCTGACGGACCTTAGAAATAGAACATGTTTCAAATCTTTCCGACGGACTCGATTCCTATAGAAAAAAATGTTCGTCTGTATGCTAGTCCGACTGACTGAAAACGACGCAAGGGTAGCTAATGGCTACTAGCTATTGAACTTCCTTTTCTAGTCCGGTCGTACATCATCACGTTCGAAACGATCGGACTTTGGTGAGATCATGTGTAGGCAAGTCCGTTTCGTCGGAACTCCATTGAAAAGTCCTTCGGAGTTCAGTCCGACGAGAAGTTCGCTCGTGTGTACGCGGCATAATGCAGCAGGGATGTCAGAGCTCTGCAGAGAGACTTCCACATGGAGAGCAAGCATCCTTCTCTACAGCACACCGAAGGGGGACAGACATTTCTACTCTACAGAAAAACAACTATAAGATTTGCACACCCTTTGTTTTGATGTATCTGGAATGTATTTAGCAGGTTTAAAATGAAAATTCAGTTGGGCTTTAAATCTGAACTCCAGGCCAACAGTTAAAGAGAAGGTCCAGCCTCCCCCCCCCCCCCCCAAAAAAAAAAAATGTAAAAAAAAAATTAAAGCCAGCAACTACAAATACTGTAGCTGTGGACTTTAAATAAAACACTTAGAACACTTTCCTGTCCAAGGATCAAGCGATGTCCTCACCCAAGCTGATTCCTTTGGCTTTTCTATAACCATTGTATATGGAAATACACTTTATTCATAGAAGTAGTTTAGAAGATTTAGACAGGCATGTTTAGTATATGTAACGTGGATTTTTCATTAATGCTCCATGAATTGCTAGACACATGGATCCACATACCAATCAATGAGTCACATGCAGCCTAGCTCTAGTGATCCTCAACACAATCCAGACATAATGAATTCTTCAAGAGCTCCAATGACTTTGAGAACCTCATAGAACAGAAGAACATTTACATTGATGGATCCACAGGTCCTGCATTCTCTACAGAAAACCTCTTTCCGCCCTCCATCTGGGGACACCATCACTTTTTACGCCAATGGAGATGTTTCTGCATCATATGACATTGTGACCATCCAGATTCTTAAAGAAGAATTCCAAATGCTGACTGTTGGATCATTTAACCCTGAGGCAAAGTCAGGTCATGTGATCGATATTAGCACCAGCAACATTCTGTGGAATGAGCGATTTTCCCAGGTAAGAATTAATACTCACTGACCTCTAGAAAACAATGCTGGAGCAGGTCAGAAGTGTCCCTTTAAAGCATATCCAAAGCTAGAACTTTTTCTAGCTGCCAGTGCCAGTGACTAGAACCCTCCTTTGTTATCCTAAGTGGACGTCTCTGAGCAGTAGCCGCGCCCACCCACCCTAGGCAAAATGGCCGACTGAGTACTTCCTGCGGCCTCGGGAAAATGGCCGCCCATTATATTCTATGCACCAGCTATTTAAGGACACACACAATGCCTTCCTTTATCCCCTGAAGAAGTCACGTAGGGACGGGAAAGGCATTTTTTGTTTGTATCTGCACTACGAGCTCGCTGCTCGTCGGATTTTCGCCTGATTTGTTTTTTAAAATGTGAGTACCTGTATAATTTTAATAAAATCACATTGCTATTAGACAATACTACACTATTGTGGATTTTCCTTTCTGGTTTATCTCGGTGACCCCGGGACACTACTTGATGAGATGCAAGTCCATAAAGGTGACAAGCCAGGATAGGATTAGACCACCACCGCCCCCACTGCCTGCTTACTCCAGGACATTTAAAGTCTGCCATTTCCATATATTGGCTAAATGCAAGTACCCCATTACCTCAAGGTAAGGGGCCATTGCCCACCAGTGTGTGCCGTGCTGCATGAAGAGATATATCACCTTTGTCACGTTTATTTCTGCACGGAGTGGATCACATGCTCTGGACTCTGTTTATAATAATTCTAGTGTATACCACCTTTTTTATATTTTTTCATTTTTTTCACGTTACTGAGAGGACTGTATATCACGGTATTTGGTATAAGTGCACTATTTATGTTACACACACCTGGTTATGTGTTAAGTAACACCAGGTGCACACGTGCTCGGTCAGCAGACCATTATATATATTTTTTTTAATTTTTTTGATATTTATTTTTTTGATATATTTACTCTTTAGAAGTCCTGGGTTATTATCATTTTTGCATACGGATTCACTATCACTCCAAGTAGCACCTATGACACTTATTTGATGTGTATTTATCAGTTAAAGTGGATAATTAAGTTTTTTTCCAAGTATATAATCTATTTATGTTTTTTATGACACATACACAGATTTAGGCACCCTCAGATAGAGGTTTATTTTTACACGCGATTGCAGAAACACACATGGTTGATTGGAGTAGATCCGCAACTTAGAGACACCCACCACTACTGTGGTACCACACTTAAGTCAATTCTTCTATTATTTTGTTTAAATTTAGGATTAGCGCAACACCACACTTTCATTTGATTTACCTGAGCGAGGGGCAGGCTGCACCCTACCCGGTGTGAGCTGCTTTTCCATATATCAGCATTATTATTATTCTCTATCTCCTATCTCCATGACCCCAGCATTACGATAGCGCAGGAATATTCTTTTGTTTTTCTTATACGTTATCTCCATTCATTCCCGCTGCCATCATGGAGGTATTCTCGTACATGGAGAAAAGGAAAGTCAATTTAGATGAAGTTTTCAGTATGACTAATGCCAACACTAGCAGAAATTTGGATCTAGAAAGTCTAATGAGGAAATTAGGGCACAACATGGAAAAGAAGGTGAGCCTGTGGTGGGATATTTGTACCTTTGAGACTTATTTGAAAGAGAACATAGTCCCAAGGAGATTGAGATGGGACGTCCCCCCGAACGATGGCCTGACTGATCCAGAATCGAACGAAGGAATGGTTCAAATTTTTTAATGATAAAGGTCTGGAGCTACTAACTTTCCTCTTAGAAAGAAAGCAAAGGAAAAATAAGAAGATAGATCAAAATATTCTGGAAATTAGAGAAGAACTAGAGCTATACAAAGACACGACTGAATTCAAAAATCTAACCACACAGCTAAATAAAGATCTGGTGAAGAAGGACAAAGAAGTCCAGCAAAGGAAAAGCAAGAAACACATTAGGGACACGGATGATTTTCGGAATAATCAAGTGTTTAAATGGCAAAGCCAAATAGGAAAAAGCGATATAGGTTCTACATTTTTCACCCCTGAAAAGACAGTGAGGGTATACTCACAACAGGCCAATGGTACACCCGGGCCAGATACTCCATATCATGGCTACCAGGCCCCAAGAAATGGCGGAGAAGACCCGACATCAAGGAATATAGATTATGGCGAGAGAAACACGAACTACTACCAACCCACCCCACATAGAGGTGAGAGGAGACCCCAATACTACAGTCGGACACCACAAAATGGAGGTAAGAGACCGTATTACTGGAAAAATAATAGGAAACCTCCATAGCGGAATAACCGGCAGAGACCTCCTTATGAGCAAAGAGATCAGCGTGGACTGCCATATGACTACAGAGATCAGAGAAGAATGACTCATGATCAGAGAGATAATAGGGCACCACCCTATGATTATCAAAGACCAAGGGAGAGGAGCCCCTTCCAAGACTATGGGCAGGGCCAAAGGACAGGTTCACAACAGAATTACTACCGGCAGTATGAACGAAGTCCAATACCGATGTCTAACTATTATGCCCCCCTAATGAATAGAGAAGAAGATGAGAGACAAGGAAGACAGTACCCACCACACTATGAATACTCTGATCACAACAAGCCTTTTTTAGACAGGGACAGGCCAAACCATCCACCAAGAAATCCGGACGAGACCAGATACCTAAGAAGAAGCCCAGAAAGAAGAGAGGATGTAGAGCCGGAAAGAGAACACAAAAGAGAGTGAAGGGAGAGGGCATTTTTAATTTGAGTGGCCAGGCACTCGCTTCCGAAGAGATTGGAGTTTTAGATAAAGGCCTGAAATATGCGCCAACTAAGAACCTGGACAAATTTGAAACATATATTGGGATACAAAAATTTGTGAGGAAAGTTAATATCCAGAAATACATTGCAGGAAATCCCATAAGATACACAGAAATGGAAAAGGATAATATTTTACATAGCACATTAAGAAACAGTTCAGTTTTTAATCCACCGTTAAAAGACAATAAACATATCAAGGATCTGAAGATTAAGAAGAGGGAAGACCTGAAACACATTAAGAGTGGCATACGTAAGCTAATGAGAAGGAAAGAAATCGTGATCCGACCAGCGGACAAGGGAGGAGGTATCGTGATTCTGTCAAAAGATCAGTACCATAAATCAATGATGAATATGCTAAATGACGCAGATACTTATACAAAACTTTTAAGCAACCCGTTGTTCAGATGTAGGAAAGCGCATGAACAAGTAGTACACTTAGGAACGAAGAAGAATATTTTAAATAAAAAAGAAGCAAGGTTTCTTGTACCTAACTCATGCCGCACCCCCATTATATATTCTCTACCAAAAGTTCACAAAAATGAAACAGATCCACCCCCAAGGCCAATAGTGAACGGGATTGATTCATTGACATCCAGGATAGGTAAATATATTGATTTCTTTCTGCAATCAGCAGTCCAGAGTACGAGGGCGTACCTGCGGGATACCAAGCATATTTTACAAATCCTGGAAGAGATCCCCCGAAGAAACAAGACGTACATTATGGCCACCGCAGACGTCGCATCCCTCTATACGATTATACCCCACCACCTGGCATGTGAAGCTGCCAAATGGGGCCTGAGAAGATACTCTGAGTTGTCATGTTTACAAAGGAGGTTCCTAGTTAAATGCCTGGAATTCAGTTTAAAAAACAATTACTTTTGGTATAATAACACGTACTACCACCAACAAACCGGAGTAGCCATGGGCGCCAAATTTGCCCCCAGCGTAGCTGGGCTTTTTATGGCCAAATGGGAAGAGGAATCTGTCTTTGAGAACCAACCAGAAGAACTACTAATTTATAAAAGATATATTGACGATATTTTTATAGTATGGGATGGCGATATCAATCAGTTAAAAAACTTTTTAGAAAAACTCAATACCAATGATATAAACATCCGACTTTCTTGGGACATAAGCGTAGAGAAGGTAACTTTCCTAGACTTGGACATTTTACAAGAAGACCTAACTTTTAGCACGCAAACGCACTTTAAAAACGTGGACAGGAATAGTTATCTCCCAATCGAAAGTTGCCAGCATAGAAACTGGCTCTATAATGTTCCGAAAGGCCAATTGATGCGATTGAGGAGAAACTGAACGAAACTTCAAGTCTTCCTGGAACAAGCAGAAAAAATAGGAGCTAGATTCACTGCAAAAGGGTATGACCAAGGATACATAAACAAAGAAACCGCAGAAGTAGTAGCGATGGACAGAGATGTATTGATTAAGGATAAAACGGTGAAAAAACGCACAATGGAACGACCAGCATTTTCTTGATTTTAAACGCTCAACACAAAAAAATAGAAAAAATAATCAGACGTCATTGGCATATTCTGCTGGCAGACACACAACTACAGGGGAGTCTACCAAAAAACCCCAAGTTCATCTACAAAAGAGCACCGTCAATCCGGGACAAATTGGTGAAAAATGTGATAGATCCACCAAAATATACCTTTACATTCTTCTCAGGGAAAGGATTCTTCCCATGTGTAAGGACGAAACGCCCCAACGAAAAAGTGTTTCATTTCACATCCACATCTACGGGTGACACCTATGAAGTACAAAACTTCATCTGTTGCAACACAGAGGGGGCTGTATATGCCCTACAATGTAGCTGTGGGTTGCAATATATAGGCCGGACAAAAAGACCGCTAAAAGTGAGAATTAAAGAACATGTGAAAAATATTAAAAATGGATACGATAAACATAGCGTATCCAGACATTTTTTATTGTGTCACAATAAGGACCCTTCTCACCTAAAATTCTGGGGTATTGAACCCTATGTAAGACACTGGCGGGGGGGACATAAAGTTGGGACCCTGAGCCAACTAGAGTCCAGGTGGATTTTCACCTTAAACACTTTCTCACCAAGGGGCCTCAATATAGATTTCAATCTGAACTGTTTCTTGAGCAATTTTTAATATGCATTTTTTAATTTTATTTCTACGTTCATATTTTAATTTTGCAATATTTTACATTATGGATTACCGTAAGTTTACTATCCATATATTTCTCTTATTATCCTGCCAATCTATTCTACCCTCACATTAATCAGAAGAGGCTATAGCATATTGAGGTGGATAAGTTATGATATAGTTTATAGATGTATTCAGCAATTTTACTGATGAGTATCCACCTGGGAGGGTATGAAAGTAATACACTGAATTCATACACATTTATTCTGGCATCACTTAAATAGATATATGTTTCTATACCATGCATAGAGTGCTTGCTGTCATCTGTGATAGCCACACTCATATATATTGCACTAGCACTTTTTGATTGTAAATGTGTTATGATGTATTCCATTGTTTTTAGAATGCCTTTCCCCGACCAATCGTTTTTATATATTTTTTTATATATCTTTTTATATTTTTATTTTTTATATATATATTCTATGCTTTTATATATGCACTCTATATTGTATATTCTATATATATATATATATATATATATATATATATATTTTATTCATATACTCTAGGGTGATTCCTTTTTAGCAGTATTTGCAATACTTTAAAACCTCCTTTATGTTTGCCTTGGTGGATTGCGATATGACCAGCTATCCCCAGTTTAAGCTCTGCAACCTAACTTTTCCCTGTGATTTTATTTTTGATCTGTCAGTTTTTTCTGTCATGGATGGGAGCGCCCTGCCTGCTATTGAATGCCGCTGTACACAGGCGTTTATACTGGCCGTGACGCTGGGGTAACACTGTTCCCCCTTTGCTGACAGTGAGAATGAGCCTATTCGTGGATTGGCCAGTCCCCGCACAGCTGCCAGTGACTAGAACCCTCCTTTGTTATCCTAAGTGGACGTCTCTGAGCAGTAGCCGTGCCCACCCACCCTAGGCAAAATGGCCGACTGAGTACTTGCCGCGGCCTCGGGAAAATGGCCGCCCATTATATTCTATGCACCAGCTATTTAAGGACACACACAATGCCTTCCTTTATTCCCTGAAGAAGTCACGTGGGTCGTGGCGTCACGCGTAGTCACGGGAAAGGCATTTTTTGTTTGTATCTGCACTACGAGCTCGCTGCTCGTCGGATTTTCGCCTGATTTGTTTTTTAAAATGTGAGTACCTGTATAATTTTAATAAAATCGCATTGCTATTAGACAATACTACACTATTGTGGATTTTCCTTTCTGGTTTATCTCGGTGACCCCGGGACACTACTTGATGAGACGCAAGTCCATAAAGGTGACAAGCCAGGATAGGATTAGACCACCACCGCCCCCACTGCCTGCTTACTCCAGGACATTTAAAGGCTGCCATTTCTATATATTGGCTAAATGCGAGTACCCCATTACCTCAAGGTAAGGGGCCATTGCCCACCAGTGTGTGCCGTGCTGCATGAAGAGATATATCACCTTTGTCACGTTTATTTCTGCACGGAGTGGATCACATGCTCTGGACTCTGTTTATAATAATTCTAGTGTATACCACCTTTTTTATATTTTCATTTTTTTCACGTTACTGAGAGGACTGTATATCACGGTATTTGGTATAAGTGCACTATTTATGTTACACGTACCTGGTGATGTGTTAAGTAACACCAGGTGCACACGTGCTCGGTCAGCAGACCATTATATATATTTTTTTTTTTTTTGATATTTATTTTTTTGATATATTTACTCTTTAGAAGTCCTGGGTTATTATCATTTTTGCATACGGATTCACTATCACTCCGAGTAGCACCTATGACACTTATTTGATGTGTATTTATCAGTTAAAGTGGATAATTAAGTTTTTTCCAAGTATATAATCTATTTATGTTTTTTATGACACATACACAGATTTAGGCACCCTCAGATAGAGGTTTATTTTTACACGCGATTGCAGAAACACACATGGTTGATTGGAGTAGATCCGCAAATTAGAGACACCCACCACTACTGTGGTACCACACTTAAGTCAATTCTTCCATTATTTTGTTTAAATTTAGGATTAGCGCAACACCACACTTTCATTTAATACTCACTGACCTCTAGAAAACAATGCCGGAGCAGGTCAGAAGTGTCCCTTTAAAGCATATCCAAAGCTAGAACTTTTTATTTAAATTTTGGACAGAGTATGGAGTATTTATTAGCAATATCAGGTTTTTTCTCTACTTTCTTTTTTCTGTGTCCGGTTAGGAAAATTTTTCTTCAAGTCTCTCTGTAGATATACTGCAGGAGGTGAGAGGAAATGTCTCCAAAGTGAGGGGAAAACCCCTCTTAGTCAGTTAGTGCCACAGGTGTCTTCATTTGAAGATGTCACCTCCGGTTGTGGTGACAACTGTAAAATTTTGGATTTCCCCACAAAGACATTGCAGCTCTAATGAAGTGCAATAGGGCTCAACAGCATCTGGTATCCCAATTCAAAAACTAAAATGTTTCAATAAGGAGCAAATTAAAAGGGCCATAACCAAGCAGAGACGGGAGGCTTGTGAGGTCAGAATGAAGAGAGAGAGGCTGGATTCCTATGGACAGCTCTTCTACTATCTGCAGACTTTAACAAGGGGCTAAATTCTATGTTACATTTATTCATAGTTTCATTCATATATTTACCCTTTCAGATATGTGGTCAGTAAATGAAAGGATTAAAACACACAACACAAAGAATGTAATAAAAAGTTTTACTTAGCTTCGATTAAAGATGTATTACAGATGATACGATACAGGATAAATATACCATATTCAATTCCAGGGGAACCCATAACTACTGAAAGTTCTGGAAGGCGATGGTCTGTTCAAACTCTAGGCACATTCATGTCCTTAGAAGAAATTCATTGGCCTTCTCTGTTGTCTGACCTTTTAAAGGCTAGATGGAAGGCACTAAAAAGCTGGTTTTATCTGGTACTAACAAAAGACTAACCATAATGCTCCCGAGAGACAATGTCTGTGAGTGACCATATGTGAGATCAGAAACATACATTATATATATATAAGTAATCACCTTAAAACTATTACTAAGTTTCCTGTAATTCAACAACTAAAGTTATATATGAATATAGACCCATACTACATTCCACCCCTTGACTTACAAGATTCTTAGTTTAGTTTATAATACTCAAAGATTACTTATAGATATATCAAGATGTTCTACTCAAGGTAGTCTTTTCGCTTGTACTCCAATATAAACATTTCTGACTTCATTAATTTCATCCTTCACATTTCCAGTATTATGAGTATGTATGCGAAACACTCCTCATTATTAAATATGGTCCATCCCCCATATATCCCACCCCGTGGGTATTTTCTACATGTAAATCAATGTATAACAGTTTTACATCCTTCTACCTCGTCTTATTTATCTAAAGTTCTCTTGACCCACTTTCTTTGTCTGATTTACCTGTCCAGGAAATCTCATTCTGCTATGTTAGGGCTGAAAAATATAAAAAATGTCCAGGCTTATAAAAACAACTATATGTTGGACTAACAGAATAACACCAAACTTCCTTTTGAAAGTACAGGCATGAGCATCAAACTTTCCTTTCCAAGAGTTTAAACGCATAGATACTTGTCAAAGTCCTCCATATCTGGTGATGGACAGCAGAGACTTAGACATCCGGTTACCAGATCGCAGCTGCAGCATAGCACTTGCAACACTGTAGAACTGAAAGAACTGTAGAATACAAAGTCCATATCCTTCGGACTATTGCAGCTCACAAGTCATAGACGTGTAGGCACATAACCACATAGTAGCTGGAACTTTTACAGATAGTTCTAGCACATGACCATCAGAGCAGATAAAACTGTTCAAGTAATTCACCATCAGATTCAGGTACTCAACCATGATAGTGAATGGAACAGTTCAGGTACTCGAGCCTCAGAACAGGTGAAACTTGCACCAACAGTTCAGCTGCTGATCATTGGTAAAGACTTTATAGACCGTTGCTGTCAAAAGTGTTTGTCTCCTTTCTCCAATATGCTTCTAGTTGACATCATGCAGGTGCGTTACCAAATATGTCAATCCAACATTCCTTAATTAACAACAATGGCCATATAGCCCATTATAGATTTCTGAACAGGTAAATCGATAATCATTAGTGACCTGGCTTAACACTGAAAGACTGAACTTTCTACATTAAAGGTGAAATATTATTACAGGTATATTACTTATCCCCCACCTGAACTATACACTACTCTGTCTCAAATTATAGGCCCAACTTTAAACTACTTCATGTGTGTTTCCTCTATGTACTTTGATTTCCTTCCACACTCTAAAGACATTCTGGCAGGCTAACCGGCTCTTATCTACACTGATCCCAATATGTGTGTTAGAATATTATTCCAGATTCATAATTTGGCACTTATAGGTGTTATATTATATTCATGGCAAGCTTGCAAAACATATTTGGTTTTATGATTAATCATAATAAATAGAGTATGTGTGAATGACCTTGATCAATTGATTTGACATGATTCTTCATCTAAAAGCTGAGCATTGCTGGATTTTTCTAGTGTAGCCAATTTGAGTATGACATTTAAGGTATCTTGGTATAGAATGTCATGAGAAGACAAAAATAGACACGTGTCCACGTAGCTAAAGGAATAATACATTGTGGATTATATCCTGTTAAGTTAGTTTGTAGTTCCAGTCATATTAATAAGTATTAGTATATAGTTACTTAATGTAAAGTTGATAATATGTGTTCATATTATGTAGATGTTTGGTTATATGACATTACATGATCAGCCCATTACTTCAAGTATGGAGTGTTACATGTGGGCTTGTCAATCGTATGCCATATATGACTCTGAGTTAGAATCTTCTTTTGGATAGCATATTGCTGAAGCTAGCAGAAATGAATATGTGCCATGCAAGGTTCTAAGCTGGTGTGAGGTTATGACGTTCACACGTTCACATGTAACATATAAAGCCTATGCTTCCATATTGGAGGGCAGACAGACACACACTCACAGACACACACACACCCCCTCAAGGATAGATGACACTGACATGATCACAAGACAATTTGACAAGTTGGGACATCTGAATTCTGCCAGAAGTCTAAGAACGTCATTTCCTGCTTTTTCTTGGATGACACACAAGACAGCATGGAGACAGGCAGCATCCATGAAGCACACATGCTTTCATAAGCTTATTACAGCTTTATAACTTTTTATTCTATGTCATATATTTTTACCCACACTGAACTGAACTATTATACTTTTTTTACATTGTATTTATGATGCCAACTAGCATAGCTATCCCTATCTGGATCAATAGTCCCTGCCATCCTCCCTTTATCCAGGTAAAATACTGATCCCAGGGGTTGGTGAGCCCTGAATTCTGTTTTAATTCTTTGGACAGGTCCTCTAGTTTCTGGATGGCTAAAGTCACTTTACCATTTGGGCCGGTTTTGTCTGGAAAGTAAGTGCAGCATGTACTTGTCTCGGAGATCATCTGACATACACCCCCCTTTTCAGCTAGGAGCATGTCTAAGACCATACGGTTTTGGAAAGTCATGTATGAAGTTGCCTCTAACTGTTTGGCCAAACCTTGGAGTGCGTCTCTGGTGTAATTAACAAATCTTTGCTGGTTATAGTAGATGTAATTTATCCAGTCTACATTCTTATTTACAGTGATAATGGGTATCAGCGACTCAAAACCTGCTGCTACTTGGTCTCTGGCTTTGAATTCATCTGGGACCCCCCTTGGGACCCCTATGGCGTCTATGTATACATGGGGGTCAAAACTTCCTGCTGGGGCACTCCTGCGTTTCCTGTTGGGTTTGGGTACATCACTTGCTTCTGGCTCTGGGTTCTCTGAGAGAACATGCAGGGGCATTATGGTTTTAGCCATTGCACATTCTCCTGTTCACTGTCCTGTCATTCTACTTCTAATTTTCATGACTCCACAGATCCAGTACACGTCCCCTAAGGACTGAACTTGATTTTGCGCTAGATCTGCAGACACCTCACTGTAATGCCCCGTACACACAGTCGGATTTTCCGACGGAAAATGTGTGATAGGACCTTGTTGTCGGAAATTCCGACCGTGTGTAGGCTCCATCACACATTTTCCATCGGATTTTCCGACACACAAAGTTTGAGAGCAGGATCTAAAATTTTCCGACAACAAAATCCGTTGTCGGAAATTCCGATCGTGTGTACACAAATCCGATGGACAAAGTGCCACGCATGCTCAGAATAAATAAAGAGATAAAAGCTATTGGCCACTGCCCCATTTATAGTCCCGACGTATGTGTTTTACGTCACCGCGTTCAGAATGATCGGATTTTCCGACAACTTTGTGTGACCGTGTGTACGCAAGACAAGTTTGAGCCAACATCCGTCGGAAAAAATCCTAGGATTTTTTTTGTCGGAATGTCCAAACAAAGTCCGACTGTGTGTACGGGGCATTAGACTCACAATAACCTTTGGTGAAGTATTGATCTGTGTGCTTGTTGATTGTCATTCTATCTAAGAGTGACTTCAATATGTGTCAGTGACACATACATACACAGTCATGGGACCTATTGCTCTTTTATTGGACCGGACACTGTAATCAGTACCTGGAAGTATCTTATTATAAGGGAATATGAAAGTGGCAACGTGTGTTGGATGAATTACACCAGAATTGGGTTATGCCATCTTTCTGTTTGATGGCTATTTCTTGTGCCTGAACAACAATCACAATAAAAAGGATAAACAGGATCATGACTTGGTCTCCTCAGCCTCTTCCTCGGGCACAGGACTTGCGGTGAGAGGCGTGTATCCACGAGTTCCTTCCGGCCACTTTTACTGATGTGGTAGTTGTCAGAAGGACTTGGAAAGGACCATCATATCTGGGTTCAAGGGTGTGTTTCCTCACAAACTTCTTTACCAGGACCCAATCACCAGGGACCAACTTGTGCGATCCTGTGTCTAACTCAGGATCTGGAATGGAAGAAAACACTTGCGCATGTATACGGGTTAATTCTCGAGATAAAGCAGTCACATAATCAGTTAATACATCAGATTGAAGTTGCAACTGTTGTGGAAAATAACAACCCAGTCTGGGGGCTGAGCCAAACAATATCTCATAGGGTGACAAACCATGATTTCCCCTTGGGGTGTACCTAACATTGAACAAGGCAATGGCAAAGGCAATGGGTAAGCTGTCTGGCCAACTCATTCCCGTTTCCTGAGACATTTTCAGCATTCTAGACTTTATTGTGCCATTCAGTCTTTCCACCTTCCCACTACTCTGAGGATGGTATGGAGTGTGAAAAGCTAGTGTGACCCCTAAGGCTGTCCATATCTCCTTGGTTACTGAGGCTGTGAAAGCCGGCCCCTGATCACTCTCTATAACCTCTGGGACACCATATCTGCACACTATTTCTGTTAAAAGTCTTTTAGCTGTGGTCTTCGCCGACATGTTGGTAACGGAATAGGCTTCCGGCCTACGTGGCAGTCTCTTGTTTAATTCCGTGATTCCTTCAACTTCTGCGGCTCCTTTTTTGATCCACACTTCTTTTTCTTCTTTGTCAGCTGTCTCCTGTTTACAGGAAGGTTTTGTAGAATCATAGTGGTTTGTACAGTCTCTTCAGGGGTGTCTATTGGGTCACCCAGGATAGGTGCGTTCGATCTGCAGCTTGTTTCCCAGCAGAGTAGGGCATCCATTAAGTCCTTGATAGCTGCACTGTATTTTACAGGTGTTCCTGCTGCTGTCAGGAACCCTCTGGTTTTCTGGATGATCCCAAAATTTCCTTCTGCCAATTTGCATGCTGTTTCACTGACTGTCGGTAAGTGTGTTGTGTCCATCTTCATCACTTCGAAGCAGTCATGAGTGGTGAGATGAGAATCATTTTCCAAAGAGGTTCCCCCCTCGAGAAGAGGAAGGAGAGTGGATGGGTTAAGGGTATCACATCAGAGGATGGTGATGTTATCGGGGAGAAGCAAGGCACACTGAAGTCTGAGGTGTCTTGCTGAGGACAGGTGTTTGGGCTGTACTTGGTTCAGTATGGCAGTTATGTCATGAGGGGCATTGGGCTGCACAGACGGCTTTAAGGCAGGAGGGTCCCCCCCTGGCCACTGAGTCCAGTTGACAGGAGTGATACCCTGAGTCTGTTATCATGGGCCTGAGCCAAAACTCCTGTGGCATGTCCTTGCCTCTCTGAGACAAACAGTTTGAAAGTCTTTTAGTCCCAAAGCAGAGTCTGTTGAGAGGATCTCCTTCAGAGTTTCCAAATTGTCCGCAGCTTCTGGAGAAAGCAAGAAAGGGTCAGATTTCAGGGCATCATAAAGGGATTGCTTTACCTTGAGGCAAAGGGATGCCCTTGATTGCAGCAACTCTTTCTTCAGTGAGATGCAGAGGCCTGGGAAAATCACCTTCTTTCTGGACTTTTTGCTTTTTAAGGCCTTGCAACCTTGCTCAACCAGGTAGCAGAGGAGGCGTTTAGGGTAGATTGAGGCAATAACAAGCAGGAGGTCATCTACATATGGAAGGAGTACAATGTCTGGGTGTAACTTCACCCAGGTGTCCAGAATAAGGACCGTTGCCTTGGCAAATTGGGAGGGGGAGTTCTGGGCACCTTGTGGCATAACAGTCCAGGTGTAGCTGGCAGGTGAAACAGGCTTGCCTGAATCCTTGTGGAGAAGGTCCATGTGATCCGGAGAGGTAGGCGAGGTGAGGTGTCATGTCCCTGGTACTGGGCGCTTTCCTGTGGACCATGGTTGGGGCTTGGTTGACTGTGGGTGAATTTCCATGGGCTTCGGTATTCCCTTCTGGAGTGGCTGGGTCTTTCGCAGTTGTAGCAAGCAGACACATGGAGTTGGTACTGGTGGGCGCAGATAGGGTGTGTCAGAGGCCATCATGAGAGGAGCTACTCTCTACTGTTCTGTGAGGATTCTGGACCTAATAACTACTAATAACAACGTCTCAAGCTCCAAGGTTGTGGGCTCTCTATACTCAGACCCTTTCGGATTGACTCTTTAAGACCTGAAAAAAATGCGGCAGCTAACATGTGTCTATGCGCTCTGTTCAGTACGCTAAAACCCAAATCAGTAAACTTCTTGTACACATATTGACTTCAGGCATTTTAGAATGGAGATGTGAACCATCTCCATACAAAATAATTTTTTATAGGGAGCCTCGATCCAGCCGATCTCCACAACATACATATTTATTTTTCTTTCTAAACATTCTAATTAGATACTGAGTCTTTTTTTTTTTTTTTTTTTTTTTAGAATAAAAAAACGCTCAGATGTGAATGGGGCCTACCTAAATCTAGCACATAGATTTAGGCAAAGAAAGCACTTCCTCATTTGCTCTTATGGCATAACGCCTAGAATACATAAACTTCCTCTTTATTGCTAATACAGCTTGAACACAATTAAAACCAAAAGAAACACCTTTTAGCTTCAATAATGCAAGGGTAAGCAATTACAACTAAATTCAGACTCTGACTGAAATATTCAGAAATATTCAATACATCCTATACATGAATTATTTATTTAATTAAAATGCTACATTGGTTGCTACTATGCTCCATCACTGGAAACATGTGGGTGGGTTTCAGTGTGGGCGATTCATGGGGCGGTGGCATAGGGCGTGTTGCCACAGGGGGAGGTGTCACTTAGAACAGGGGCGGTAGACGAAGGGCAGTGTCTACTTCCTGTGGACCAGACGCCATTATAGGGCGGTGGCTGAGTACTTAGCTTCCTCTTTTCTAGTTTTCTTGTACACGTACACAATGCAACCATTTTGGTTTGTTTCCTGTTCCATCCACCCCCTTCTTCATGAATAGCGTTTGCAACTTTAAACCAAGCATCTGCTGTTCGTAGCAACCCATAATTTGACAACAGACCTTATTTACGTTTCAAAAAACAGTACGCCATTCATCTACTTGTAATCTCCCACCCAAATGCATATCAATCCCACACACTTTTGCTAATTTCTTTACCTTTTTCACAGCATCCTCTCCCTCCCGTTCTAGTACCAAATCACAAGCCAGACTGCCCTCTGCACAATTCTTGGACTTAAGTGGAAGGAAGGAAAAGCAAGAAAGATCGAGGCAAAACAGAAAAGAAACGAGGGTGAACGCCTCACTAAGCATAGATATAGAAAGACAGGGTGATGTGGCGGATGAGGAAGTGAAGAGATCTCTAGTAAATTTGTTAATGAGGAAACATGAGAGGAAACACAAAACGAGAATCAACAGCTGGTATTCAGTTAATCACTTCAAATGTCTTCTACACATCCCAACACAAAACCCAAACTCCTCACTCTGGCTTTCTCTGCTTCCTCATAGTCTTCTGGCTGCTGAGGTTGTAGGGGACAACTTTTACTTCCCTGTCCTCTTATCCTAGCCTCAGCCTCAATAACTTCCAATTTCTTACCAACTGAAAATTTCACTGGATAATGTACATTCAATCTGAATACCATTACTTGGGGGACCTCTGGCATTAGAGGATTGTAACCGAGAATAGATCTCTTATAACCTGGCTCTACCTTTGTGACCAGGCCCCAGGCCTCCTCATTAATGCCAAACAACAGTCCACAGACACATCTAGGACATGACATTACCAACAACAATTGATGTAATGACTGGAGTGAATTCTGGACTTAATCAGATCCTCACGGGATCCCCACGCCACCGCCGTGCGTATTCCTGACGCCCCCTCCTGGTAACCCGTGCTTCACCGCACCGACATTTATTTCCCCCAGGAGGAGTTTAACCACGTCCTGACACCCTCTCCCGATGTCAATCCTCAGGAGAAGTTTAACCACGTCAGTTATTCCATCCGTGACTATATAATCAATCCCTCATTCCGAGCAGCCGTCACACAACACAAGATCGATCCACAAAAAAAAACACTATATACTCCAAATACAGGTGGGTCAGAAACAATTGCAGGTTCGTACTATATAAATAGGCTCGAGACAAGATATATACCTGTCTTTGTGGACCGCGGGAAGCCGATGCGGAGACAGAAATTAACCAAATACGGATGCGGATCAAACAGCAGACAAATCATTAAGGAAAATGTCTTACCGTTTTCTCCAGAGTTGATCAGGCTCTGCTCCGCCCGTATTTTGGTCCTCTTTCAGTGTCCTCTTAGTTCGGCTTCCTTTTGGGCCAATCTTGAGCCCCATTTTGGGCGCCAAAATGTTTTGGACCGAACCAGAATCGTTCGGTACTTTTGTTTCTGTCCCCCTGGCCAAATTAACCTTCAATGTAAAAGTGTGCACACTCGACACAAATCACTGACACATACAACGTTCAGTAAATTGGTACTTCTGCTTTTATTACTTCCTGGACCCGGCTAATATACCGTGAGCCGGATATTTTGTTATCAAATCAAATAAGACAAGCGTATGCAGACCACAAGATATACATATTCATTTTTGTGACAAAGTATAAGCTTTTAGCTGGGTTATATCTATATAAGGGAATAGCAGACTATCATAGCTAAATAGGGTGTCTTGTTTCCAGTTCTTGAAAACAGGCGCAATCTACTTTTAACTTGTTCTTAACTCTTGCAATTCTGTTCCACAGAAAGGGGGAAGCTGGCAGACATCTAATTGAGCATGGTTAAGGCTAATAGCTGGTTATATGAGATAAGCACTTATAGCTATGCGATTATATTAGAAATAGGCATTTCATCATGGCACTCATAATCACGTCCACTACAGTTCCAGTCATATTAATAAGTATTAGTATATAGTTACTTAATGTAAAGTTGATAATATGTGTTCATATTATGTAGATGTTTTATTATATGACATTACATGATCAGCCCATTACTTCAAGTATGGAGTGTTACATGTGGGCTTGTCAATCGTATGCCATATATGACTCTGAGTTAGAATCTTCTTTTGGATAGCATATTGCTGAAGCTAGCAGAAATGAATATGTGCCATACAAGGTTCTAAGTTTTTGTGAGGTTATGACGTTCACACATTCACATGTAACATATAAAGCCTATGCTTCCATATTGGAGGGCAGACAGACACACACTCACAGACACACACACACCCCCTCAAGGATAGATGACACTGACATGATCACAAGACAATTTGACAAGTTGGGACAGCTGAATTCTGCCAGAAGTCTAAGAACATCATTTCCTGCTTCTTCTTTGATGACACACAAGACAGCATGGAGACAGGCAGCATCCATGAAGCACACATGCTTTCATAAGCTTATTACAGCTTTATAACTTTTTATTCTATGTCATATATTTTTACCCACACTGAACTGAACTATTATACTTTTTTTACATTGTATTTATGATGCCAACTGTGTGACAATAAACTCACACTTTAAGTCAGTTTGACTATCAATGCTATTTTTCCGGAAATACCTCTGAGATACAAGAATATTAGATATTAATAATATTCTTCAATGTGCATATAATATGCCCATGCATATGTGTCACGGTACTCTACATGCCAGTCCCACCCCAAGCAATCAAGGAGAATTGAGGAAAACAAAACCTGAGAACCTATTTTATAACTCTTTTTCTTTACCAAGAAAATTTTATGAAAACTCAATCAGGTGTATAGAACAGGGTGGTCAAAGAATCACTGAGTGTCAGATATAACTGACCATATATATAACACTAGAACACCTCATGTTGAAAGACTTAAAAATTGTCGTCATTGCAATAATATTAACCTAAATGTACAATTATAAGTAGACATGAGTACTTTTTTTTCTTGATAAACAAAATGAATACTTTAAATGTAAACTGTCAATCATGCAGGAAAATGTACTTTATATGTAAAACCCCAGGCACACTCCCACAGTGGTAATGCCTTACAGTTTCACCAAAATAATTATGGCAGAATATACAGAAGTAGATGCTGCTATATTTTAACCACTTCAATACTAGGCACTTAGACACCTTCCAGCCCAGCCCAATTTTCACCTTTCAGCGCTGTTGCAATTTGAATGACAATTGCGCGGTCATGCTACACTGTACCCAAACAATTTTTTTATCATTTTGTTCCCACAAATAGAGCTTTCTTTTGGTGGTATTTGATCACCGCTGCGGTTTTTATTTTTTGCGCAACAAATAAAAAAAGACCGAAAATTTCGAAAAAAAAACAAGTTTTTCTTTGTTTCTGTTAAATTTTTTTGTAAATAAGTACGCTTTCTCCTTCAATAATGGGCACTGATATAGCTGCACTGATGGGCACTGATACGGCGGCACTGATGGGCACCGATGAGGTGGCACTAACGGGCACTGATGATGGGCACTGATAGGTGGCACTGATGGGCACTGATAGGTGGCACTGGTATGCGGCACTGATGGGCACTCATAGGTGGCACCGATGGGCACACATAGGCGGCACTGATGGGCACTCGTAGGTGGCATTGATTGGTATATATGGGTGGCACTGATGGTTACTTATGTGTGGCACTGATGGGCACTGATAGGTGGGCACTGATGGGCACAGATGGGCACTGACAGGTGGCACCGATGGGCAATGACAGGTGGCACAGATGGGCAATGACAGGTGGCACAGATGGGCAATGACAGGTGGCACTGATATAGCATTGCTGGGCAGATCTTTGGCATAATAGTGCCAATCAGTGCCCATTTGTGGGCACTGATTGGCACAGATTGGGCACATGTGGATGGCCATGGGGTACATACCTGGCCATCCACGTTGCCCCTTCCCTGGTGGTCCTAGTGGCATCCCTGGTAGTCCAGTGGGGTGATCTGCGGGGGGCTACGCTGATAAACAATCAGCGCAGACCCCCCCTGCCAGGAGAGCCGCCGATCGGCTTTCCTCTACTTGCGTCTGTCAGACGCGAGTGAGGAAGAGCCGATCAACGGCTCTTCCTATTGACAGCGTGATCAGCCGTGATTGGACACGGCTGATCACGTGGTAAAGAGCCTCCGCCGGAGGCTTTTTACCAAGATCAGTGTAGCGGTGTGTCAGACTGACACACTGCTCCACCGATCGCCGCGATGCGCGCCCCCGGGGGCGCGCTGCGTCATGTTATCCTGCTGGACGTCATATGACGCCCAGTCAGGATAACAGAACCACTTCCCGGACGTCAATCCGCTATAGGGCGGGCGGGAAGTGGTTAACTTACATATACACAGAAAGGAACAATATGTAAATGTTTGGGTATTCTTACACCCTTCAAACCATTTCAAGTATTATATAATTCCAGCTATCAAAACAATCTTGCTGTCAATATTCAAACATTATTTGTTCTATATCATTTTATATTCAACTCAATCAGAGAAAACCCTTAGAAATCTATCATGTAGCATCGAGAGTATTAGCTGCTCTGGTTTACAATCAGTTCCAATGAAAACTTTCAGTACATTTGCATATTGCATAAAAATAACAACAAAAACAACATAAATTATTCAATTTGACTGTAATCTTCATCTTTAGTTCTTGGACATCAAACCATATCAGACAGGTGGATTGATGCTGTTTAACCACTAGACATCCGCGCTATGGCCGAATGACGGCCACAGCGCGGACCTACATTCCCGGGAGGCCGTCATATGACGGCCTCCCCTGTGCACGCTCCCTGCGCGCGCCCTGCAGGGCGCGCGCCGGGCGCGGTGTGATCACCGAGTCACTGAGACTCGGCTGATCACCGATCTGAGTAAGGGGCCGGTCCCGGCCCCTTACCATGTGATCAGCTGTCAGCCAATGACAGCTGATCACATGATGTAAACAGGAAGATCGGTAATCGGTTTTTTTTTTACTCGCGCTGACAGCGCGAGTAGAGAAAAAAGCCGATCACCGGCTCAGATGCCAGGGACATCGGTCCCAAAGAGGAAGCACAAAAAATTCCTCATAAGTGCCACCCAAAAGTGCCACCTAACAGTGCCACCTAGCAGTGCCCACAGTGCCACCTAGCAGTGCCCACAGTGCCACCTAGCAGTGCCCACAAGTGCCACCTATCAATGCCAACAAGTGCCACCTATCAATGCTCACAAGTGCCACCTACCAATGCCCACCTGTAGTGCCAATCAGTGCCACCTGTCAGTGCTGCCCATCACTGCCACCCATCAGTGCCCATCACTGCCACCCATCAGTGCCCATCACTGCCACCTATCAGTGCCCATCACTGCCGCCTCATCAACGTACATCAATGAAGGAGAAAAATTACCCGTTAAAAATTTTTTATAACAAAATATAAAAAAAAAAAAATTTTTTTTTAAAAAAAATTCTGGTTTTTACATTTTTTAACAAAAAGTAAAAACTGCAGAGGTGATCAAATACCACCAAAAGAAAGCTCTATTTGTGGGAAAAAAATGATAAAAAATTCATTTGGGTACAGCGTTGTATGACCGCGCAATTGTCATTCAAAATGCGTTAGCGCTGAAAGCTAAAAATTGGTCTGGATAGGAGGGGGGTTTAAGTGCCCGGTAAGCAAGTGGTTAATATTGTCTAGGAACTAAACAAAATATAAGGTATTTAGTGTGATATTTTTACAGTTCTTTCCTAGAAAGTAACAAATAGCAACAAACACATTTAACCAACACTTTCCACAAACTACAAAACATATGGCCATTATTTCTGTTATTCATGAGTGCACTTTTTATTACCCATATTAATTGAGCTCATTTTACTTAATTATCACTACGTGGATTTTCATTAAAGGACGTCCATTTAAAGTTGTCATTAACCATGGTTGAAATAATTCACAAGAACATTATATGGTGTTCATCACATTTGTGCACAAACATTATACATCACCAAACTCATATTGATGTTTCTATTGCAGCCTCTTGTTCAATATCATACAGATCTACAAAACTTCTAAGAATAGAGCTGGTTCCTTCTGTATTAAAGAAAAAAACATTAGTGTTGTATCCTAGAACATGACACTATTACATTCACCAATAAAATTATAATAATCATGACTGCTATTCAGGATTTTAAAGGGTGTTAACATCAATCAGCCATTTACTTTCTTTGTTTCCAATAATCCTAGATTTATATAACAATAACTAACAATTTCAACTAGGATGTTATTTTTCAACATAATTAAGCATTTCTTAGATGTTCAGCACTGTCCTGCTTTTCACAGGCACAAGCTTTTTAAGGGGGGGTTAAGGGGAAATCTTCCTCTCTTAAGGGATCGTCTCCGTCCAAGCAGGCTCTTACAAATACAGTCTAAAGCTGCAGCTCTTCCTTTCACAACATGCTGGACTATTGTCCATTGTCCACAATGGGGAATTTTCCTCTTGGTGGGACTTTATAGGGCAGGAGTCTCAAGACAGTATACCAAAAATTATAAACAATAATTTTACAACGGTGGGGGCATCGGACCGGACGTGCAGTCGTTCAAGCTTCTTTGAGCCATTAAAGGCAGGGGCTCCAACGGTGCAATTCTTTTCTTCACTACGGCATTATAGACCAGATAGTGCCGCATGAGATATCCTCATTTCAGCCTACACAGGGATAATTCATCCTATATGCGCTGACAGCTGATGATAATACCCTATCACAACTAACACCTGCAGTACCACAAGTTGGTGGATGGGACGCCCTTTGTGTCTTGTCTTGGATTGTGGACATGCTCAGTCCCGTTGCAGCGGCATTGGCTCTCAGTTCCGAACCCCACTGGTAAATCACTTCGTCCCCTCTTTTTTTTAAAAACTGGATGCTTTTGATGCAGATTAAGGAACAACACGACAGATAAACACACCTCACTATCAGCCCCTGAAGAAGAGGTCTCAACATTTATAAAACCTTGAAACGCGTCGGGCTTCATTGTACAGTTTTTCCTTTTTGAAACAGCTTTTGTGAGGTTAAGTGTACCTTTGCAATTTGTCATGTATATTTATTACATCTATTGTATCAACATTACTCACTAACGTTGGCATCCATTCCTTGTTGTCCTCTTTTTTATTATTATTGGATATGTCTTTTAAACTTTTTGATAAAATTATTGTTTATAATTTTTGATATACTGTCTTGAGACTCCTGCCCTATAAAGTCCCACCAAGAGGAAAATTCCCCATTGTGTATCTATATAGGGATGTGGGCAGGTGGTCTCTTTCCACAAAATTCCTGTCACCGTTGTATGTCATTGTCCATTGTCCGTGGGGGGGGGGGGATGCTGCAAGCTGCAGCCATTCCTGCTAACTATGATCTTTTCAGTTAAAAATACAAAAGACTTACTTTTCTCAAAACTTTTGCCTTAGTTTCATTACTTAACTATTCTAATGTTAAACATACTTAAACATCAGTAGCCAAATGCATTTTTACATATCATCCATACAAGCAACTTTTCCTCACCAATAGCTAGCTAAACAACCAACAAAAGAGCTCAACATTTAAACTCAACACTAGGGATGAGCCGAACACCCCCCGGTTCGGTTCGCACCAGAACCCGCGAACGGACCGCAAGTTCGCACGAACGTTAGAACCCCATTGACGTCTATGGGACTCGAACGTTCGAAATCAAAAGTGCTCATTTTAAAGGCTAATTTGCATGGTATTGTCCTAAAAAGGGTTTGGGGACCCGGGTCCTACCCCAGGGGACATGTATCAATGCAAAAAAAACTTTTAAAAACGGCCGTTTTTTCGGGAGCAGTGATTTTAATGATGCTTAAAGTAAAAAAAAAAAAAGTGAAATATTCCTTTAAATATCGTACCTGGGGGGTGTCTATAGTATGCCTGTAAAGTGACGCGTGTTTCCCATGTTTAGAACAGTCCCTGCACCAAATGTCATTTTTAAAGGAAAAAATCTCATTTAAAACTGCTTGCGGGTTTAATGTCATGTCGGGTCCTGGCAATATGGATGAAAATCAGTGAGACAAACGGCATGGGTACCCCCCAGTCCATTACCAGGCCCTTTGGGTCTTGTATGGATATTAAGGGGAACCCCGCACCCAAATTAAAATAAGGAAAGGTCCCTATATACTCTGAACAGCAGTATACAGGCGGTGCAAACAAGACAGGGACTGTAGGTTTGTTGTTAAGTAGAATCTGTTTGTAATTTTGAACATTTTTAATGTGTTTAGCTCCAGCCAAAAAATCTTTTCTAAGCTTTTTGGAAAACATAGGGAAGGGTTATCACCCCTGTGACATTTGTTTTGCGTCTTTCCTCCTCTTCAGAAGATTTCACCTCACTTTTTTGTCCCAATGAAAAATGTTTTTTGAAAATTTGGGTTTTTTTGTGGAACAAGGATTGGAAAGCATCAGTGGAAAGGAGAAATTGTTTTCCCATATTAACTCTTACATGAGAGAATTTCCCTTCCTATGGGTAGATTTCATCTCACTTCCTGTTGTCTCCTTCCGTTTGCAAGTAGGAGTCGTTTGTAAGTTAGATGTTTGAAAGTAGGGTCCTGCCCTATATACTCAGCAGAAATTTGGGCCTTAGGTGTTGCTGTGGCCAAAACACTGTAAGCCCTCACAGGGCCCTGCTGTGAAATATTAGATCAAGAATTGTAATTACATGCCCCTGTTGAACAGGAGCTGAAAAATTAGGCCTTAGGCACTGGTGCTGGTGCCACAACACTGCAACCCCTCACAGACACTCTAGTTGGAACGCAGGAACGAGCCCTGCTGCAAAGTATTGCATCAAAAATTGTAATTACACGCCCCTGTTAGACAGGGGCAGAAAAATTGGGCCTTAGGCACTGGTGCTGGTGCCACAACACTGCAACCCCTCACAGACACTCTAGTTGGAACGCAGGAACGAGCACTGCTGCAAAGTATTGCATCAAAAATTGTAATTACACGCCCCTGTTAGACAGGGGCAGAAAAATTGGGCCTTAGGCACTGGTGCTGGTGCCACAACACTGCAACCCCTCACAGACACTCTAGTTGGAATGCAGGAACGAGCCCTGCTGCAAAGTATTGCATCAAAAATTGTAATTTCACGCCCCTGTTAGACAGGGGCAGAAAAATTGGGCCTTAGGCACTGGTGCTGGTGCCACAACACTGCAACCCCTCACAGACACTCTAGTTGGAATGCAGGAACGAGCCGTGCTGCAAAGTATTACATCAAAAATTGTAATTACACGCCCCTGTTATACAGGGGCTGAAAAATTGTGCCTTAGGCACTGGTGGTGGCGCCCAGAACCAAAAATGTTCTTACAAGCTATCAGCGTGATGATTGAGGAGGAAGAGGATAATTACTCAGGGATAGTCACTCAGCATCAGCATAGGCAGTCTTTGAAGGGATCTGAAAAAAATTATTCAGTTACATCAGCATCAGGTGCTTGGTAGCTGGTGGTGATCCAAGACTGATTCATTTTTATGAAGGTCAGCCGATCGACCGAGTCAGTGGACAGACGCACCCTGTGATCGGTTACCACGCCTCCAGCAGCACTGAATGTACGTTCCGAAAGAACGCTGGATGCAGGACAGGCCAGTAGCTCAATTGCATACTGTGCAAGCTCTGGCCAGTGATCCATCCTCAAGACCCAGTAACCCAGAGGATTTTCGGTGGGAAAGGTGTCCAAGTCTGATCTTGCCCCTAGGTATTCCTGCACCATGTAAAACAGACGCTGGCGATGGTTGCTGGAACCGATCATACCTTGGGGCTGCGGACCAAAAAATTGTCTGAACGCATCGGTCAGACGGCCACCTTCTCCACCGCTCCTTCTTTGACTGACCGAAGCCTCAGCAACACGTTGTCCAGAAACAGGAGTTTGTAACCTCCCAGTCTCTGGGAACGCGTTGCACAGACCTTTCTGCAAGGCCTCCCGAAGATGTTTCATCCTCTGCTCCCTCTGCGATGGCAAGATAAGGTCCGCAACCTTACCCTTGTAACGTGGATCAAGGAGGGTTGCCAGCCAGTATTGGTCCTTCTCCTTGATACCACGAATACGAGGATCCTTACGCAGGCTTTGCAGGATCAGGGAGGCCATGCAGCGTAGGTTTGCTGAGGCATTCGGTCCGGAGTCCTCTGGGTCACTAAGGACAACAACGTCCGCAGCCACCTCCTCCCAGCCACGTACAAGTCCATGTGTTCCTTGGGACTGATCCCTTAAAGACTGCTGATGCTGAGTGCCAGGCTCCACCTCCATACTGACACAATCTTCCTCCTCCTCCTCCTCCTCGTCCTCTTCCTGTGTGATCGGCGGGCACGCAGGAACACTGTCTGGATAAAGGGGGGCCTTGAGAGCTAAGGAAGTCCTCCTCTTCCTGCCTCTGTTCTGCCTCAAGTGCCCTGTCCATTATTCCACGCAGCGTGTGCTCCAACAGGTGGACAAGGGGGACAGTGTCACTGATGCATGCACTGTCAGTGCTCACCATCCTCGTGGCCTCCTCGAATGGTGACAGGACAGTGCATGCATCCCTGATCATGGCCCACTGGCGTGGGGAAAAAAAACCAAGGTCCCCTGACCCTGTCCTGGTGCCATAGTCGCACAGGTACTCATTGATGGCCCTCTGCTGCGTGTGCAGCCGCTGCAGCATGGCCAACGTCGAGTTCCACCTGGTGGGCATGTCACAGATTAGGCGGTTCTTGGGCAGGTTAAACTCCTTTTGGAGGTCCGTCAGCCGAGCACTGGCATTATATGACCGGCGGAAATGCACAGAGACTTTCCTGGCCTGCCTCAGGACATCCTGTAAGCCCGGGTACCTGCCCAAGAACCGCTGCACCACCAAGTTAAGGACGTGAGCCAAACAGGGCACATGGGTCAGTTGTCCCTGTCGGAGGGCAGAGAGGAGGTTGGTGCCATTGTCGCAAACCACCATTCCTGCCTTAAGTTGGCGTGGCGTCAACCACCTCTGAACCTGCCCCTGCAGAGCTGACAGAACCTCTGCCCCAGTGTGGCTCCTGTCCCCCAAGCACACCAGCTCAAGCACCGCATGGCATCTTTTGGCCTGCGTACTTGCGTAGCCCCTTGAACGCCTACGGAGCACCGCTGGTTCCGAGGAAGAGGCCATGGAGGAAGAAGAAGAGGAGGGGGTGGAGGAGAGAGGTGTGTCACAATCAGCATTTTGGAGGCGTGGTGGCGGAACAACCTCCAACACTACTGCACCTTGTCCTGCATCCTTCCCAGCTGCCAGCAGAGTCACCCAATGCGCCGTGAAACTTAAGTAACGTCCCTGTCCATGCCTGCTGGACCATGAGTCAGCGGTAATATGCACCTTACCGCTGACCGCCCTGTCCAGCGAGGCATGGACATTGCCTTCCACATGCCGGTAGAGAGCCGGAATCGCCTTCCGTGAGAAAAAGTGGCGTTTGGGTACCTGCCACTGAGGAACCGCACATTCCACAAACTCACGGAAGGGGGCAGAGTCTACCAACTGAAAAGGCAGCAGTTGAAGTGCTAGCAATTTTGCCAAGCTAGCATTCAACCGCTGGGCATGTGGATGGCTGGGAGCAAACTTCTTTCGGCGGTGCAGCAGCTGGGGCAGGGAAATTTGCCTGGTACAATCGGACGTCGGTGTACCAAAAGCAGATTGCCCACAAGTACTTGGCTGTGACACACCTAATTCTACACCTTCATTCCTCTCACTGCAGGTCTCAGAGAGGACTGAAGGTCTAGTGGGGTTGGAAATCTCAGCTGATGAGGAGCAAGGAGAGATCCTCTTTGTTCTTTGGTGTGGGTCTTTCAGATACGCTTGCCAACGAACTGCATGGCAGGTCAACATATGTCTGGTCAAGCATGTGGTACCCAAGCGGGAGATGTTTTGGCCACGCGAGATACGCTTGAGACATATGTTGCAAATAGCAGCGGTGCGATCTGATGCACTCGTCTCAAAAAAGGCCCACACCAAAGAACTTTTTGAATAACGCGCAGAGACTGCAGCGCCCTGCACATGTGGAGCTTTGGGGTGTGATGCAGTCAATGTGCTGCCCTTAGGCTGGCCCCTGGAGGGCATCCTGCCTAGTTGGTGATGTGCCACCTCCTCCTCCTCCTCCTCCTCCTCTCTCCTATCAGGCACCCACGTTGAGTCAGTGACCTCATCATCCCCTCCCTCCTCATCACTGGAGCAAACCTGGCAGTATGCTGCAGCAGGGGGAGCATGACTGCCAGATTGCTGTCCTTCTTGGGCACCCCCTCTGTCCGTGCTCATGTTACTGCCTTCATTGAGCTCAGTATCATCATCAGAGCCTTCCAAACGCTGGGCATCCTCCTGGAGCATGTACCCAACACTGTGGTCAAACAGTTCGAGGGAATCCTCATGAGGACATGGTGGAGCTAGGGAAGGAGTCACTGATGACATTGAGCTGAGGGAAGAGGCCGCTGCTTTGCCAGACAAAGCACCCTGGGCATGGGTGAGAGAGGATGAGGAGGATGAGGACGGCTTGGTCATCCACTCGACCAAGTCTTCCGCATGTTGCGGCTCAACACGGCCAGCTGCCGAAAAAAAGGCCAAGCGTGTCCCATGGCCACGTGCTGATGAGGATGCACCGTCTCCACGACCAGCACTAGACACAGAGCCTGCTTGCCCTCTCTTATTGGCTTGTGACTGTCTGCCTCTCCTTCTTGGCCTTCCAGACATACTAATGGCCTGTAGCTGCACTAAGCTGGGATAGAACACCTGTAATTTTCTTCAGGTAGCTTTATATACTGTAACCAGACAAGCCTGCCTGTCAGTAGGAAGATAACAGGAACGGATCTAGCTGAACACTGTGAGCAGGACGTACTGCACTAAATGTATATAGCAGGAACGGATCTAGCTGAACACTGTGAGCAGGACGCACTGTACTAAATGTAAATAGTCTAGCTGCCTGACCGTGGTACTAATAGGATCAAAAAGAACACCTGTAATTTTCTTAAGGTAGCTTTATATACTGTAACCAGACAAGCCTGCCTGTCAGTAGGAAGATAACAGGAACGGATCTAGCTGAACACTGTGAGCAGGACACACTGTACTAAATGTAAATAGTCTAGCTGCCTGACCGTGGTACTAATAGGATCAAAAAGAACACCTGTAATTTTCTTCAGGTAGCTTTATATACTGTAACCAGACAAGCCTGCCTGTCAGTAGGAAGATAACAGGAACGGATCTAGCTGAACACTGTGAGCAGGACACACTGTACTAAATGTAAATAGTCTAGCTGCCTGACCGTGGTACTAATAGGATCAAAAAGAACACCTGTAATTTTCTTCAGGTAGCTTTATATACTGTAACCAGACAAGCCTGCCTGTCAGTAGGAAGATAACAGGAACGGATCTAGCTGAACACTGTGAGCAGGACGCACTGCACTAAATGTAAATACCAGGAACGGATCTAGCTGAACACTGTGAGCAGGACGCACTGCACTGAATGTAAATAGCAGGAACGGATCTAGCTGAACACTGTGAGCAGGACGCACTGCACTGAATGTAAATAGCAGGAACGGATCTAGCTGAACACTGTGAGCAGGACGCACTGCACTGAATGTAAATAGCAGGAACGGATCTAGCTGAACACTGTGAGCAGGACGCACTGCACTGAATGTAAATAGCAGGAACGGATCTAGCTGAACACTGTGAGCAGGACGTACTGCACTAAATGTATATAGCAGGAACGGATCTAGCTGAACACTGTGAGCAGGACGCACTGCACTGAATGTAAATAGCAGGAACGGATCTAGCTGAACACTGTGAGCAGGACGCACTGCACTAAATGTAAATGCCAGGAACGGATCTAGCTGAACACTGTGAGCAGGACGCACTGCACTGAATGTAAATAGCAGGAACGGATCTAGCTGAACACTGTGAGCAGGACGCACTGCACTGAATGTAAATAGCAGGAACGGATCTAGCTGAACACTGTGAGCAGGACGCACTGCACTGAATGTAAATAGCAGGAACGGATCTAGCTGAACACTGTGAGCAGGACGCACTGCACTGAATGTAAATAGCAGGAACGGATCTAGCTGAACACTGTGAGCAGGACGTACTGCACTAAATGTATATAGCAGGAACGGATCTAGCTGAACACTGTGAGCAGGACGCACTGCACTGAATGTAAATAGCAGGAACGGATCTAGCTGAACACTGTGAGCAGGACGCACTGCACTAAATGTAAATACCAGGAACGGATCTAGCTGAACACTGTGAGCAGGACGCACTGCACTGAATGTAAATAGCAGGAACGGATCTAGCTGAACACTGTGAGCAGGACGCACTGCACTGAATGTAAATAGCAGGAACGGATCTAGCTGAACACTGTGAGCAGGACGCACTGCACTGAATGTAAATAGCAGGAACGGATCTAGCTGAACACTGAGCAGGACGCACTGCACTGAATGTAAATAGCAGGAACGGATCTAGCTGAACACTGTGAGCAGGACGTACTGCACTAAATGTATATAGCAGGAAGGGATCTAGCTGAACACTGTGAGCAGGACGCACTGCACTGAATGTAAATAGCAGGAACGGATCTAGCTGAACACTGTGAGCAGGACGCACTGCACTAAATGTAAATACCAGGAACGGATCTAGCTGAACACTGTGAGCAGGACGCACTGCACTGAATGTAAATAGCAGGAACGGATCTAGCTGAACACTGTGAGCAGGACGCACTGCACTGAATGTAAATAGCAGGAACGGATCTAGCTGAACACTGTGAGCAGGACGCACTGCACTGAATGTAAATAGCAGGAACGGATCTAGCTGAACACTGTGAGCAGGACGCACTGCACTGAATGTAAATAGCAGGAACGGATCTAGCTGAACACTGTGAGCAGGACACACTGCACTAAATAGTCTAGATAGAAGATAACAGGAACGGATCTAGCTAAACTGAATACAGTGTATATATATATATGCAACACCTGGGATGCATATATATACACAATACACTGTAAGTGCAGCTAACTGACTGACTGTTCTGCCTAATCTATCTAACTCAAATCAAATGACACTGTCTCTCTCTCTCTCTATCTCTCAGCACACCGGAACACACACTACACAGGGCCGCCGTGCAGGCGGCCTTATATAGTGTGGGGTGTGTACTAAATCCCCTGAGCCATAATTGGCCAAAGCCACCCTGGCTTTGGCCAATTACAGCTCTCTCTACTGACGGCGCTGTGATTGGCCAAGCATGCGGGTCATAGTGCATGCTTGGCCAATCATCAGCCAGCAATGCACTGCGATGCCGCAGTGAATTATGGGCCGTGACGCGCCACACGAATTTGGCGCGAACGGCCCATATCGTTCGCAATTCGACGGACGGTCGAACAGCCGATGTTCGAGTCGAACATGGGTTCGACTCGAACACGAAGCTCATCCCTACTCAACACATATATTACTGCAGTAATCACAATCTAAGCATCAACACAGGTCATATTTTTCCTTTTCCTACCTGTTTTAAAACCTCAAAGAACAACTATTTGAGCACCAGCGAAAGGGCCACTCGTCCACCTAACGCGATCATCAGCTCATCTCTTCTATGTCTCAAAAAATCTAAAGCTTGCCGGGGGTTCGCTAAGCACACAATGAGTGGAAACATTCGACCATCTACCCCCTTTGCTATATTTATCCAATGTAAATCAAACATATCGGCCACTAACTGCCACCAAAGCAAAGCTAGCAACAAACCTCCCATTACAGTGCACACTAATAATACAGTTTCCCAATTGTCAAAAAGCATTACAATTCACAACAGTATTACTAGGATTAATCACTGCACTTAAAACCAGCACTGAAAGGGTTAAATATCCTGCTCACAGCGCCATTTTTTAACAAGGGGCTAAATTCTATGTTACATTTATTCATAGTTTCATTCATATATTTACCCTTTCAGATATGTGGTCAGTAAATGCAAGGATTAAAACACACAACTCAAAGAATGTAATAAAAAGTTTTACTTAGCTTCGATTAAAGATGTATTACAGATGATACGATACAGGATAAATATAGCATATTCAATTCCAGGGGACCCCATAACTACTGAAAGTTCTGGAAGGCGATGGTCTGTTCAAACTCTAGGCACATTCATGTCCTTAGAAGAAATCCACTGGCCTTCTCTATTGTCTGACCTTTTAAAGGCTAGATGGAAGGCGCTAAAAAGCTGGTTTTATCTAGCACAAACAAAAGACTAACCATAATGTTCCCGAAAGACAATGTCTGGGAGTGACCATATGTGAGATCAGAAACATACATTATATATATATATAAGTAATCACTATAAAACTATTACTAAGTTTCCTGTAATTCAACAACTAAAGTTATATATGAATCTAGACCCATACTACAAGACCAATCCAGTTTACCTGACCGGAATCATTAGACAGATCAGATCCTTTGAGGAGATGAAAAGATTTCGAGAAATAGTGCTCTTGCCGCTCTTTAATTACGGTGAAACTCCAAGAGAACAGTACCATTTTATTAAATTAATGGAATTTGCTCTTCGTGCTGAAGTGGAGGAAAAAATTCAACACATTGAGGAAATAACGCTTGATGAATCAAAGGTTTTAATGATAATCAAACATTATTACACCGAGGGACCAAAGTACAAGAACATAGTCAGGGCAATGGGTACAGCAATACATCAGGTATTGATGATCCCTGAAAAACTGAGCTATCCAGTGGTGTCTAACACTCTACGGGGCATATTTCAAGGAATTTTCAGGAGGCCCAAAAATAGAAAAGGCTATTTATATAGACTAGCAAATTCATTTGTACAGGCCATATTCTCCTCTGTGCACAAGGTTCCTTATGGGCTGCAATACCTAATAAAAGTCCTACATGAATCTTTGCGAAAAAAGTTTCCATATGAAAGTAAAGATTCACTGTTGTGGCCTTGTTGGATATTTCCTCTCAGAGTACTTCCGCACAGCCATAGAGGAACCAAATAAATTTGGCTACCGTATAGATAAAAAATCAAACCAGAAGTTTAACTTCTGGTTTGTGTCTCAAATCTTCCGCTCGACTATAAACTCCTTTGCTCCCTATAGAGATCATTCACCTGGGTTTGATGACTTTATCAAGCAAACCTCCCAAAAGCTCAGGGCATTCTTTAGGTGAGTTATGGATGTTCCAGATCCGGAGATAGAATTCAGCTTTACCAAGAACGCTGACGCCGTACAGATTCCTAAGATAACCATGAATGCAGAGGACATCATCAATATACATTCTCTGCTTTCTAAACATGAGAATTTTGTATTTTGCCGCCACGGACATTTGCCAACCACATACCTTATGCGCCGAGTCTAAGGATATATATATTTTTTTTAAATTGTTTATTTATATGCAGAATCCAGTCCCAATGGACCAACAAGTTACACAAAACCACATTTATCACATTTCGGTACAGAGTGATATAATAGAGATATACAGGAAACAAACATACATTGTGCATTGCGGTATCACATCTCTAGTAATCCTTCAATCAATACCTTATATAACGAGTGAGAGACCCCTGCTATTAAGGATATACACTCTTTGTTATTCAGTTGGTTTTTCTAGAGTATTACTGTCCACTGGTTCGGTTCTCTTTTTTTTTTTAGTATAGAAATTAAAAGGAAATATATAGGAAAAAGTGAGAAAATAGTAAGAAATAGAGCGAGGAGAGGAAAGGGGAAAGAGGTGGAGTAGGGATACCGGGGTTGGAGGTAGAAAGGGGGTTAAAAAAGGGGGGGTATTAAACCCCCCTCCCGCGAGCATGGGGTCTCCCGTGTTTGAAGTTTTTCAGGTGCTGACGTTTCAGCTGGGGAGTATCAGACGTGCGGTGCGAGTTATGCGGTCATGGGGCTTCATCGGTCCTTCTCAGTGCTTGGCCCTCAGACGAGTAAATAAACATGGTCCACAATTGCCAGGTTTTAGAGAACGTTTCTTCTCTATGTTGTGCCGTCAGAATAAGGTCTTCCATTTTTCTTATTTCCTCTACTTTCCCTAACCACATGTCAGAAGTCGGCGGAATGGGAGATTTCCAGCAGAGCGGGATGCAAGCTTTAGCTGCGTCCAATAGGTGTCGTATCACCGATTTCTTGTAAATTTTATTGGGAGTGTCTGGCGTGTAATAAAAAGAATGCAGGGTCGTCTGTTATTGTCCTGTCAGTAAAAAGTTGTATTGTTTCTCGCACCACTCTCCAAAAGTGTGCTAATTTGGGGCAAGTCCAGAAAATGTGCAAGAGAGTTCCCTTTCCCCTCAGACATCTCCAGCAGTTATCTGATGTTGCCGGGAAAAATTTGTGTAGTAATGCTGGGGTTCTGTACCATCGGGACAGTATTTTGTAGTTTGTTTCTTGGATCTTGGCGCAAATCGAGGACTTGTGCGTGAATCCAAGAATACGTATCTACAGTATCCTATCTGAGCATAGAATAGGAAAAATAGGAAAAAAAGGAGGAGGTCTAGCAGTGATTTTCAAATCGCACCTGGGGCTCACCAAACCAAACTTACAGAACTCAGTGCCTTTCATGGAAACACTCTCACTGCACCTTCAAATAACACCTCAAGACACCATTCACATACTACTATGCTACAGACCACCTGGACCAAAGACCAATCTCCTCACACCACTCACCGAATTCTTCTCAATGCACACCTTGAAAACCAAAAACCTTCTGGTACTTGGGGATTTCAATCTATGGGCAAACTCCGCCCAAGACCCTATGGCAACCGCCTGCGTTAACCAAATGGAAGAACTTGGCCTGCAACAACTGATAAATGCTCCTACGCATGGTTCAGGACACACTTTAGATCTCATCTTCAAACAGAATATGGACATCGACGTATTGAACATCACCCCACTACCATGGACGGACCACCATGCTATCAAATTTAAAATCACCACTAACACCACTCTCCAAAAACAGAAACGGGCAATAGCAACACACTGGAATAGATCTCAGAAGAAACTACACTCTGAACTCTTCAAAACTACATTGTCGAGCAAAATTCTTCTGCTAAACCCAAACCTCTCAACGGAACGAACACTCAACTCCCTAAACAATGCTTTACTACAAACAGCAGACTCCGTGGCGCCAAAACGCAGAACACCCGTCCGCACAAAAAACTCGAGTTGGTTTAATGGCACTCTCACCCTACTCAAGCAAGAACGCAGAAGAGCTGAGAGAACTTGGAGAAGAAATCCCACCAAGGAAAACCATGCTAACTACAAAGCACTCACGGTGAAATACCACAAGGCAATCTTCAAAGCCAAAAAAGAACATTTTGCAGACACCATCTCATCCGCCTTAAACCGCCCACGGGAACTTTTCAAAATAGTTGCTCAATCAATGAACCCGACCTGCTTAGAGCCCCCGGCAAACGATACTCAAGAATTCTGCAATGAGTTATCAGATTTCTTCATCGACAAAATCGACAACATTCGGAAAGCAATTCATCAGAAAATAACAACCAACCTCACCCAACCAATGCAAAAAGAGGATATCGACACGAACATCACTCAACCACCAAAGTTCTCTTTGTCCCCAATCACCACGGACACGACTAAAAACATCATCAGAAGCCTTCGCGACAGCACATCACCGAACGACATCATCCCCACCAAATTGTTCAAAGCATGTTCCGACATCCTGGCCCCCACCCTAACACATCTCATAAATCAATCATTCAAAGAAGGGACTGTGCCAACCTCCCTCAAGCAAGGCATCGTCAAACCCCTGCTAAAGAAACCTAACCTTGACCCTAAAGACCCTAACTGCCGCAGACCAATAACAAGCCTCAACACCATCTCCAAGATTATAGAGAAAGCAGTAGTACAGCAGCTACAACACCACCTGGAGACACACCACCTCCTGGACCCTCTGCAATCAGGCTTCCGCCCAGGCCATGGCACAGAAACAGCACTTCTCAAAATATGGGACGACGCCCTTGAAGCAGCAGATGACGGGGAACCGAGTCTCCTGGTACTGTTAGACCTCAGCGCAGCATTCGATACAGTGGACCACAATACTTTACTTGTCCGCCTCTCAGAAGTTGCAGGAGCCACAGATTCTGCCCTAAAATGGTTTACATCCTTCTTAGAGAATCGCTCTCAGACAGTGAAACTGGGAACATTCACCTCGGAATCTCGGGCAGTCTCCTGTGGAGTCCCTCAGGGCTCACCCTTGTCACCAGTGCTATTTAACATCTACATCCGCCCGCTTCTCAATATCATCAGGAAAACGGACCTCTGCTTCCACTCATACGCAGACGACACCCAACTCTACTTTCGCATTAATGGACAGAAAGATCATCATCAGCAACTACAGAAATGCCTCATTTTAATCAATGACTGGATGACCGCTAGCTCCCTCAAACTTAACGAATCAAAAACAGAACTTCTTCTCCTGCAAGCCAACAAAAATTCCAAAATTGAGACTCCGTGGACACCACCCCCCATCCTCGGACAGACCATCTCCCCCAGCACCAAAGTCAAGAGTCTCGGAGTCATCTTTGACTCAGGAATGACAATGGATGCACAAATAGGATCGGTAGTGAGCGGATCTCACCACCTCCTCCGCCTGCTTCGCAGACTCATCCCCTTCATCCCAGAAGAGGACAAAGCGGCAGTTGTGGGAACGATCATCAATTCCCGACTCGACTACGCAAATTCCCTCTACGTAGGTCTACCCCAATACCAGCTTGCGCGCTTGCAACTCATGCAGAACACGGCGGCAAGGCTGTTAACAGGGAAAAAGCCCTGGGAATCCATCTCCCCATCCCTAAAAAGCCTACATTGGCTAACGGTGAAGAATCGGATCACATTCAAGACCCTCTGCCTCACCCATAAATGCATACAAGGAAACGCTCCGCAATATCTCCGGGAAAAAATAAAACACTACACACCGAATCGCAGTCTTCGATCAGCTAACCAAAACCTCCTCCTCATTCCCAAATACCGCTACAAAGCAAAGGGAGAACGTAGATTTGCAGTCCAAGGACCTCGACTATGGAATGCTCTCCCAACCAACCTCCGCATGGAAGAAAACCACCAGGCCTTCAGGAAAAAACTAAAGACCTTCCTTTTCTAGAAGCTGGCTACAGAGAATACATCTAGCGCCTTGAGGCGATTCAGTTCGCAATTGCAGCGCTTTACAAATCATTCATTCATTCATTCATTCTACGTTGCCTCTTTGTGGTGTCAAACCTACAGTCTAATTCTACTTCCCATTTCAACAGTCCCGGGGGCACAAAGTCTGTGGGAGGGGTATTTATGAGATTATAGGCCAAAGATAACGTGTGTGGTAGAACACCTACCTCTGTGAGGAGTTCCTCCAGAGTTGTGGGAATTCGGTTGTTCTCCTCGGGTGGGGGTGTGATAGATTTGAGGAAGTGTCGCAGTTGGAGTGTTCGTATAAAGTCTAGTCGGAATAGGCCATTGGGGTCAGAGAGTTCTCTATGCATTCTCCAGCGTCCTCCAGTGCTATAGTGGGATGCTAAATGTAGCCCTGCCTCACCTAGTTTCCGAAAGATCCCGTCTTCTAGTCCCGGTCTGAACAATGGATTGCCTATTACAGGGTATAGGGGTGAATTTTGGGGTGTGAGGGTCTTCTGGCGGAATAGTTGTGAACAAATTTGTGCCGTATTGCCGATCAGCGGGTGTCGTTTAATGTCTGCTGGTATGTTCTGATAACACCATGGAGTGCCCCCCAGTGTAATTCTGGTGTGGGATTGTTCTATATGGTTCCATATCTTGGTCTCTTGGTGACGACACCAATCTATAAGCCTACCCAAGTGTACCGCATGATAATAGGCACGAATGTTCGGAAGTGCAAGACCTCCTGATTTTTTGGGGAGCACAAGTAATTTGTTAGAGAGCCTGGGTCTCTTCTTTGCCCAGACAAAGTCTGTAAAGGCTGTCTGTACCTGTTTAAAAGAGATGGAGGGGATTTGTATGGGGAGTGCCTGCATGAGGTATAAAATTTTTGGCAATATGGACATTTTCAAAATATTGCATCGGCCCAGCCAAGAATGTAGACCATTTTGCCATTTGGACAATAATGTTTTGATTTTTGCTAACAATGGGGGGAAGTTAAGTTCATATAATTTAGAAAATGTTGCAGGGATATATGTACCTAAATATTTTAGGGCCTTATTCGTCCATTTCAGCTTGAAACTAGATTGGAAGTTTGTAAGTTGTGTTGGTGAGATCCCTATCCCCATCGCTTCCGATTTCGCTAAGTTAATTTTCAGGTTTGAGAGGGACCCGTACATGGTAAATTCTTTCAATAGGTTCGGGAGTGAGATTACCGGATTTGATAGTGAAAACATCAAGTCATCCGCATAAGCGGAGACTTTATGTTGAGTTTGGTTAATATACACTCCGGTTATGTCCGGGTTTAGTCTGACGCGTCACAGAAAAGGTTCTAATGAGAGCGCAAAAAGTAGGGGTGAGAGTGGACAACCCTGGCGCGTACCGTTCGTTATTGTGAAGGCATTTGATGTTACCCCATTAACCCTAACTCTTGCTGATGGTTCAGTATAAATCGCTGAGATCCAGTTTAGCATATTATTTCCTAGGCCTATATGTCTAAGTGTGGCAAACATGAACGACCAGTTAACCCGGTCGAACGCCTTTTCGGCATCTGTACTAAGGAAGACCGTCGGTGAGTTAGTTGTGGTGGCTTTATAGAGTAGATTTAGGACTTTGGTTGTGTTGTCCCTTGCTTCCCTAGATGGGACAAAACCTACTTGGTCGAGGTGTATCAGATTAGGTATCTGTTGTTGTATTCTGGTGGCTAGTATTTTAGTAAACAGTTTTAGGTCTGTGTTCAAGAGGGATATTAGACGGTAACTCCCGCATTGCGTCGGATCTTTATCTTCTTTAGGTATCACTGCTATTTGGGCTTGTAGTGTATCATGGTGGAGCTTCCTACCTTCACCTAAGTCGTTGAGAAGTTTAAGTAAGTGCTGTCCTAGTGACGGGAGTAGGGTTTTATAATATTGAATGGTCAGTCCGTCCGGTCCTGGAGATTTTCCTTTTTTAGTATTTTTTATTGCCAATTGTATTTCTGATAACGTTGAGTCTAAGGATATTTAACCGGTGCAGCTTCTTAAAGATCTTGAGGATACTGATGGAGCCATCTATGATGAGACAAGCGAAAAAACTAAATTCTCGCTATGTTTACTCAGCAAAGTTTCTCCACTGGAAGATTTGGATGTTGAAATGGAGAAAGCTAAGATTTCCAGCCTAAAACTAGCCCTAGAACTTATGGTTAAACGACCTAAAGAAAAACTCCTTGAGAGTCTGATGCCAGCACAAGAAAAAATAGGAAGTAAAGCTTCCGCCAGTACTGAACCTGCACACAAAAAAGGAAAATCCCATTCATCTAAAGACCACGACGCCTCCCAGGAAGCACAAATGCGTGAGAAACGCCTGCAGATTTTACAAAAAGCTGGTTACTTCACAAAGGCAGGAAACGAGCAAGAGTTCTTCAACCTACTTGCCGAAGAAATCAAAAACAAACATCTACTACGTCCCAAAAGAAAATCAGAGATAGAAACCATCAAGCAGGCATTAGAGGGTGTCAAGGGGACCTTTGAAAAGCTACAGAACAGGATAGACATTTACAAGACGTTTAGGAAAAACTGTATCGAGTACTTGGTCAGTGAAGAGTCAGGCATTGATAGAGAGCTCCAGAAGATCTATTATACCGAAGAGGAGGCTGTTTTCAATGCAAAGGAACTATTTAAGAAAGGTGTCATAGTGAACACACAGGGGGAATTCTGGGAAATGGAAGGAGAATTCATTTATGTAACACATGTTGGTGAAAAGTTACGTGTCAATTCAGACACAAAATGTCAAATGGTCCCAATTGTGGACATAGTACATGCTTATCACAGCGATAATCCAGCGATGAAGATTCACCACTATGACGTCGATGTGGGAATGTTTCTGTTTCTGGTTTGCAGCAAACTGTCTGGTAGGATTGAATCCGCTTTAAGTGTAACTTTAAGCTGGCCATGCTGGCTGAATGACAAAAACCAAACACATTTGAGGTGGAGGCAGGAATCCTCCCTTCTGCGCCATTGTATTCTGACAGCGGGGACCCTTGATTGGCTACATTGGGAAGGATTTCTACTAGGAGGAGGTAGGGGGGCTATGGGCTAGTAGGGAGATTTTGCAGGCGGGGGATTTAGTGGGAATTGGGCTAAGGGGGGGGGGGGATTAGAGCTAGGAGAGGGTGGGGAGATTTGGGCTTATAGGGACGATTTGAGTGAGGTGGAGGGATTTGTGCAAGGAGGGGGAATTTAGAGGGAATTGGGCCAAGAGCAGGGGATTTGAGCTAGGAGAGGGTGGGGAGATTTGGGCTAATAGGGGGGATTTGAGTTAGGAGGAGGGATTTGTGCAGGGAGGGGTGATTTAGGGGGAATTGGGCTAAGAGCGGGGGATTTGAGCTGCAAGCTGCAGCCATTCTTGCTAACTATGATCTTTTCAGTTAAACATACAAAAGACTCACTTTTCTCAAAACTTTTGCCTTAGTTTCATTACTTAACTATTCTAATGTTAAACATACTTAAACATCAGTAGCCAAATGCATTTTTACATATCATCCATACAAGCAACTTTTCCTCACCAATAGCTAGCTAAACAACCAACAAAAGAGCTCAACATTTATACTCAACACATATATTACTGCAGTAATCACAATCTAAGCATCAACACAGGTCATTTTTTTCCTTTTCCTACCTGTTTTCTGCTCATCGTTTTCAAACCTCAAAGAACAACTATTTGAGCACCAGCAAAAGGGCCACTCGTCCACCTAACGCGGTCATCAGCTCATCTCTTCTATATCTCAAAAAATCTAAAGCTTGCCGGGGGTTCGCTAAGCACACAATGAGTGGAAACATTCGACCATCTACCCCCTTTGCTATATTTATCCAATGTAAATCAAACATATCTGCCACTAACTGCCACCAAAGCAAAGCTAGCAACAAACCTCCCATTACAGTGCACACTAATAATACAGTTTCCCAATTGTCAAAAAACAATACAATTCACAACAACATTACTAGGATTAATCACTGCACTTAAAGCCAGCACTGAAAGGGTTAAATATCCTGCTCACAGCGCCATTTTTTAACAAGGGGCTAAATTCTATGTTACATTTATTCATAGTTTCATTCATATATTTACAGATATGTGGTCAGTAAATGCAAGGATTAAAACACACAACACAAAGAATGTAATAAAAAGTTTTACTTGGCTTCGATTAAAGATGATACGATACAGGATAAATATAGCATATACAGTTCCAGGGGACCCCATAACTACTGAAACTTCTGGAAGGCGATGGTCTGTTCAAACTCTAGGCACATTCATGTCCTTAGAAGAAATCCACTGGCCTTCTCTATTGTCTGACCTTTTAAAGGCTAGATGGAAGGCGCTAAAAAGCTGGTTTTATCTAGTACTAACAAAAGACTAACCATAATGTTCCCGAAAGACAATGTCTGGGAGTGACCATATGTGAGATCAGAAACATACATTATATATATATATAAGTAATCACTATAAAACTATTACTAAGTTTCCTGTAATTCAACAACTAAAGTTATATATGAATCTAGACCCATACTACAAGACCAATCCAGTTTACCTGACCGGAATCATTAGACAGATCAGATCCTTTGAGGAGATAAAAAGATTTCGAGAAATAGTGCTCTTGCCGCTCTTTAATTACGGTGAAACTCCACGAGAAGAGTACCATTTTATTAAATTAATAGAATTTGCTCTTCGTGCTGAAGTGGAGGAAAAAATTCAACACATTGAGGAGATATCGCTTGATGAATCAAAGGTTTTAATGATAATCAAACATTATTACACCGAGGGACCAAAGTACAAGAACATAGTCAGGGCAATGGGTACAGCAATACATCAGGTATTGATGATCCCTGAAAAACTGAGCTATCCAGTGGTGTCTAACACTCTACGGGGCATATTTCAAGGAATTTTCAGGAGGCCCAAAAATAGAAAAGGCTATTTATATAGGCTAGCAAATTCATTTGTACAGGCCATAGTCTCCTCTGTGCACAAGGTTCCTTATGGGCTGCAATACCTAATAAAAGTCCTACATGAATCTTTGCGAAAAAAGTTTCCATATGAAAGTAAAGATTCACTGTTGTGGCCTTGTTGGATTTTTCCTCTCAGAGTACTTCTGCACAGCCATAGAGGAACCAAATAAATTTGGCTACCGTATAGATAAAAAATCAAACCAGAAGTTTAACTTCTGGTTTGTGTCTCAAATCTTCCGGTCGACTGTAAACTCCTTTGCTCCCTATAGAGATCATTCACCTGGGTTGGATGACTTTATCAAGTAAACCTCCCAAAAGCTCAGGGCATTCTTTAGGTGAGTTATGGATGTTCCAGATCCGGAGATAGAATTCAGCTTTACCAAGAACGCTGACGCCGTACAGATTCCTAAGATAACCATGAATGCAGAGGACATCATCAATATACATTCTCTGCTTTCTAAACATGAGAATTTTGTATTTTGCCGCCACGGACATTTGCCAACCACATACCTTATGCGCCGAGTCTAAGGATATTGGACCGGTGCCGCGTCTTAAGGATCTTGAGGATACTGATGGAGCCGTCTATGATGAGGCAAGCGAAAAAACTAAATTATCGCTATGTTTACTCAGCAAAGTTTCTCCACTGGAAGATTTGGATGTTGAAATGGAGAAAGCTAAGATTTCCAGCCTAAAACTAGCCCTAGAACTTATGGTTAAACGACCTAAAGAAAAAACTCCTTGAGAGTCTGATGCCAGCACAAGAAAAAATAGGAAGTAAAGCTTCCACCAGTACTGAACCTGCACACAAAAAAGGAAAATCCCATTCATCTAAAGACCACGACACCTCCCAGGAAGCACAAATGCGTGAGGAACGCCTGCAGATTTTACAAAAAGCTGGTTATTTCACAAAGGCAGGAAACGAGCAAGAGTTCTTCAACCTACTTGCTGAATAAATCAAAAACAAACATCTACTACGTCCCAAAAGAAAATCAGAGATAGAAACCAGCAAGCAGGCATTAGAGGGTGTCAAGGGGACCTTTGAAAAGCTACAGAACAGGATAGACATTTACAAGACGTTTAGGAAAAACTGTATCAAGTACTTGGTCAGTGAAGAGTCAGGCATTGATAGAGAGCTCCAGAAGATCTATTATACCCAAGAAGAGGCTGTTTTCAATGCAAAGGAACTATTTAAGAAAGGTGTCATAGTGAACACACAGGGGGAATTCTGGGAAATGGAAGGAGAATTAATTTATGTAACACATGTTGGTGAAAAGTTACGTGTCAATTCAGACACAAAATGTCAAATGGTCCCAATTGTGGACATAGTATATGCTTATCACAGCGATAATCCAACGATGAAGATTCACCACTATGACGTCAATGTGGGAATGTTTCTGGTTTGCAGCAAACTGTCTGGTAGGATTGAATCCGCTTGAAGTGGTACTTTAAGCTGGCCATGCTGGCTGAATGACAAAAACCAAACACATTTGAGGTGGAGGCGGGAATCCTCCCCCTTCTGCGCCATTGTATTCTGACAGCGAGGACCCTTGATTGGCTACATTGGGAAGGATTTTTACTATGAGGAGGTAGGGGGGCTATGGGCTAGTAGGGAGACTTTGCAGGCGGGGGATATAGTGGGAATTGGGCTAAGGGGGGATTTGAGCTAGGAGAGGGTGGGGAGATTTGGGCTTATAGGGATGATTTGAGTTAGGAGGATGGATTTATGCAGGGAGGGGGAATTTAGGGGGAATTGGGCCAAGAGCAGGGGATTTGAGCTAGGAGAGGGTGGGGAGATTTGGGCTAATAGGGATGATTTGAGTTAGGAGGAGGGATTTGTGCAGGGAGGGGTGATTTAGGGGGAATTGGGCTAAGAGCGGGGGATTTGAGCTGCAAGCTGCAGCCATTCTTGCTAACTATGATCTTTTCAGTTAAACATACAAAAGACTCACTTTTCTCAAAACTTTTGCCTTAGTTTCATTACTTAACTACCAAGAAAACAAAAGAAAAAGTGAATTCATGAATGAGGAACATGCAAGAGTCAAATTAAATAATTAAATGCTGTTTATTGAAAAAGCTCACTATAAACACCAATCCAAAAATATCCTGAAAACACAGGTACCATCACCATTAAAAAAGACAAGACAGTCATGTGCAGACACAGATGGCCACCTATCACATCCAGCCACTCGCATTAAACATGTGAAGTCATTCAAAATATGTAAACATGAATGGTTTCAAAGTAAGAAGTACAACACATTGCTGGAAGTCCTTATGGCATGAAGGAAGGGCAGCAAATGATAAACAGTAAAAACTGATTAGGTGGTGGGTGGTTGTGACAACAGATCCGATCAACACTGTGTAGTAATCTGAAGGGCAGAAATAACCAGGGAGGGGGGGAGTGTTGAAGGGCCGTGGTGGAGAGGCCCTAGATGGAGGGATGCATGGATGGCTCAGCAGCGGCCTCGAGGCACAGGCTCATGGGATCGGGGTCCCTCTAGGCCGGGAATGGCTCACGAGACTGGAGACCGGAAGGTGTGGATGGAAGATGCAGGCAACTGAAGTTGGAGGAGCGGGGCTAGGCTGTGTGGCTGACTCTGTGGAACGGATGCCAAGTAATAGACACTGGGAGTAACTAGAGATAACAGTCCCAAATCAGGGATGCAAAGAGGTAAGATCTCACCCAGTGTTGATTGCCGTCCACGTAAGGGGAAGAAGTTGAAGCTGTCACCGTCTCCTACTTGTAAAGTGCCTTGTTGCAAATAATTCGATCCTGCAGGGGATCATCTGAAGTGTGCCTCCATCATTGGTAACAAGTGGGCAGTGAGAGGGGGTGAGCCCAGATGGTTGCTGCGGGTAAAGCCTGTTTGGCTGATGCCGCAGTCTTCCCCTCGTATGGTTTCTGCGGGTAGATTCAAACAGCCGCTAAACTCGCGGGTCAGTGTGATCGGGGCTGGTGGGTGGGTCTGTTGGTCGGCAGGTACGCTACAGGCAGCGTGATGGCGTCATGCTGACGCGTTTCATCCGTAGATCGGATTTCATCAGAGCATGCGCAGTAGCAAACATCATCAACTTATATAGTATTAAGACGGGACCACGTGGGCTTCCGCGTCTCGTTACCAAGGCTACCACGCCGTTCACTGACGGCCATACACATAGAGGAGACATAGAACGTGACTAAGGGGGCGGGTCCATGAGTGCAAACAAAAAGATGGGGAAGGGGAGGGGGGGAAGAAAACACCATGGATAAAAGCCAAGACAGGAAGAGACTGGCAAGAAAAAGAAAAATATAGAGAAAATAGAAGAAAGGGATAGGACAAGCTAGCATGATGGCCGGTTATTAGCGATGATAATAAGGTAAAATGAAAAAATACTAAGGAAATAAAGAAATCGGGGTATTTAGAAAAGGTCCAGGACACTGTAATTATCAATGGGGGCTAGAGACAGGAGATTCCGACCATTAGGAGAAGTGGAGTTATGACGGCAGGTGTATTTATGGGGTAAGGAATACACCAAGGTTGCACTCATTATTTAACCCCTGGGGGTGCATACTGTTAGTATTGTATATCCACATCTTCTCCTTCTGGTACAGAATCCTGTCGAAATCTGCCCTTCTCTGGGGGAGATTAAGCCTATAGATACCTTTAAAAGTAAGCCCATCGGGGTTGCCCCCGTGTGCTTGTATGAAATGTAATGGAATGGGTCGCTCGTCGTCCTTACCCAGGATACTCTGAATGTGCTCACCCACTCTGACCCTCAGTGGTCTCTTGGTTTTACCAAAATAATGTTTCCCGCAAGGGCAGGTGAGCATGTAGATCACCCTTGTTGTATTGCAGTTTATAAAGTTGTTGATTTTGAAAAGTTTTTTGCTCTCGGAGTCAGTAAATGTATCTGTACATTCAACATACTTACAAACTGAACAGCGACCACAACTAAACATGCCCTTCAGGGGTGGAGGCTGTGTCAACCAGTTAGGGGTAGGTGATCTTTGGTACTCGGAGTGGATGAGACTGTCTTTAAGGTTTTTTGAGCGCCGAGCCGTTAAGAGGGGTCTAGTACCTACAATTTTGCCCAGAATGGGCGACTCAGACAGGATATGCCAGTGTTGATTAAGTATGGTCCTAGCTTGATCCCTGTGGGCACCAAATTTGGTGATAATCTTTGGGGGCCCTTGCGATTCTAAAAGTTTGGGATCTTTTTTCTTCTTCGTAAGGAGTGTTAGCTGGTCTGTCTGAGTGGCCCTCCTTCTGGCATCCCTGATACAGGAATGAGAGTAGCCTCTCTCCCTGAATCTATTGTAGAGATCTTTAGACTCAGCAATGAAGTCATCTTGATTAGAGCAGTTTCTTGGGGCCCTGAGAAATTGGCCCACAGGAATAGCCCTGATCAGAGATTTGGGGTGATCACTAGATGCCTGAAGGAGGGTATTTGCTGCTGTGGGCTTTCTGAAAGCCTTGGTCTTAATCAGACCATTATCAATGTATATCGTTAGATCAAGGAATGAAAGGCTGTGGGGATGAAAAGTGTAGGTGAGTCTAATGTTTCTGTCATTAGAATTTAGCTCATTCATGAAAATGTGTAACTCATGTTCAGAGCCCCCCCAGATCATAAGGACATCATCTATGTACCTCAGCCACGTGGCACAGTGGCTGAGGTACAATGACGAAGAGTATACCAGATCCTCCTCCCACATGCCTAAATGTAGGCATGCGTATGAGGGCGCCCAGGGTGCTCCCATTGAAGTCCCCCTTATTTGCTGGTAGAAGGTTCCCAGAAACTGGAAGCAATTATGTTCAAGTAGAAAGGTGAGAATTTCGCCTATGAATTCATTCTGCTATCCATGAGATGGGAACCTCCGCTCAAGAAAGAATTGGACTGCACGTAATCCCTAGGAATGTGGTATTGAAGTGTACAACGATTCAACATCAATCCCTACTAGTAGGGCCCCAGGTGGCATAGCCAATGCATCCAGTCGCCGCAGTACGTCCATAGTGTCTTGCACAAATGAAGGCAAATCGGGGTCAAGGTCCTTAATAAGGGCGGCAATGAATTTACCGACTTTTCAAGAGGACCATTGACGGCGGACACTATGGGTCTGCCGGGTGGATTCTGCAAGGATTTGTGGAGCTTGGGGATGATATAGAAAGTAGGTGTGTTGAATTGTTGTACCTTCAAGTAATTAAACTCTTTTTTGGTGATCAATTTTTCTTCCAAGCCAAGGCTAAGGAGATAGTTAAGAGCATTGACAATGGCAGTGAAGGGATTGGTATGAAGCCTGCGGTAGGTAGATTCATCCGCTAGAAGTCTTTTAACTTCATTTTCATATTGGTTTTCGGTTAGGAGGACAACATTACCCCCTTTGTCACTGCCCTTGATGACAATGCCAGGGGCATCTTCAAGCTCCCTAAGGGCTTTTCTTTCTTCACGAGAGATATTATCTAGTCCCCTGTAGTTCCAGTTGACTTTGGAGAAATCCCTTTTAACTTGTGTTAGAAAAAATTCAATGGGTTTATATTTAGAGAGTGGGGGCATTTTAGTGGACCTGATGGGTAGATTGGCAGAGCGAGTCAGTGCATGCTGATAATCCAAAATCTCTGTATCTGAGTCTAACTCAGAGTTCTCCTGGAGTAGCGAGATTAGGGCATCCAAGGCCTTTCGTTCTTTTACTGATGTTAGTTGGGACTCATTTTGTTTTGATGAGTGCCAATATTTGAAGATCACCTTTCTTAAGTAAAGTGAGATGTCTTTGTAGACCTCAAATTCGTTCATCCCAGATTTGGGGGAGAAGGAGAGGCCTCTTTTTAGTAATGATAGGTGATGTTCGTTGAGAGGGAATTGAGTGAGATTAACAACCTTCATATCCGCTAGGGAACTTGGGGGGGGGGGCGATGGGTCATGTGTGGTAATAGAATGCATTATGTTCTGTGTGTTCTGTTCCTTAGTTGTCGCTGGCTCTTTCGTGTTTCTCGGGCCCTTCCTTGATGAGGTGGAGACTGGTGTGTAGTTTTGTGTCCCTTTAAATTTGATTTCACTTTCCCCGTGATTGTAATGGGATTGTCTGGGGGGGTGGATCTTTGTCTAAAAAAGTCAAAGAGAGTTCTTTATGTTCGCTATCACTGTCAGAAGATGAGAAGTGATTGCGATTTGATTTAGAGCTATTATGCCTCCCCCTGCTCCTACGGGATCTGCTCCTACCGATATGGATCGTGGGATCAAAGAGGTCACCACGTTCCAAGTCTTGTAGATTCTGTTTGAACTTTTCTTGTTTGTTACTTTTCAGATTTTTTTGTGTTTTTTCTACTTCTCTTTTAAGGAGTTCGTTATGTTTATCAAATAGGGGGTTTGTTTTAAAGGGTTCAAGTAGTACTGCACTTGCTTCTATCTCTGCCTTAATCTCATTCAGTTGAATTTGTTCCTCATCAACAATCATTTGCATTACTTCAAGGCCACGTTTAACACAGCTGGCCTTCCATGCCTCAATGAACCGAGGAGTATGGAGGTGTCCAGCTGGGGTGACACGTTCTCTCAGACCACGTGGTATAATGCCATTCTCGATGTGGGATTTTAAGGAAGAAATATCCCACTTCCTATTAAGAAACTTAATGGTTAACTTTTTGTGGTTTCTAAATAGGGACTGAAGTGAATCTTCACCGTCCTTTGGAACTGATTGTTCACAGGAAAATGCAGACTGGATTTCTTTTTCTATTTCGTCATCAATTTGGTAAGCCATATCCCAGAGAGTAAAGGTATGGGGGGAGAAATGGTCACGGAGAAAAAGGGAGAGAAAAAGAGGGGGGAGAAACAGGGAGAGAAGGAGGAAAGGACACAAAGTAACAGGAAGTAGGGAAGGATGAATGCCTACGGATCCGCCCGTGGGTTTAAAACATGGGTGAATGGTACGGATTGGCGTGAGTGAATACAGAGTGAGGTTCAGGAAGGGAAGTCTAATCCCACAAAAACACACTAAGCAAAAAAACTGATAATTACTTAACTATTCTAATGTTAAACATACTTAAACATCAGTAGCCAAATGCATTTTTACATATCATCCATACAAGCAACTTTTCCTCACCAATAGCTAGCTAAACAACCAACAAAAGAGCTCAACATTTAAACTCAACACATATATTACTGCAGTAATCACAAACTAAGCCTCAACACAGGTCATTTTTTTCCTTTTCCTACCTGTTTTCTGCTCATCATTTTCAAACCTCAAAGAACAACTATTTGAGCACCAGCGAAAGGGCCACTCGTCCACCTAACGCGGTCATCAGCTCATCTCTTCTATATCTCAAAAAATCTAAAGCTTGCCGGGGGTTCGCTAAGCATACAATGAGTGGAAACATTCGACCATCTACCCCCTTTGCTATATTTATCCAATGTAAATCAAACATATCTGCCACTAACTGCCACCAAAGCAAAGCTAGCAACAAACCTCCCATTACAGTGCACACTAATAATACAGTTTCCCAATTGTCAAAAAACATTACAATTCACAACAGTATTACTAGGATTAATCACTACACTTAAAACCAGCACTGAAAGGGTTAAATATCCTGCTCACAGCGCCATTTTTTAACAAGGGGCCAAATTCTATGTTACATTTATTCATAGTTTCATTCATATATTTACCCTTTCAGATATGTGGTCAGTAAATGCAAGGATTAAAACACACAACACAAAGAATGTAATAAAAAGTTTTACTTAGCTTCGATTAAAGATGTATTACAGATGATACGATACAGGATAAATATAGCATATTCAATTCCAGGGGACCCATAACTACTGAAACTTCTGGAAGGCGATGGTCTGTTCAAACTCTAGGCACATTCATGTCCTTAGAAGAAATCCACTGGCCTTCTCTATTGTCTGACCTTTTAAAGGCTAGATGTAAGGCGCTAAAAAGCTGGTTTTATCTAGTACTAACAAAAGACTAACCATAATGTTCCCGAAAGACAATGTCTGTGAGTGACCATATGTGAGATCAGAAACATACATTATATATATATATATATATATATATATATATATATATATATATATATATATATATATATATATATATATATATATATATATATATATATATAAAACTATTACTAAGTTTCCTGTAATTCAAAAACTAAAGTTATATATGAATCTAGACCCATACTACAAGACCAATCCAGTTTACCTGACCGGAATCATTAGACAGATCAGATCCTTTGAGGAGATCAAAAGATTTTGAGAAATAGTGCTCTTGCCGCTCTTTAATTACGGTGAAACTCCAAGAGAACAGTACCATTTTATTAAATTAATGGAATTTGCTCTTCGTGCTGAAGTGGAGGAAAAAATTCAACACATTGAGGAGATATCGCTTGATGAATCAAAGGTTTTAATGATAATCAAACATTATTACACCGAGGGACCAAAGTACAAGAACATAGTCAGGGCAATCTGTACAGCAATACATCAGGTATTGATGATCCCTGAAAAACTGAGCTATCCAGTGGTGTCTAACACTCTACGGGGTATATTTCAAGGAATTTTCAGGAGGCTCAAAAATAGAAAAGGCTATTTATATAGGCTAGGAAATTCATTTGTACAGGCCATATTCTCCTCTGTGCACAAGGTTCCTTATGGGCTGCAATTACCTAATAAAAGTCCTACATGAATCTTTGCGAAAAAAGTTTCCATATGAAAGTAAAGATTCACTGTTTTGGCCTGTTGGATATTTCCTCTCAGAGTACTTCCGCACAGCCATAGAGGAACCAAATAAATTTGGCTACCGTATAGATAAAAAATCAAACCAGAAGTTTAACTTCTGGTTTGTGTCTCAAATCTTCCGCTCGACTATAAACTCCTTTGCTCCCTATAGAGATCATTCACCTGGGTTGGATGACTTTATCAAGCAAACCTCCCAAAAGCTCAGGGCATTCTTTAGGCGAGTTATGGATGTTCCAGATCCGGAGATAGAATTCAGCTTTACCAAGAACGCTGACGCCGTACAGATTCCTAAGATAACCATGAATGCAGAGGACATCATCAATATACATTCTCTGCTTTCGAAACATGAGAATTTTGTATTTTGCCGCCACGGACATTTGCCAACCACATACCTTATGCGCCGAGTCTAAGGATATTGGACCGGTGCCGCTTCTTAAGGATCTTGAGGATACTGATGGAGCGGTCTATGATGAGACAAGTGAAAAAACTAAATTCTCGCTATGTTTACTCAGCAAAGTTTCTCCACTGGAAGATTTGGATGTTGAAATGGAGAAAGCTAAGATTCCCAGCCTAAAACTAGCCCTAGAACTTATGGTTAAACGACCTAAAGAAAAACTCCTTGAGAGTCTGATGCCAGCACAAGAAAAAATAGGAAGTAAAGCTTCCGCCAGTACTGAACATGCACACAAAAAAGGAAAATCCCATTCATCTAAAGACCGCGACGCCTCCCAGGAAGCACAAATGCGTGAGGAACGCCTGCAGATTTTACAAAAAGCTGGTTACTTCACAAAGGCAGGAAACGAGCAAGAGTTCTTCAACCTACTTGCCGAAGAAATCAAAAACAAACATCTACTACGTCCCAAAAGAAAATCAGAGATAGAAACCAGCAAGCAGGCATTAGAGGGTGTCAAGGGGACCTTTGAAAAGCTACAGAACAGGATAGACATTTACAAGACGTTTAGGAAAAACTGTATCGATACTTGGTCAGTGAAGAGTCAGGCATTGATAGAGAGCTCCAGAAGATCTATTATACCGAAAAGGAGGCTGTTTTCAATGCAAAGGAACTATTTAAGAAAGGTGTCATAGTGAACACACAGGGGGAATTCTGGGAAATGGAAGGAGAATTCATTTATGTAACACATGTTGGTGAAAAGTTACGTGTCAATTCAGACACAAAATGTCAAATGGTCCCAATTGTGGACATAGTACATGCTTATCACAGTGATAATCCAACGATGAAGATTCATCACTATGACGTCAATGTGGGAATGTTTCTGGTTTGCAGCAAACTGTCTGGTAGGATTGAATGCGCTTGAAGTGGAACTTTAAGCTGGCCATGCTGGCTGAATGACAAAAACCAAACACATTTGAGGTGGAGGCAGGAATCCTCCCTTCTGCGCCATTGTATTCTGACAGCGGGGACCCTTGATTGGCTACATTGGGAAGGATTTTTACTAGGAGGAGGTAGGGGGGCTATGGGCTAGTAGGGAGACTTTGCAGGCGGGGGATTTAGTGGGAATTGGGCTAAGGGGGGGGGGGGATTTGAGCTAGTAGAGGGTGGGGAGATTTGGGCTTATAGGGATGATTTGAGTGAGGTGGAGGGATTTGTGCAGGGAGGGGTGATTTAGGGGGAATTGGGCTAAGAGGGGGGATTTGAGCTAGGAGAGGGTGGGGAGATTTGGGCTAATAGGGATGATTTGAGTTAGGAGGAGGGATTTGTGCAGGGAGGAGGAATTTAGGGGGAATTAGGCCAAGAATAAATAATACAAAACAGTGCTGCGCAAATAAAAGTCCTTAGATCAACATGTATAAATGTGGTGACAGGATTAGAAGACAGGAACCACCAGTGACAATATACAGGCTGAGACCAATAACTGGATGGTGACTAGTATCCCTCCACCGGACATGGATGGCCCCTCACCTCAGATATTCGACCTGAAACAGGTCACACCGCATATAATAACCTGGATGGATCACTCTGTATGGATGGTGGTGTCTCCTTCATTTCCCAGCACTCAGCATAATAAAGGAAGATGCATATGAAATGAGAAGGCAAACAGCATAGTGCTCTCCGTAGCTACTTTATTTAAAATGATTAAAACTAATAAACACTCACAGATACCGGCACTCCGATCCGAGTGCCGGCTGACAAGCTTGTGATCGTCTCTGTCGAATGACCGCGGGTGACATCATGCGCTCCTGACCCCCGTACGCGTTACGTCCTGTGGGCGGGACTTCATCGGCGTGGGGCGGGATACGCAATGACGGCCCGCATTGTTTATAATCTGTGCCATGGTGACGGCGGCACCAATCAGAAGCGCGGGCGCACTGATCAGGGAATCTGGCACCTCCCCACCGCTGCATCTGAACTCATGAAAAATTATCTATTAGAAATGAAACAGTTAAAATCAAAATCAACATTTATTCCAGAGGGGGAAAGAACTTTTGTCTCATAGATCCAGAATTATTCCCTATGGCTTAGCTGCCTAATATAATGGCCACCCCTCCATTGTCGGGGAACCTTTTCTATCCCCCAAAATTTAAGGCATCTGGGGTCTCGCTGATGGCAAAGGCGAAAATGCCTGGACACACTATGGGTTTTTACCCCCCGCTTGATGTTACTAATGTGTTCTCCAATTCTTACGTGAAGTGCTCTTGAGGTCCGGCCCACGTACTGGAGGCCACAATCGCACTCCAGCATGTAGACCACCCCCACTGATGAGCACGTAATCAGACCTTCAATTTTATAGCTTTTTTGCGTTGCATTTGAAACAAACTCCTTCTTTCTTTTTATATTTCTGCTGGCCTTCCTGCATGTGGCACATTTACCACATGCGTAAAAGCCAGATAGAAACCTAAACAGTCCATTGGTCACAGTCTTGGGTGGGTCAATGACCCCTGGTGTTACCCGATCACGTAAGGAAGGAGCCTTACGGTAAATAAACCGAGGGTAATCGGGGAGAACCGGTCCAAGAGTCCTATCTCCTTTGAGAATGGGCCAATGTCTGGCTATGATATGTTCTAGTTTTTTATACTGAATGTTGTAATCAAGTATAATACGATAGCTTGAGACATTAACGTCAACTTCCGAGGGTTTGGCCTTGTCAGCAACAACAGTGTTCCTATCGATTGCCAATACCTTGGCTATTTCTGCATCTACCAGAGCTTGGGTATACCCTTTTTCTTTAAACCTATTTGCGAGCACCTGTGACTGTGTTAAAAAGTCATCATCTGAAGTGCAATTGCGGCACAAGCGGATGAATTGGCCTCTTGGTATGTTACAGAGCTAAGATTTATGGTGACAACTAGTCAGAGGGATGTATGCATTCCTATCAGTTGTTTTGAAATGATTCCTGGTATGGAAACCTCCCTCACCCTTAAATATTTCGAGGTCTAGGAATATGATCTGTTGTTGACTAATCGTCCAAGTTAACTCAATGTTTTTGTTATTGGCATTCAACCCATCCATAAAGGTTTGCAGGCTAGGCATATCACCCTCCCAAACCATAATTAAGTCGTCAATATATCGTCTGTAGCACGATAATTGCGGTGGGGGGCCCTGAAAAATAGTGTCCTCCTCCCAGTGGGCCATAAATAGGTTGGCCACACTGGGAGCAAACCTAGCCCCCATGGCTACTCCTCTTGTCTGTAGAAAAAAGTCCCCATTGAACCAAAAATAATTGTTTAACAAACAGAACTCCAAACTTTCCAACAAAAAGGAGGTATGATCACTCGAGAGGTTGGAGGTAGTCAGAGCCCATTTAACTGAATCAAGGGCCTGCTTATGATCGATAATAGTATAAAGAGAACCCACGTCTGCAGTTATTGAAATGCTAGACGGGGTGCATGGGAGGGTAGATAAGATTTGAAGGATTTGTTTCGTATCACGTAAGAACGCTTTAGTTTTTAAAACGAGTGGCTGGAGAAAAAAAGTCCAGATATTGGCCTAATCTTGAAGTTACGGAGTCAATTCCGTTTACGATCGGACGGCCAGGTGGATGTTCTGCATTTTTATGAAGTTTGGGTAAGATATAAATGATAGGGGTCCTGCAGTAGAATGGATCTAAGTAAGCAGCCTCTTTGGAATTTAAAATTCCCTGGGTTTTACCTTTTTTAATTAGGCAATGTAAGTTGTTCTTAAAGGGCAACATAGGGTCACTCCTCAAGAGTTCATATGTATTCCGATCTTTCAACAATTTCTCCATTTCTGCTTGGTAATATGTTTTGCTAAGCACAACCAGCCCACCACCCTTATCAGCTGGCCGGATTACTATGTCTTTCCTTTGTTCTAAGGAAGCGATACCTCTCTTAATAGCCTGTGAATCTCTAGCCCTCTTGATCTTGAGTTGATTAAGGTCTTGACAAACCATATTTTTAAATACATCTAAGTGCCTGTTATCACTGCAAATAGGATTAAAAATAGAGCGATTCCGAAGATTGGAATGTCTAGAGCTAGTAGCTAATGGAGGGGTGGTATGTGGCACCAGATTGGAGAGAAAATATTTCTTCATATTTAAATTACGGACATATTTCTGAATACTGATGTAGGCTTGAAATTTATTCAGGTTACGGAGCGAACTTCAAGCCCCTATCCAAGACCAATGTTCTTCAGTAGTAAGAGGAGTACCACTAAGGTTAAAAATCCCAGTGCCTAGTTGGGTCTTGACCTTTTGGAATCGTCTTCTCCCCCTGGACCCTCTCTGTGTTTTCTTTTTATACTGCCTTTATCTCTCCTTGGGTCTTGCGGACCTCTCCTTTGGTTCTGAGAGTTCCCCTGATCGACAGGCTCTCTCACCCACAGGGGGGTCCTTGGAGGTCCCCTCCAAGGGGTCCTCTCCTGCCCTAAAAAATGGTCTTGATTATATTGTGATTCACCCTGAGAATTTTGTAAAGGGGCATAGTAATTGGAGGTATAAACAGGTATACCTTTTGTGGAATTACCTCTCCCCTGGGACTTGCCTTTTCCCTTCATGGGCACTGTCTGCCACAAATGGTTCTCAGTTTGTGGGGGTCGGTGGTCATAGCCGTTAGCATATGGACCTGGATGAGGATAGTGGTTCTTTCTGCCCCGGCCCCGTTTGTTAGTTCTAGGGGGACCCTGCCCTCTCCCTCTAGGTGTATTTTTCAAATTAGGTATACTTTGGGAATACTGAGAGGGGGGTATTTCATAATTAAAATAACCCTGAGGAGGCATATTAATTTCTGGTGGTGGGATCATGGCTGCTGTACCCATGGGATTATTACTGTAACTGGTATTGTGTCTTGGGTTTGCCACTCAAAGATCTGTTTCCCCTCAAAATCATTAATATCCCGCAGACATTTTTTCCTCTTTTTATCTCTTGTTTCCCTATCCCATTTGATAAGTTTAGATTTCAATTCGCCAGACAATTGAATAAAATCACTGGAGTCTTTATGACTCTCAATACGATCAGTGATTTCTTTGATCTGATTCTCCAAATGCTTCTTTTTTCTCTGTTTGCGAGCAAGCAGAAACCGGAGGAGATCAAAGCTTTTCTCAACAAAAAAGTTACACCATTCTATGTTGGACTCGTTATCAACTAACCCATCGTTAGGTGGCAATTCCCACCTTAAACGCGTGGGGACAATATTGGCAGACAAATACTGTTCAAAAGACACGATATCCCACCAGGTTTTAATCTTTTTTTCGAATAAATGACCAAGTTTCTTAAAGGTATACCCCAGGTCATCATGTTGAGAATTAACCACATCTCTTGAAAAAACATCAGTAAGAATAATTTCTCTGTTTTCAACATATGTAAAAACCTCCATAGTCTGCAGCTGAATCAGTCTTAAATGAAGTGAAAAGTAGAAAAAGTATAGTTAAATTCAGCGCTGACTAATAAATGGACACAAGAAAGTAAACGCAAGCAGACACTAAGGTTAATTCAAAAAAATACCTCAAAGACATAAATAATACAAAACAGTGCTGCGCAAATAAAAGTCCTTAGATCAACATGTATAAATGTGGTGACAGGATTAGAAGACAGGAACCACCAGTGACAATATACAGGCTGAGACCAATAACTGGATGGTGACTAGTATCCCTTCACCGGACATGGATGGCCCCTCACCTCAGATATTCGACCTGAAACAGGTCACACCGCATATAATAACCTGGATGGATCACTCTGTATGGATGGTGGTGTCTCCTTCATTTCCCAGCACTCAGCATAATAACGGAAGATGCATATGAAATGAGAAGGCAAACAGCATAGTGCTCTCCGTAGCTACTTTATTTAAAATGATTAAAACGAATAAACACTCACAGATACCGGAATTGGGCCAAGAGCAGGGGATTTGAGCTAGGAGAGGGTGGGGAGATTTGGGCTAATAGGGATGATTTGAGTTAGGAGGGGGGGATTTGTGCAGGGAGGGGTGATTTAGGGGGAATTGGGCTAAGAGCGGGGGATTTGAGCTGCAAGCTGCAGCCATTCTTGCTAACTATGATCTTTTCAGTTAAACATACAAAAGACTCACTTTTCTCAAAACCTTTGCCTTAGTTTCATTACTTAACTATTCTAATGTTAAACATACTTAAACATCAGTAGCCAAATGCATTTTTACATATCATCCATACAAGCAACTTTTCCTCACCAATAGCTAGCTAAACAACCAACAAAAGAGCTCAACATTTATACTCAACACATATATTACTGCAGTAATCACAATCTAAGCATCAACACAGGTCATTTTTTTCCTTTTCCTACCTGTTTTCTGCTCATCATTTTCAAACCTCAAAGAACAACTATTTGAGCACCAGCGAAAGGGCCACTTGTCCACCTAACGTGGTCATCAGCTCATCTCTTCTATATCTCAAAAAATCTAAAGCTTGCCGGGGGTTCGCTAAGCACACAATGAGTGGAAACATTCGACCATCTACCCCCTTTGCTATATTTATCCAATGTAAATCGAACATATCTGCCACTAACTGCCATCAAAGCAAAGCTAGCAACAAACCTCCCATTACAGTGCACACTAATAATACAGTTTCCCAATTGTCAAAAAACATTACAATTCACAACAGTATTTACTAGGATTAATCACTGCACTTAAAACCAGCACTGAAAGGGTTAAATATCCTGCTCACAGCGCCATTTTTTAACAAGGGCCAAAATTCTATGTTACATTTATTCATAGTTTCATTCATATATTTACAGATATGTGGACAGTAAATGCAAGGATTAAAACACACAACACAAAGAATGTAATAAAAAGTTTTACTTAGCTTTGATTAAAGATGTATTACAAATGATACGATACAGGATAAATATAGCATATTCAATTCCAGGGGACCCCATAACTACTGAAAGTTCTGGAAGGCGATGGTCTGTTCAAACTCTAGGCACATTCATGTCCTTAGAAGAAATCCACTGGCCTTCTCTATTGTCTGACCTTTTAAAGGCTAGATGGAAGGCGCTAAAAAGCTGGTTTTATCTAGCACAAACAAAAGACTGCCCATAATGTTCCCGAAAGACAATGTCTGGAAGTGACCATATGTGAGATCAGAAACATACATTATATAAGTAATCACTATAAAACTATTACTAATTTTCCTGTAATTCAACAACTAAAGTTATATATGAATCTAGACCCATACTACAAGACCAATCCAGTTTACCTGACCGGAATCATTAGACAGATCAGATCCTTTGAGGAGATGAAAAGATTTTGAGAAATAATGTTCTTGCCGCTCTTTAATTACGGTGAAACTCCAAGAGAACAGTACCATTTTATTAAATTAATAGAATTTGCTCTTCGTGCTGAAGTGGAGGAAAAAATTCAACACATTGAGGAGATATCGCTTGATGAATCAAAGGTTTTAATGATAAATCAAACATTATTACACCGAGGGACCAAAGTACAAGAACATAGTCAGGGCAATGGGTACAGAAATACATCAGGTATTGATGATCCCTGAAAAACTGAGCTATCCAGTGGTGTCTAACACTCTACGGGGCATATTTCAAGGAATTTTCAGGAGGCCCAAAAATAGAAAAGGCTATTTATATAGGCTAGCAAATTCATTTGTACAGGCCATATTCTCCTCTGTGCACAAGGTTCCTTATGGGCTGCAATACCTAATAAAAGTCCTACATGAATCTTTGCGAAAAAAGTTTCCATATGAAAGTAAAGATTCACTGTTGTGGCCTGTTGGATATTTCCTCTCAGAGTACTTCCGCACAGCCATAGAGAAACCAAATAAATTTGGCTACCGTATAGATAAAAAAATCAAACAAGAAGTTTAACTTATGGTTTGTGTCTCAAATCTTCCGCTCGACTATAAACTCCTTTGCTCCCTATAGAGATCATTCACCTGGTTTGGATGACTTTATCAAGCAAACCTCCCAAAAGCTCAGGGCATTCTTTAGGCGAGTTATGGATGATCCAGATCGGGAGATAGAATTCGGCTTTACCAAGTACGCTGACGCCGTACAGATTCCTAAGCTAACCATGAATGCAGAGGACATCATCAATATACATTCTCTGCTTTCTAAACATGAGAATTTTGTATTTTGCCGCCACGGACATTTGCCAACCACATACCTTATGCACCGAGTCTATAAGGATATTGGACCGGTGCTGCTTCTTAAGGATCTTGAGGACACTGATGGAGCTGTCTATGATGAGACCAGCGAAAAAACTAAAATCTCACTATGTTTACTCAACAAAGTTTCTCCACTGGAAGATTTGGCTGTTAAAATGGAGAAAGCTAAGATTTCCAGCCTAAAACTAGCCCTAGAACTTATGGTTAAACGACCTGAAGAAAAACCCCTCGAGAGTCTGATGGCAGCACAAGAAATAATAGGAAGTAAAGCTTCCGCCAGTACTGAACATGCACACAAAAGAGGAAAATCCCATTCATCTAAAGACCACGACGCCTCCCAGGAAGCACAAATGCGTGAGGAACGCCTGCGGATTTTATAAAAAGCTGGTTACTTCACAAAGGCAGGAAACGAGCAAGAGTTCTTCAACCGACTTGCCAAAGAAATCAAAAACAAACATCTACTACGTCCCAAAAGAAAATCAGAGATAGAAACCAGCAAGCAGGCATTAGAGGGTATCAAGGGGACCTTTGAAAAGCTGCAGAACAGGAAAGACGTTTAAGAAAAACTGTATCGAGTACTTGGTCAGTGAAGAGTCAGGCATTGATAAAGAGGTCCAGAAGATCTATTATACCGAAGATGAGGCTGTTTTCAATGCAAAGGAACTATTTAAGAAAGGTGTCATAGTGAACACACAGGGGGAATTCTGGGAAATGGAAGGAGAATTCATTTATGTAACACATGTTGGTGAAAAGTTACGTGTCAATTCAGAGCACCCGGGAGAAAAAGAGGAAGTAGCTACGCAGCTAGCAATGCAAAGTTTTCCTTTTCTTACTGTCGGTGACATTCTAGTGATAAAATGTATCGATATTGAGGACATCAATTGTATTATCAAACATTGCCCCAAACCTTCCACATCAGCTTTGGGGGCAATAGCTTATTTAAAGGAAGCTTGTAAGGGTAAAAATTATACACAGGAAGATATAAGGATCATTATAGATAGTTTGGTGGGAAGTACCTCTCCTTGGGATTGGACTAAAGTGCCCACCATAGATGTCCTAGAGGCACCCACTAGCAGAGGCTTATTCATTAAACACCGTTGAAGGAAATGAAGAGTTTTCATTAATAAGTCATCACTCCCTACTGCAGTAGCTTGCAAACAGAAATCATCAGAGTCAGTGTTGGAATTTTGGAAAAGATTTCAGGAGGTCTGGACACAAGATGCCAGACTTAATACTCAGGATGGAATGCACAGTCTTTTAATACAGACTTATCTTAGCAACCTGACCCCTAAATATGCACTTACTGTGAGACAGCAGATTTCAGACTGGGCTACAAAGAGTATGACTGACTTTCAAAAAAAAAATTGACTGAAAAAGAGGCCGCGGGGTGTTTTGACATCCCCAAGCAGACACCAGCACCCATACATTACCAGGATAATTTCTCAGGAAATCAAAGGGGAAACTTTTATAAGAAAAGTGGAAAGGACAGAGGGGGTTATAGAGGTGGAAATAGGGGAAGAGGACAGCCACAAAGAGGGGACTTCCAGCAGAGGCAACCTAAGACAGGGTGTTTTAATTGTGGGGACCCCGGACATTGGAAAGCTCAATGCCCCTGGTATGACCAGGAGTGTACAAATTCAGGGCCACCCGCTGCACCTACTCCCCCTCAGGCACCAACCCCAGTACAGCAGCAGCATGGTGTCAAGTACCCCATTTCTTGGAAACAACAGCAGTCACAATGAAGCTGCCCGGAAGGTAGTATCCCGGCATTTCCACTTGTCTCTCATTCTTATCATGAACAGCCTATAATTTCATTGCTTGTAGACGGGCAAGAGGTACCATTCGTGCCCGATTCAGGAGCGACATGCAGTACCATTAGCCAGGATTTTTATAGGGGAGAGGTTGTGGATGCTGAGCCTTCAATGGGAATAAATGGGATACTCACCAAAACTTTTAAAACACCCCCGCTTTCACTAAGCACCCGTACTGGTGCTGATTGTAATCTGCAACATGGTTTCAGAATTATTCCTGATTGTCCCGCGAGTCTCTTCGGAAGGGACTTGCTGGGAAAATTGGGCATTACAATGGAAATTACTGCAAAAGGAGGGTTCTATGTAAAATCTGACAGGGTTCACCTTTTTACATCGCTCTCACACCCAGAAGAGGAAGATGTCAAATTGAGTGAGGAGGGAGTATGGGCAGTGAATCCTCTTGATGTAGGGTTCATTTCCTGTACGCCCTATAAAGCCACTTTGAAACCAGGAGCTTTACCTGTGTATCATAAACAGTACCCCATATCCAGAGAAAAAGAAGAGGGTATAGAGCCCATTGTGGAGGATTTCTTCAAGAAAGGTATTTTAAAAGAAATCATTTCTCCTTACAACACTCCTATCAATCCTGTTAAAAAGCCGGACAGCAGTTACAGGTTTGTACAGGACCATAGGGCCATAAACGACTTAGTGGTACCAATTGCCCCAATAGTGCCTGATGTGCCATCATTGCTCACCCCCATACCATCCGATGCTGAGTATTTTTCTGTAATTGACCTCTCAAACGCATTTTTTTTCAATTCCTGTGGACGAGGAAACACAGCTACTCTTTGCCTTCCGATTTAAAAATCGGACGTTGACCTGGTGCAGATTGCCCCAGGGCTGTATAGACTCACCTGTTGTCTATTCTATTGTCCTCCAAACCACTCTTAGAGCTTGGACACCTGAACATGGTTCAGTCTTGCTGCAGTATGCGGATGATCTGCTACTCTGCGGCTTGACAAGGGAGGCCACCCTGGAGGATGGCAGAAATCTTTTGAAATGTCTTTTTGAAAGTGGTCATAAAGTGTCAAAGAAAAAGTTGTAATGATGTCAGAAAACAGTTGAATATCTAGGGTTTGTTCTCACAAAAGGAGAAAGAAGAGTCAGTCATAAAAGAATTACGGCTCTGATGGGTCTGCCCCGCCCACTCAACAGGAAGGACGTGCTCACCTTCCTAGGTATGATTGGTTACTGCCACCAATGGATACCTGACTGCTCTTACTATGACAATCTCCTGAGACAGGCCACAGGTTCAGATATGCCAGACTGTGTTAAATGGACAGATGAAATGTGTAATGCTTTTGTGTATTTGAAAAATGCTATGGTAACAGCTCCAGGACTCGGCCTTCCTAAATATAATGTGATGTTTTATTTGTATGTCAGGGAAAATTGTACAACGATGGCAGGTGTCCTCGCTCAGGAGCATGGAGGCAAGCTTCGCCCTGTTGCTTTTTTTTCAAAGGTAGTACCAGTTCAGGGCATGCCCGCATGTTTCAGATCTTTAGCATCTTGTTCAATGTTGGTTGAAATGGCTACAACTTTCACTTTGGGCCATGATACTACTTTGTATACTACTCATAATGTGTCCACATTATTGAGGAATATACATACACAACATATGTCCGCCCAAAGGTTGAGCGGCTATGAGGTGATACTGTTGTCAAATCCAAAATTGCATATTAAATATGCTTCCCCTAATGCAGGCCCAGCTCCAATTTTAAATGCCCTGCTAGAATTAAAAGAACAGGATGAGGTGGTGCCACAGCATGACTGCACCAACCTCATCCACCAAGACACATCTCCCAGACCTGACTTGTCCCCTACTGCTTTGCCAAATGTGCAAAATGTGTATGTGGATGGATCTTGTTCTAGGCCAAATGATCACACATATCATGCAGGATATGCGGTTGTGCAACTTCCAGATGTCATACTTGAGGCCAAACCTATCCCATATCAATCAGCACTAGCTGCAGAATTGATTGCTCTCACCAGGGCATGCCAAATGTTTGAAGGTCAAGATTAGGGATGAGCCGAACACCCCCCGGTTCGCTTCACACCAGAACCTGCGAACGGACCGAAAGTTCGCACGAACGTTAGAACCCCATTGACGTCTATGGGACTCGAACGTTCAAAATCAAAAGTGCTCATTTTAAAGGCTAATTTGCATGGTATTGTCCTAAAAAGGGTTTGGGGACCCGGGTCCTACCCCAGGGGACATGTATCAATGCAAAAAAAACTTTTAAAAACGGTCGTTTTTTCGGGAGCAGTGATTTTAATGATGCTTAAAGTAAAAAAAAAAAAAGTGAAATATTCCTTTAAATATCGTACCTGGGGGGTGTCTATAGTATGCCTGTAAAGTGACGCGTGTTTCCCGTGTTTAGAACAGTCCCTGCACCAAATGTCATTTTTAAAGGAAAAAATCTCATTTAAAACTGCTTGCGGGTTTAATGTAATGTCGGGTCATGGCAATATGGGTGAAAATCAGTGAGACAAAGGCATGGGTACCCCCCAGTCCATTACCAGGCCCTTTGGGTCTTGTATGGATATTAAGGGGAACCCCGCACCCAAATTAAAATAAGGAAAGGTGTGGGGCCACCAGGCCCTATATACTCTGAACAGCAGTATACAGGCGGTGCAAACAAGACAGGGACTGTAGGTTTGTTGTTAAGTAGAATCTGTTTGTAATTTTGAACGGGTACATTTTTAACGTGTTTAGCTCCAGCCAAAAAATCTTTTTTAAGCTTTTTGGAAAACATAGGGAAGGGTTATCACCCCTGTGACATTTGTTTTGCTGTCTTTCCTCCTCTTCAGAAGATTTCACCTCACTTTTTGTCCCAATGAAAAATGTTTTTTGAAAATTTGGGTTTTTTTGTGGAACAAGGAGTGGAAAGGAGAATTTTTTTCCCCCATATTAACTCTTACAGGAGAGAATTTCCCTTCCTAGGGGTAGATTTCATCTCACTTCCTGTTGTCTCCTTCCGTTTGTAAGTTAGATGTTTGAAAGTAGGGTCCTGCCTTATATACTCAGCAGAAATTTGGGCCTTAGGTGTTGCTGTGGCCACAACACTGTAAGCCCTCACAGGGCCCTGCTGTGAAATATTAGATCAAGAATTGTAATTACATGCCCCTGTTGAACAGGAGCTGAAAAATTAGGCCTTAGGCACTGGTGCCACAACACCGCAACCCCTCACAGACACTCTAGTTGGAACGCAGGAACGAGCCCTGCTGCAAAGTATTGCATCAAAAATTGTAATTACACGCCCCTATTAGACAGGGGCAGAAAAATTGGGCCTTAGGCACTGGTGCTGGTGCCACAACACTGCAACCCCTCACAGACACTCTAGTTGGAACGCAGGAACGAGCCCTGCTGCAAAGTATTGCATCAAAAATTGTAATTACACGCCCCTGTTAGACAGGAGCAGAAAAATTGGGCCTTGGGCACTGGTGCTGGTGCCATAACACTGCAACCCCTCACAGACACTCTAGTTGGAATGCAGGAACGAGCCCTGCTGCAAAGTATTGCATCAAAAATTGTAATTACACGCCCCTGTTAGACAGGAGCAGAAAAATTGGGCCTTGGGCACTGGTGCTGGTGCCACAACACTGCAACCCCTCACAGACACTCTAGTTGGAATGCAGGAACGAGCCCTGCTGCAAAGTATTACATCAAAAATTGTAATTACACGCCCCTTAAACAGGGGCTGAAAAATTGTGCCTTAGGCACTGGTGGTGGCGCCCAGAACCAAAAATGTTCTTACAAGCTATCAGCGTGATGATTGAGGAGGAAGAGGATAATTACTCAGGGATAGTCACTCAGCATCAGCATAGGCAGTCTTTGAAGGGATCTGAGATTTCAAAAAAAATTATTCGGTTACATCAGCATCAGGTGCTTGGTAGCTGGTGGTGATCCAAGACTGATTCATTTTTATGAAGGTCAGTCGATCGACCGAGTCGGTGGACAGACGCACCCTGTGATCGGTTACCACGCCTCCAGCAGCACTGAATGTGCGTTCCGAAAGAACGCTGGATGCAGGACAGGCCAGTAGCTCAATTGCATACTGTGCAAGCTCTGGCCAGTGATCCATCCTCAAGACCCAGTAACCCAGAGGATTTTCAGTGGGAAAGGTGTCCAAGTCTGATCTTGCCCCTAGGTATTCCTGCACCATGTAAAACAGACGCTGGCGATGGTTGCTGGAACCGATCTTACCTTGGGGCTGCGGACCAAAAAATTGTCTGAACGCATCGGTCAGACGGCCACCTTCTCCACCGCTCCTTCTTTGACTGACCGAAGCCTCAGCAACACGTTGTCCAGAAACAGGAGTTTGTAACCTCCCAGTCTCTGGGAACGCGTTGCACAGACCTTTCTGCAAGGCCTCCCGAAGATGTTTCATCCTCTGCTCCCTCTGCGATGGCAAGATAAGGTCCGCAACCTTACCCTTGTAACGTGGATCAAGGAGGGTTGCCAGCCAGTATTGGTCCTTCTCCTTGATACCACGAATACAAGGATCCTTACGCAGGCTTTGCAGGATCAGGGAGCACATGCAGCGTAGGTTTGCTGAGGCATTCGGTCCGGAGTCCTCTGGGTCACTAAGGACGACATGGTCCGCAGCCACCTCCTCCCAGCCACGTACAAGTCCATGTGTTTCTTGGGACTGATCCCTTAAAGACTGATGCTGAGTGCCAGGCTCCACCTCCATACTGACACAATCTTCCTCCTCCTCCTCGTCCTCTTCCTGTGTGATCGGCGGGCACGCAGGAACACTGTCTGGATAAAGGGGGCCTTGAGAGCTAAGGAAGTCCTCCTCTTCCTGCCTCTGTTCTGCCTCAAGTGCCCTGTCCATTATTCCACGCAGCGCGTGCTCCAACAGGTGGACAAGGGGGACAGTGTCACTGATGCATGCACTGTCACTGCTCACCATCCTCGTGGCCTCCTCAAATGGTGACAGGACAGTGCATGCATCCCTGATCATGGCCCACTGGCGTGGGGAAAAAAAACCAAGCTCCCCTGACCCTGTCAGTCGCACAGGTACTCATTGATGGCTCTCTGCTGCGTGTGCAGCATGGCCAACGTTGAGTTCCACCTGGTGGGCATGTCACAGATTAGGCGGTTCTTGGGCAGGTTAAACTCCTTTTGGAGGTCCGTCAGCCGAGCACTGGCATTATATGACCGGCGGAAATGCACACAGACTTTCCTGGCCTGCCTCAGGACATCCTGTAAGCCCGGGTACCTGCCCAAGAACCGCTGCACCACCAAGTTAAGGACGTGAGCCAAACAGGGCAAATGGGTCATTTGTCCCTGTCGGAGGGCAGAGAGGAGGTTGGTGCCATTGTCGCAAACCACCATTCCTGCCTTAAGTTGGCGTGGCGTCAACCACCTCTGACCCTGCCCCTGCAGAGCTGACAGAACCTCTGCCCCAGTGTGGCTCCTGTCCCCCAAGCACACCAGCTCAAGCACCGCATGGCATCTTTTGGCCTGGGTACTTGCGTAGCCCCTTGAACGACTACAGAGCACCGCTGGTTCCGAGGAAGAGGCCATGGAGGAAGAAGAAGAGGAGGGGGTGGAGGAGAGAGGTGTGTCACAATCATTAGCATTTTGGAGGCGTGGTGGCGGAACAACCTCCAACACTACTGCACCTTGTCCTGCATCCTTCCCAGCTGCCAGCAGAGTCACCCAATGCGCCGTGAAACTTAGGTAACGTCCCTGTCCATGCCTGCTGGACCATGAGTCAGCGGTATTTTGCACCTTACCGCTGACCGCCCTGTCCAGCGAGGCATGGACATTGCCTTCCACATGCCGGTAGAGAGCCGGAATCGCCTTCCGTGAGAAAAAGTGGCGTTTGGGTACCTGCCACTGAGGAACCGCACATTCCACAAACTCACGGAAGGGGGCAGAGTCTACCAACTGAAAAGGCAGCAGTTGAAGTGCTAGCAATTTTGCCAAGCTAGCATTCAACCGCTGGGCATGTGGATGGCTGGGAGCAAACTTCTTTCGGCGGTGCAGCAGCTGGGGCAGGGAAATTTGCCTGGTACAATCTGACGTCGGTGTACCAAAAGCAGATTGCCCACAAGTACTTGGCTGTGACACACCTAATTCTACACCTTCATTCCTCTCAGTGCAGGTCTCAGAGAGGACTGAAGGTCTAGTGGGGTTGGAAATCTCAGCTGATGAGGAGCAAGGAGAGTTCCTCTTTGTTCTTTGGTGTGGGTCTTTTAGATGCGCTTGCCAACAAACTGCATGGCAGGTCAACATATGTCTGGTCAAGCATGTGGTACCCAAGCGGGAGATGTTTTGGCCACGTGAGATACGCTTGAGACATATGTTGCAAATAGCAGCGGTGCGATCTGATGCACTCGTCTCAAAAAAGGCCCACACCAGAGAACTTTTTGAATAACGCGCAGAGACTGCAGCGCCCTGCACATGTGATGCAGTCAATGTGCTACCCTTAGGCTGGCCCCTGGAGGGCATCCTGCCTCGTTGGTGATGTGCCGCCTCCTCCTCCTCCTCCTCTCTCCTATCAGGCACCCACGTTGAGTCAGTGACCTCATCATCCCCTCCCTCCTCATCACTGGAGCAAACGTGGCAGTATGCTGCAGCAGGGGGAGCATGACTGCCAGATTGCTGTCCTTCTTGGGCACCCCCTCTGTCCATGCTCATGTTACTGCCTTCATCGAGCTCAGTATCATCATCAGAGCCTTCCAAACGCTGGGCATCCTCCTGGAGCATGTACCCAACACTGTGGTCAAACAGTTCGAGGGACTCCTCAGGAGGACATGGTGGAGCTAGGGAAGGAGTCACTGATGACATTGAGCCGAGGGAAGAGGCCGCTGCTTTGCCAGACAAAGCACCCTGGGCATGGGTGAGAGAGGATGAGGAGGATGAGGACGGCTTGGTCATCCACTCGACCAAGTCTTCCGCATGTTGCGGCTCAACACGGCCAGCTGCCAAAAAAAAGGCCAAGCGTGTCCCATGGCCATGTGCTGATGAGGATGCACCGTCTCCACGACCAGCACTAGACACAGAGCCTGCTTGCCCTCTCTTATTGGCTTGTGACTGTCTGCCTCTCCTTCTTGGCCTTCCAGACATACTAATGGCCTGTAGCTGCACTAAGCTGGGATATATATATATAATATATATATATATATATATATATATACTGTAACTAGCAAAATCAACTGCCTGCCTGTAGTATGAGAACACCACCAACCTTCTACAGGTAGCTTTAGCTGAACACTGTGAGGTGGACGCACCCCACTAACTTGTAGGTTTAGCTGAACACTGAGCAGGACGCACTGCACTAACTGTAAATAGTCTAGCTGCCTGACCGTGGTACTAATAGGATCAAAAGAACACCAGTAATTTTCTTCAGGTAGCTTTATATACTGTAACAAGACAAGCCTGCCTGTCAGTAGGAAGATAACAGGAACGGATCTAGCTGAACACTGTGAGCAGGACGCACTGCACTAAATGTAAATAGTCTAGCTGCCTGACCGTGGTACTAATAGGATCAAAAGAACACCAGTAATTTTCTTCAGGTAGCTTTATATACTGTAACAAGACAAGCCTGCCTGTCAGTAGGAAGATAACAGGAACGGATCTAGCTGAACACTGTGAGCAGGACGCACTGCACTAAATGTAAATAGTCTAGCTGCCTGACAGTGGTACTAATAGGATCAAAAGAACACCAGTAATTTTCTTTACGTAGCTGTAAATACTTTAACAAGACAAGCCTGCCTGTCAGTAGGAAGATAACAGGAATGGATCTAGCTGAACACTGTGAGCAGGACGCACTGCACTAAATGTAAATAGTCTAGCTGCCTGACCGTGGTACTAATAGGATCAAAAGAACACCAGTAATTTTCTTCAGGTAGCTTTATATACTGTAACAAGACAAGCCTGCCTGTCAGTAGGAAGATAACAGGAACGGATCTAGCTAAACTGAATACAGTGTATATATATATATATGCAACACCTGGGATGCATATATATACACAATACACTTTAAGTGCAGCTAACTGACTGACTGACTGTCCTGTCTAATCTAGCTAACTCAAATGAAATGACACTGTCTCTCTCTCTCTCTAAGCACACCGGAACACACTGCACAGGGCCGCCGTGCAGGCGGCCTTATATAGTGTGGGGCGTGTACTAAATCCCCTGAGCCATAATTGGCCAAAGCCTCCTTGGCTTTGGCCAATTACGGCTCTCTGTTCAGGCGGCGCTGTGATTGGCCAAGCATGCGGGTCATAGTGCATGCGGGTCATAGTGCATGCTTGGCCAATCATCAGCAAGCAATGCACTGCGATGCCGCAGTGAATTATGGGCCGTGACGCGCCACACGAATTTGGCGCCAACGGCCCATATCGTTCGCAATTCGGCGAACGACCGAACAGCCGATGTTCGAGTCGAACATGGGTTCGACTCGAACACGAAGCTCATCCCTAGTCAAGATGTATACATTTACACTGATTCCAAATATGGGTATGGGGTGGTATATGATTTCGGCGTCATATGGAGTAGGCGTGGCTTCATTGCAGCTGATGGAAAAAGCATCTCCCATTCCTCTCTGGTAGTGTCATTGTTAAAAGCCATTCAGTTGCCTAGAACTCTTGCCATAATACATTGCCTAGCACATACAGGGCAACAAACGGAAGTAGCTAGAGGAAATGCCCTAGCTGATTCAGCAGCCAGACAAGCAGCTATGTCTCAACCAGCTCAAATCTAAATGCCAATGTTAGAGCCTGAACTACCTTGTTTTGACCATGTACTGTCTGACCTACAAGATTATGCCTCAGAGGCCGATATGAGAGATTGGGAAAAAGTAGGTGCACAAATAGATCCAAAAACAGGACTTTTGTGCAAAGAGGGGAAGGTATGTATTCCAATGGCAAGTGCATCACTTTTTATTGCCTAGTATCATGGAATAGGTCACAGAGGCTGGAAGGCAACTTGTGAATTACTAGGCAATGACTTTTACATTTCAGATCTCCCCTGGTTGACAAGGGATTACGTGTCCAGGTGCATTACTTGCATTAGGAACAACCCAAACATCCCAAACAAAGCGAAACACATTTGATATATCCCAGTACACCTTTCACCCAACTCCAAGTTGATTTCACACACATGCCCAAGTTAGGGAAAAGACAGGAATATCTTTTGGCAGTCGTGGACATGTTTTCGAGATGGGTCGAAAATTTTGTAACTACAAAGGAAGACGCACAAACGGTAGTGAAAATTCTCACACAGGAAATTATTCCTCGATGGGAACGCCCACTTCAGATAAACTCAGACAGAGGTCCTGCATTCAAAAGGACAAACAGTCAGTGCAAAAACCATCAAAACACAAACCGAGCTGCTGAACACTAAAGGCAAATAGATAAATCCTATCTAGTAATGCAAATGTAATCATATAGTGCAGCGCTAAATAACGCAGTCAATCATTAGAAATGTCCATAGATGGAAAAGACCAATAAATAACAAAGGTGATGCAGGGTGCTTCATGCAAATCCAAAAGTGATCTTCAAACTGTGCTCAACCCCTTTTGCCAGTCAAACCGCTCACCTTGTTGAAGGGACCCCTGAACTAACAGGAAGGTCATATACACTTTCACCACTTGTATGTGGTCAGGGTGGTAACTTGACTGGAAAGCTGGAACTCTCTTAAATGGGGCTCAACAATTTTCTTCCAAGTTTGCATGGAATAAACAAAGAAGATACATAGTGCTCTCTGTATAGCTTAAAAAGTGATTTATTTTATTAAAAAGACAGGTACTCACATATATAGCACTATGACCAGTGCTAGGCATAAAGGAGCATGTTAGTTACAGATGACAATAATAAGGCGGCTGCAGCGACGTCTAAACCGGGATAAAACCAATCCGCACGCGTATCGTCCTGTAGGACTTCCTCAGCGGTCTTAGGGTCCCCCAGGTCTAGTCAGTAATTTATATAAACCCCCTCATTTGGTCTTCTGTTGTTAATTAAGTCCCGAGTGGTAGCCATCCAATTGGAACACACCTCTCAGGAATAGGAAGTGTATAGAGCTCTAAGCTCTAAGCTATTGTATTCTTCAGAAGTCACGTGATCGGTGACGTCACGCGTAGGGACGGAATAGGCTTGTTTCGTTTAACCTTCCTTGCTGAATACATTGCGAGCTTGCTGCTCGTAGGATACCATGCTGTATGAAAATAACTGCTAATGTGAGTACTCTGTATATTGCATATGTGAATAAAGTGACCCTACAGAAACATACTTCACTATCTGGGTACCTTGTCCTATATTTTACATACACTGGAGACATGATGTGGAGGAGGAGCTAGGAGCCGCACTGTCCTAGGACCCCAGTTAGGACCACAACTAGACATATCCCAGCCCCCAATAGGATCCTGTAGAGTCAGCAAGTCCGGACGCAGAGACGCAGGAGAGACCCAGGACTCCAGGAGTTAACAACTTATATGCGATTGACCTAGCACCGCTAGGTAAGGGGCCATTACCTACACTAGTGCATGCTGCATGAAGAGGACATAGAGTGTCTGATCTGCATAGCAACACCCCACTGTCATTTGATTATTGTGTTTGAGCACTGGTTTTTGAACACTATTCTTTTGGACACTTGAATTATCAATTTATTTTGGACACTAACAATTAGAGTGGGTTTATCTACTCACGTTGACCATTCACACTATATTTGCACTGTCGCACTGGTCGCAACACGAGGATCAGGCGACCATATCTCCTTTCTTGTTTGTTTCACTTGATTTTTGTTTGTTTTACTTGATATATGATCTGTTTGTTTTACTGCCCCATTTTTTGCACTCTAACATATGTATAAGTTTGATCTTCTTATTTAAGGCACAAGAGCACGAGCACTTTGGATATATTGTACTGTAATACTTTAACACATGCAGAATTGGGTTTTTATTTATATATATATATTTTCACTTTTTGATCAACATATGCATCAGTGTTTATATTTATATCCCTTGTTGGATCAACATATCTACTTTTGAGTCATTATATCTACGCATAATCTCAACTCCAATTCATGCGATTTTTTACGATTGTTTTACGTTTATGATTATTTAAAACTTCGTGGCCTATGAATACTAGGAACTATTATCAACACCTATAAGCTGAGACCCCTTTGGTTAGCGCGGCACCCCCCCCCCCCCTCTCTCTTTATGCTTTCTATATAACACTGAGATACTAAACAAATTATCGTCACAGTACTAATGGAACATTGTCAACGAACGTAATCAAAAAATAATCAAAAAATATTCAAAAATAATATTGCTAAATTTGATTAATCCCGAACCAAAAAATTTTCGGAAAATTAGTAATAGAAAAAATACTCTAACGTTATCATAAAAATAAACCTATTAAAAATATAACTACTTGGTAGACACTTTCCTGCAACCGCCTTTAACAATAAAATCATCATCCATTAATATAGTAAACGATTGACAGTCCTGTACTCCCCATAATAAACCAAAAGACATGTCGATCATATATAACTAATTATCGATCAGAAATGAAGCAGTTCAGATCGAACTCGACATTAAGCCCCGTGGGTACTCCGACATGCGTCTCATACACCCAGAAAGACTCACGGCGGCTTAATTGTCTGATGAAGTTACCTCCTCTCCAATGGGGTATAACCTTTTCTACTCCCCAAAATTTAAGTTTTGCAGGACTGCGTTTATGACATAATTTAAAATGTTTAGAGACACTGTGTGAGTCTAATCCTTTTTTAATATTAGTGATGTGTTCGCCAATGCGGACATGCAAGGGTAGGGACGTTCTACCCACGTATTGCAAGCCGCATTCGCATTCCATAATGTATACCACCCCTGTCGTGGAACATGTAATGAAGTCTTTGATCTGGTAGGTCCTCTGAGTTGCTGTGGCAATGAATTCTTTCCGTTTTTTAATGTTCCCCCTAGCTTGTTTACAAGCTGGGCAACGTCGACAAGCGTAGAAGCCTGTCAGAATATTGGATAACCTATTTTCAGACACACGGGGTGGGTCGATAACCCCCGGGGCTAGTTTGTCTCTTAGGGACGGTGCCCTTTTATAAACAAACTGAGGACGTTCAGGGAGAACAGGGCCGAGTGTTTTATCCTGCTTCAAGATAGGCCAGTATTTACGGACTATCTTTTCAAATTTTTTGTATTGGACGTTATAGTCCAAAACAATTAGAATATTCCCTGTTTTGTTCTGTGTGACCCTAGGGCCATTAGAAATCAAGGTCGTTCTGTCCATTATACGAACGGTCTCGATATGTTTCTTAATATCCGATTTATTATATCCCTTTTGCACAAAACGAGTCGATAAAACTTCCGACTGCACAAGATATTCCTGCTCGTGTGTGCAATTCCACCTAATACGCACAAACTGAACCCTTCGGAATGTTGCACAACCATTGTAAATGGTGGCAACTCCCGAAGGGAATATACGCATTGCGGTCCGTGGGTTTGAAGTGATTTTTCAACTCCAACGCATTGTCTTTTATATGGATATCGAGATCCAAGTACGTGACATGGTCAATACCCACATTCCAGGAGAGGACAATATTTCTATTCTCATCCAATTTTTTCATAAAAGTGTCTAGGTTTGATCGATCCCCATCCCAAATCATAATGATATCATCGATGTACCGTTGGTAACAGATGAATTCAGGGGGTGTATTCTTATAAATCACTTCTTCCTCCCAGTGTGCCATAAAAAGATTGGCAACACTGGGAGCAAAACGGGCCCCCATTGCCACACTCCTTGTTTGAAGAAAAAAACGTTTATTGTACCAAAAATAGTTTTTGGCCAAACAAAATCTCAAACAGTCTATGATATAATTTTTATGCCTTTTAGTCAGATCCACTGAACCAAAGGCCCACTGTACTGAGGTTAACGCATCTGCATGGCTAATGATCCTGTATAACGAGCTAACGTCAGTTGTGATCAGTACACATGAAGATGTAAGTGGGAGGGACTCTAGAATATGGATAATGTGTTTGGTGTCTTTTACAAAAGAACGGGTTTTCATAACGATGGGCTGAAGGAAATAGTCAATGTATTCACCTCAAAAGTATGTCAGGACTTGGTATACTCACTCCAAATAGAATGGAAGTTTCACATTCCATATTATCCCCATAGTTAAGGCATAGTGGAAAGGGTAAATAGGACCGTGAAAGATAAAATAAGGAAAGTCACAGGAGGAACTTTTGTCCATTGGAAGAGGGTTCTCCCAGTGGTTTTGGCAGAAATAAGAAGTACTCCTTCCAAAACTACAGGCTACTCTCCTTTTGAAGTGTTGATGGGTCGTCCCTTTCCCACTCCCTGGGCCAGAGCACCTCTTATGATAGAGCAGGGGGATTTGGATCTAGTACAGTCAGAGTATGTGAGGAAACTAATTAAAACTTTGGATACAGTTGAGAGAAATGTTGCTCGCACCTCTCCTTTTTCTTCACAGGAACCTACCCACCCTTTCAAAGTAGGAGACACGGTGGTGGTCCAGCAGTTGAACAGAAGCAAGAAACGGGAATATCCTTTTGGACCTCCTACTACGGTGATTGCAGTGACCAGAACGGCTATCCTGGTGGATAATTGCCAATCCTGGATCCATGCCAGCCGGGTGAAAAAGGTTGCCCAAAGCCCCAAGAGCAGGAAGGAGATCTTAAACACAGGAGGCCCTCAAGCAGAAGTCCAAGCAGATGAAGGAGGAGTTCCTGGAAAAGCAGGTCCGGCCAGAGAAGATGACCTTGCTTATTCCATCACAGACTTCTGGCAAGGCATTCTGCCTCCTGTTCCTGATCACCCTGATGGTGTTCCCGCCCACTTGGGTCATCACTAACTGTATCTACCACCCTGAAGATTTGGGTGCCATTAAAAGTATTTGTGGGAACACACATACACAGGAGAATGTTACAGTGATACAAGTTAGAAATAAGAGAGACATTGAAGATAATTTTGCTGATAAAATGCTTTTGTTAAAATTTAAATATGCTTATGCTAGGAAATCAGGATTTCAAAAATGTTGGATCTGTAGTAAACTGCACCCTAGCACTGTTAGGATACCCTTAATGGCTATACCTTTAAATATTACTCCCCTTTTTAGAGGAGAGATTCTCTTTGACCTTTTGAATGTCAGCAGAACTAATGACACCATTTCCTTTCACATCATCAATAGAAGTCATAATCCTACCTGGTGTTTCAATTTAGGAAATTCTACTAGAAATGCTCATACCTGTAGTCAGTCAGTTTTGAACATTTCTAATTGCTATGCCCCTAGTGGGAAGTCTTGTTCTTTATATTAAACACACCACGATGAGGTCAGAGTATGGGCTGATTTTAAAGATTCTTGCCTCTGAAGATGATAGTAGTAAACCTGTACAGCATTTGTTTCAGGTTCTAGCAACAGTTACAGCAGTGGATCAAGAGACTGCTGTGAATACGCCCTTCTCGTTTGGTAACCACACTTATGTTTGTTGTGGAAAGACTTGTTATCTCTGGATTCCACAAGAGGTCCAGGGCTGGTGTTATCTGGCCTCACTGGTGCCCATAATGGGGGTGATAGGTGATAGTGATGGGAGTCATTTACTTGAAGCTAGTATACACCCAAGGTATCCATTAAAACATCGTAACAAGAGAGAGTTATTCCTTGAGAAGGATATGGCCTGGGCTTGGTTCCCTTCCTGGACAGGATGGGGAATAGATTTGATGAAAAGGTTAAATAATTACTCAGGATTTATTGATGAGATGATGGAAAAGAATTCTGATGACATTTCTAAACTTAATGTTGAAACTAGGGCTATTAGAAAACAACTAGAATTGCATGACTTAGCCATTGAAAGCATAAGTTCAGCCCTTACAGGATTATGTGAAATGACTGAGGATTATGAATGTTGTACTTGGGTACACAATACCAGTATAGAGGTACCAGATTATTAGGATGTGACAGCTCAGCATAGAAAAGAGGTGGCCAAGCTGCAACAAGAGGCTCGTAACATAGCCCAGACCTGGAGTCCTTTTGGAAATGTTGATTTTGGATTTGGAGGGATATTCTCTTGGATAAGGGATATTGCCATAATTTTAATCATTATTGTGTTCTTTTTCCTTTTCCTTTATCTTGTGTACAAGCTTATTATGTGCCTTATTAATAGAGCCACTCGCATTTCAGATCCCTCATCTCCCAATAAATCTTATCTCAGTATGTATCATCAGAAGCAAGCTGAGAATACCACCATGATAAGGAAGTGAGATCATACATTTATGATCAAAGAGGGTATTGTAGGGATATTTTAGCTTGCTGTCCTTTATTTTAGCTATAAAAATGTGTATCCATTTTAGAATAATATGTATATGTGACGTCTATCAAAAGTTTGTTTCAAATTCTTGTAAATGGTATGATTTCCCCGAAATGACGCATGACGTTTTTTTCTTGTTGACAGTTTCTGTATGAAGAAATCATGTTCTATTTTTGTTAGTTTCAAACATCTTGTATGTCTGTAATTTTAGCATATATTAATGAAAGGGTTGGATTTTTTTTGTGATGTCATTTTGGTTATATAAGCGACTGATTACGGAAGTAAAAGCAGAACATTCCATGCATTGACTGTTGTGTCATTATTTTCTTACTGGAATGATCTCCGGGCCTGATTGGGTTTGAAAGAACACTCTAGTCAGGATATTTCAGACGAGGGTTCACTTGCTCCTAGAACATCTTTACCCCCATCAAGAAGAGTACCATTTTATTATATTAATGGAATTTGCTCTTCGTGCTGAAGTGGAGGAAAAAATTCAACACATTGAGGAGATATCGCTTGATGAATCAAAGGTTTTAATGATAATCAAACATTATTACACCGAGGGACCAAAGTACAAGAACATAGTCAGGGCAATGGGTACAGTAATACATCAGGTATAGATGATCCCTGAAAACTGAGCTATCCAGTGGTGTCTAACACTCTACGGGGCATATTTCAAGGAATTTTCAGGAGGCCCAAAAATAGAAAAGGCTATTTATATAGGCTAGCAAATTCATTTGTACAGGCCATATTCTCCTCTGTGCACAAGATTCCTTATGGGCTGCAATACCTAATAAAAGTCCTACATGAATCTTTGCAAAAAAAGTTTCCATATGAAAAGTAAAGATTCACTGTTGTGGCCTGTTGGTTATTTCCTCTTAGAGTACTTCCGCACAGCCATAGAGGAACCAAATAAATTTGGCTACTGTATAGATAAAAAATCAAACCAGAAGTTTAACTTCTGGTTTGTCTCAAATCTTCCGCTTGACTATAAACTCCTTTGCTCCCTATAGAGATCATTCACCTGGGTTGGATGACTATCAAGCAAACCTCCCAAAAGCTCAGGGCATTCTTTAGGCGAGTTATGGATGTTCCAGATCCGGAGATAGAATTCGGCTTAACCAAGTACGCTGACGCCGTACAAATTCCTAAGATAACCATGAATGCAGAGGACATCATCAATATACATTCTCTGCTTTCTAAACGTGAGAATTTTGTATTTTGCCGCCACGGATATTTGCCAAACACATACCTTATGCACCGGGTCTATTAGGATATTGGACAGGGGCCGCTTCTTAAAGCGGGGTTTCACCCTAATTTTGAACTATATCTGTATGTATTCGCTTAATTGCCTAGATGCTGACATGCCGTTTCAAAAAATTAAAATCGCTGTAATTTCCTTTTTTTTTTTCAATTCTTCTTTCCACTTCCTAGTTCTCGCCTTTCCCTGACTCCAGTGCCGCTTCTTAAGGATCTTGAGGACACTGATGGAGCTGTCTATGATGAGACAAGTGAAAAAACTAAATTCTCGCTATGTTTACTCAGCAAAGTTTCTCCACTGGAAGATTTGGATGTTGAAATGGAGAAAGCTTAAGATTTCCAGCCTAAAACTAGCCCTAGAACTTATGGTTAAACAACCTGAAGAAAAACCCCTTGAGAGTCTGATGCCAGCACAAGAAATAATAGGAAGTAAAGCTTCCACCAGTACTGAACATGCACACAAAAAAGGAAAATCCCATTCATCTAAAGACCATGACGCCTCCCAGGAAGCACAAGGAACGCCTGCAGATTTTACAAAAAGCTGGTTAATTCACAAAGGCAGGAAACGAGCAAGAGTTCTTCAACCTACTTGCCGAAGAAAAATCAAAAACAAACATCTACTATGTCCCAAAAGAAAATCAGAGATAGAAACCAGCAAGCAGGTGATATGACTGATTTCTGATTGGCACTCTAAAACAAAGTTAATACTGCAGTTGCAGGAACAGATTCACAGGACTCAATCACTGCGTTTAAAATGTCCGTTCAGTGAAAAATGTATTATTACATGTTATTTTATACATAAATTTCAATAACTGTTAGGGCAGTTAGTAGTAGCCCCCGTTAAGTCTAGGTTACCACCCTAATAAAGGTTTAACCCCTTGATCACCCCCCAGTTAACCCTTTCCCCCCTGTCACCGGTGTCACTAATCGATCGTCGTATTTGTGTCACTGGTTAGGTGATGCGTTTCACCGTCTGGTTTTTATAGCCTCAGGTACCCCCATATATTACCCAATAAAGGTTTAACCCCCTGATCGCCCGGCGGGTGATATAAGTTAGGTTTTAGCATCAGATAGGTCTGCATCGCCCCAGGTAGCGTCAGATTAGTGCCAGTAGCGCTAACACCCACGCACGCACCATACACCTCCCGTAGTAGTATAGTGTCTGAACGGATCGATATCTGATCAGATCTATACTAGCGTCCCCAGCAGTTTAGGGTTCCCAAAAATGCAGTGTTAGCGGGATCAGCCCAGATACCTGCTAGCACCTGCGTTTAGCCCCTCCGCCCAGCCCACCCAATTGCAGTATCAATCAATTACTGTCACTTACAAAACACAACACACGTAACTGCAATGTTTGCAGAGTTGGGCCTGATCTCTGCGATCGCTAACAGTTTTTTTGGTAGCGTTTGAATCAGTCGCCAACAGTCAGGAGCTTTTTTTCCTGTGAGTCTCACTACCGTACCAGTAATTTTAGACACCAAAATGTCAAATCAAAGGTACACTAGTGAAGAGGCCTACACGTTTCTGAGCCTGACAAATAGTGAAGAGGAAGTCACTCATCTGTCAGATTCAGGCTCAGAATACGACCCTGTAGACAGCAGCGGCACCCTGACAGATAGCTCTGACGACGGAGTTGTGGTCCCTGCCAAGGTCAGGCTTACCGGATCCTGTTCTTCTGCTGTCGTTGAGGTGCAAGAACCGCAGGGCTCTCGTATAGAGCAGAGAGCCAGTACTAGCGCCGCTATTCCTTCTGGTGAACTGGCAAGCACCAGCGGCCTAGTACACTAGCTGACCATTGCCAGAGAATGAAAACCAATTACGGTTTCTGAATTTAAGACCTTTCTGGGCCTAGCCCTCCTCATGGGCGTAGCTAAAAGAGTGAGTTGCAGTTATATTAGTCCACTGACCCAATTCACTATACGCTAGTGTTCTCTGCTTCCATGGCCAGGGCACGATACTAGCAGATCTTGTCTGCGTTGATGAGTCCCTGATTAAGTTTTCTGGCCGCTGGTCTTTCAAACAGTATCTTCCCAGCAAGCGTGCCAGATACGGGGTCAAGATGTATAAGCTCTGTGACAGGGCCAAACTATACATATAGTTTGATGGTTTACGAGGGAAGAGATAGTCACAAACTGCCCAGATTACATAGAGAGCGCTGGTAAGATTGTGTGGGACTTGGTGTCACCCTTATTCGGAAAGGGGTACCACTTGTATGTGGACAATTATTACACAAGCAAGTCACTTGTTTGATCAACAAATTGGAGCATGTGGCACTGTGCGATCTAATCGCTGGGGCATTCCCCAATAGCTTGTAGATTCCCGTCTTAGGCTGGGAGAGAGAGCCTGCTTGAAGTGTAATAACTTGCTCGCTGTGAAGTGGAGGGATAATAAGAATGTTTTTGTTCTTTCCTCCCTTCACGCAGACACAACAGTCCAAATTCCTACGGCGACTGGTGTTGTGGAGAAACCCCTCTGTGTCCATGAATTAATATGGGAGGGGTGGACCTCAACGGCAATTTGTTGGAGCCGTACCCAATTGCCCGTAAGGCCAGACGCTGGTACAAAAAAGTGTCTGTTTATTTATTTCAATTGGCTTTGCTAAATGCTTTTGTGCTATACAGAGCTTCAGGACGAACTGGATCCTTCCTTAAATTCCAGAAAGAGATCATCAGAGCCTGTTTCCAGACGGTGCTTTGGCCCAACTTCCCACTGCAAATGCAGTAGGCCGGCTGCATGAGAGGTATTTTCCGTATGTCCTCCCTAGTATCCCTACCCAATGAGCCCCCCCAAATAAATGTTGTGTCTGTAGAAAGCGCTGATATAGGCGTGACACCCGCTATTTTTGACTTTCAAAATATTTTATTAAGTTTCTATTAGATCAAAAACAAATATACATAACCATCGCTTTAAATGCAGGCGTACATAGTAGAATAAATGAAACCCCTTGGGGGCTACATGTATACCTTATGACCGTAGATATGGCACTAACAAAACACACCAAAAAGAAAATTGCGACCTTGCATGTAAACCTTCATATGACAAAGTTAGTTCGCATAGATCTAGAGAACCATAGATAAGGATTAGTTTGGTGAGGGGGAGGTAGGAGAGACCGTCTGCACCCCAACTGGGAACACACTGTGCCTGAGCGGAATTCTCCCACCTGCCCCAGACACCCCCTTAGTTAATGCTTCATGTCTCTGGATATCAAAACAGAAAGTAACGATCTACCATCTATGCTGCCCTTGGGAACTGGGTTCCCTGAGATCTCTGCAATGGTCTTAATTAAGGCTGGAGATCATCAACTTGACAGATCAACCTGCAAAGAAACAAGATGAAGGAAAAAAAAGAGAAGAGAGAGAGGTGAGAGAGGGGAGATAGAAGAGGAGGAGAAGGTAGACGGAAGCCAAACCACGGGAGGAGGTCCTCCAAACCCAGATACTGCTTGATGCTTCAGGGTTTAACCCCTGGGATCAAGGAGGTGCCCAAGAAATTAGCCCATGGTTCCCAGATAGCTTCAAATTTCTCTGTGGTATTATTCAGGGTACTGGCCACCTTCTCTTGGGCCATGATCCATGAAATTTTACGGGTAGCCGCTTTGAAGGATACCTTGGGTTGTTTCCATGCCTTGGCTATAGATAACTTAGCTCCCAGCAAAATAAAATGAATCAATCTGCGTGACATTTTTGGAGTTTTGGGTAAATGGTCGTTCAAGAGCGCTATGGCGGGGGTTCTTGGGACCTGTACTCCGGTGACTTTTTTAATCATTTGGAAAATCTTATGCCAGAAAGACCTCAGCCGTGGACATTCCCAAAAGATATGGGCCAATGAGCCCCTAAGCAGACAACCCCTAAAGCACCTAGAGTCCGTGGAGGGGAACATTCTGGCCAGTCTCTCTGGTGGGAGGTACCATCTCGTGATGACCTTTACGCTGGATTCCACCAGTGAGATGTTCAGGATGCTCTTGTACGCCCTATTATAGGTGACCCTCCATTTCTCCAGGTCCCACTCCAGGGCTAAGTCAGACTCCCAAGCTACCATGTATGGAGTCTTGGCTGTTTGATTAGAGAGTGACTGATAAATGATGGAGATTCCACCCCTCTGCTCCGTGGACCGACCGCACCATACCTCGTAAGGGGTGAATGAGTGGTTAGAAGGATTGTCTTTACCTCTATGAGTGAGGAAGTGTCTGATCTGCTGAAAGCGGAAGTCCTCAGAATCAGGCATCTCCAACTGACTCATACAGAAGGCCCTGGTTGACACCCGCTATTTTTGTCCCTCCTGTCCTGACGATCCTGGTCTTTGCATTGGTGAATGTTTTGAACGCTACCACTCACTAGTGGAGTTTTAGCGTAGGGTACAGCACTGCACAGACTAGGACACACTTACACAGGGTCTCCAAAGATGCCAGCACATTATGGGAGACCCGAACCTGGAACCATTACAGTTACAACCACTACAACCGTTAGTTACAAAAAAAAAGTGTAAAAAAAACCCCCAAAAAATATAAAATAAAAAACCAAAAATAGATGTCGTTTTTTTGTTCTCTCTCTCTATTGTTCTGCTCTTTTTTACTGTATTCTACAATGCAATGTAATTCTTTTATACTTTACTGTGTTTTATTGTTAACTATTTTTTGTTTTCAGGTACGCCATTTAGCTGCAGCACGGGTTTATTTATCTTGACAGCAACAGCGTTTGCTCCCACGATATGTAAAGCCGTGACTCCAGCGCTGTTGGAGGTGATTTCACCACCACAGTTAAAAAAAAAAGAGCATATATACTGAAGCATGGGGGCAGGGGCGGAGGAGCGAATTGCTCCTAACATTAGGGTCGGATTGCCCCCATGCTTCGGCATATATTTTTTTAGGCAGAGATTACGTTAAAAAATGTTTAATTTTTACTATGTTTTATTGTATTTGCTTTGCAGGTGTGGTAAGTCTTATAGGGCGTACACACGGTCGGACTTTGTTCGGACATTCCGACAACAAAATAATAGGATTTTTTCCGACGGATGTTAGCTCAAACTTGTCTTGCATATACACGGTCACACAAAGTTGTCGGAAAATCGATCGTTCTGAACTCGGTGACGTAAATCACGTACGTCGGGACTCTAAACGGGGCAGTGGCTAATAGCTTTCATCTCTTTATTTATTCTGAGCATGCGTGGCACTTTGTCCGTCGGATTTGTGTACACACGATCGGAATTTCCGACAACGGATTTTGTTGTCGGAAAATTTTATCTCCTGCTCTCCAACTTTGTGTGTCGGAAAATCCGATGGAAAATGTCCGATGGAGCCCACACACGGTCGGAATTTCCGACAACACGCTCCGATCAGACATTCTCCATCGGAAAATCCGACCGTGTGTACGGGGCATTACTGTTATACTGTAATGTTACTTTCTTTTATTGTTAACCATCATTTGCTTAGCAAGTACGCCATTCAGCTGCAGCACTGATTTATTAATCTTGACAGCAACAGCGTTTGCTCCCACGATATGCAAATCAGCGACTCCAGCGCTGTAGGAGGTGATTTCACCACCACAGTTAAAAGAAAATGGTGCATGTATGCCCATCATTAGAAGTGGGTGGATGAAGGGCGGTATTCTAATGGTGGGCATACCGATCAGTCTCTTTTTTTTGTTCAGCCCACAGGCTGCATGAAAAAAAGAACATTACAATGTAACGTACTGCTATTTTGCTGGACTGAGTGGTTATACCAGAATGATGCCTGCAGGTTTAGGTATCAGTTTAGCTATCATCTTGGCATCATTCTTTTCAGCCAGCGGTCGGCTTTCATGTAAAAGCAATCCTAGCGACTAATTAGCCACTAGACTGCTTTTATAAGCAGTATGTGGGAACGCCCCCGCCGCCCCCCTCCCTCCGTCTTCCATGGTTTTCTCAGGCTCTCCTGTCCCAACAGAGAACCCGAGAATGCAGCTGGTGGTTCCGCCAGCTGACCATAGGAGCTGATCAGAGACCAGAACGGCTCCAATAATCTCTATGGCCTAAGAAACCGGAAGCTACGAGCATTTCATGACGTAGGTTTCGCCGGATATAAACAGCGCCATTGGGAAATTGGTAAAGCATTTTATAACACCGGTCTTGGTGTGGTCAGATGCTTTGAGGGCAGAGGAGAGATCTAGGGTCTAATAGACCCCAATTTAAAAAAAAAAAAAGAGTACCTGTCACTACCTATTGCTATCATACGGGATATTTACATTCCCTGAGATAACAATAAAAATGATTAAAAAAAAAAAAAATGAAATGAACAGTTTAAAATTATAATAAAAAAATGCAAAATAAATAATAAAAAAATAAATAAAATAATAATTAAAAAAAAGCACCCCTGTCCCCCCATGCTCACGCGCAAAGGCGAACGCAAGCATCGGTCTGGTGTCATATGTAAACAGCAATTGCATCATGCATGTGAGGTATCACCGTGAAGGTCAGATCGAGGGCAGTAATTTTAGCAGTAGACCTCCTCTGTAAATCTAAAATGGTAACCAGTAAAGGCTTTTAAAAATGTATGCAGTTTGTCGCCGCTGCACGTTTGTGCGAAATTTTAAAGCATGTCGTGTTTGGTATCCATGTTCTGGGCATAAGATCATCTTTTTTATTCCATCAAACATTTGGGCAATATAGTGTGTTTTAGTGCATTAAAATTTTTAAAAAGTGTGTTTTTTTCCCCCAAAAATTGCGTTTGAAAAATCGCTGCACAAATACTGTGTGAAAAAAAACACCCAACATTTTAATCTGTAGGGCCTTTGCTTTAAAAAATCAATAATGTTTGGGGTTCAAAGTAATTTTCTTTCAAAAAATTTTTTTTTTCATGTAAACAAAAAGTGTCAGAAGGGGCTTTGTCTTCAAGTGGTTAGAAGAGTGGGTGTTGTTTGACATAAGCTTCTAAATGTTGTGAATAAAATGCCAGGACAGTTCAAAACCCCCCAAATGACCCCTCGGAAATATTACACTTTTTTTTTTTTTTTTGCATAAAGTTGTCACTAAATGATATATTGTTCAAACATGGCATGGTTATATGTGGAAATACACCCTGCTGCTTCTCCTGAGTACAGGGATACCACATGTGTGGGACTTTTTGGGAGCCTAGCCATGTACAGGACCCTGAAAACCAATCACCGCCTTCAGGATTTCTAAGGATGTAAATTTTTGATTTCACTCCTCACTACCTATCCCAGTTTTGAAGGCCATAAAATGCCAAGATAGCACAACCCCCCCCCCCCAATGATCCCATTTTGGAAAGTAGACACCCCAAGCTATTTGATGAGAGGCATGTTGAGTCCATGGAACATTTTATATTTTGCCACAAGTTACGGGAAAATGAAAATTTAATTTTTTTTTTATGCACAAAGTTGTCACTAAATGACCTATTGCTCAAACATGCCATGGGCATATGTGAAATTACACCCCAAAATACATTCTGCTGCATCTCCCGAGTACGGGGATACCACATGTGTAAGACTTTTTAAGACTTTTTTGGAGCATAGCCATGTACAGGACCCCAAAAACCAATCACCGCCTTCAGGCATGTGTGAGCAATATATCATTTAGTGACAACTTTGAAAAATGACAAAAAAAAAAAAAAAAATACACAATCACTTGTGACAAAAAAAATAATATTCAATGGGCTCAACATGCCTCTCAGCAATTTCCTTGGGGTGTCTACTTTCCAAAATGGGGTCATGGGGGGGGGGGGGGGTTTGTACTGCCCTGCCATTTTAGCACCTCAAGAAATGAGATAGGCAGTCATAAACTAAAAGCTGCGTAAATTCCAGAAAATGTACCCTAGTTTGTAGACGCTATAACTTTTGCGCAAATCAATAAATATACGCTTATTGACATTTTTTTTACCAAAGACATGTGGCTGAATACATTTTGGCCTAAATGTATGACTAAAATTGAGTTTCTTGGATTTTTCTAATAACAAAAATTAGAAAATATCATTATGTTTCAAAATTTTCGTTCTTTTTCCATTTATATCGCAAAAAATAAAAATCGCAGAGGCAATCAAATACCATCAAAAAAAATCTCTATTTGTGGGAAAAAAAGCCTTGCATAACCGCGCAATTACCAGTTAAAGTGACGCAGTGCCAAACTGTTAAAGTGCTCCGGTCAGGAAGGGGGTAAATTCTTCTGGGGCTGAAGTTGTTAAGAGGGCTGGGCTGGAAGGGACCATTTGTCTTTTAGATACATGCCCCCTTTTATGACACTGCAGTGAGAGGCGTGCCTCCACTGCAGCATTTTTATTGGACAGCTTGGGCCAATGGTACTTTACCATTGGTCCAAGAGCCCAAGCTGTCCATTGAGCTCAGTGCCTCAGACAAGAAGTAAGGAGAGGCACTGTGAGCTCATCCTCTCAGTCTGCTGCAAACAGTATTTAACCACTTGCTTACTGGGCACTTTTCAGCTTTCAGCGCTGACGCACTTTGAATGATAATTGCGCGGTCATACAACACTGTACCCAAATTAAATTTTTAGCATTTTTTCCCCCAGAAATAGAGCTTTCTTTTGGTGATATTTAATCACAGCTGGGATTTTTATTTTTTGCTAAAACAAACAAAAAAAGGTGGAAAATTTTGAAAAAAAAAAAAATCATGTTTCATAGTTTGTTATAAAATTTTGCAAACAGGTAATTTTTCTCCTTCATTGATATGCGCTGATGAGGCGGCACTGGTGGGCATTGATAGGCACAGTTAAGGCGGCACTGATGGGGACAGATAAGGCGGCACTGATGGGGACAGATAAGGCGGTACTGATGGGCACAGATAAGGCGGCACAGATGGGTGGCACTGATGGGTGGAACTGATGGGCACTGATAGGTACCACTGATAGGTGGCACTGATGGGCAGTGGTAGGTGACACAAATACTGTAGCTGCTGACTTTTAATAAAAATGCCCTTACCAGTCCAGGGATCCAGAGCTGTCCTCACCCAGGCTGCTTCGGTTCCCCAATTCCACCATTTTGGATGTGGAAAGACAGCTGTGACTTTCTGATGCTTCACAGCCAGCATCCCACTGCAACTGCGTGAGTAGGAGGTTACAGGTAGTAGGGGGAAAAAATAGGTAACTGCTCCAAAAAAAAACAAAAAACAAAAACACCAAAAAGTAGTAGAGGAGGAAGAGGGGGAGAGAAAACTGGAACTTCCCTTTGTAAGTGAAGTTGGTGGGGGGGCATGGCTGCCTCTTTGCTGGAAGAAATAAAATGTAGAAGGTAAGCGTTCCATAGTGGGCAAATTCTGTATACTGCTTATGGGGAAAGTTCCTGGGGGCTCCAATTCTCTTCAGCTTTAAAACAACATATCCATTACCTTTATTACAGGGTGACAACTCTGCTGCGTGATTTCACTGCAAAGAAATAGTGTTGTCACCCTGTTAAAAGAAGAAGTAGGAGAATCTGGTAAGACCAGCTATACGTTAAAGGGGGCACTCAGTATTAATACCAGTTATTAACGGCTTCATTTGGGGATTTTTAGGATAAAATGGAAATACTGTATTTTAATCCTGCAGACGCTGCAAATACTTCTTACACTTCCCACATCATTACTGCTCTTTGCGCTGCCTTACCCAACAAAGTGACAACATAGTAACCTTTATATTTGGCAGCATGATTTATAACCTTTTTGAGTTTTATGACAATTATTGTACTTTACTGCCACCTGGTGGTGAATTACATTTGACAACATAGATTTTGCCTCACTTATCAGCGTGTCCTATAGATTTTTGGCTGCTAACCAGGGAAAAAAACTTTTCCTGGATTAGCCTATCACGTACTGTTTTATAGAAATCTTCTGTTTTTTTAATTTGAAATATCTTTTGGCCATGCTACACACATGAGAGAAACATACAAAAATATGGAAGTGTTGAAGCTCATGCAGTACACTGAGTACCACTGGAATATCTGTGGAGATCTAGAAGTACTGGCACTGCTGCTTGGAATGCAGCTCACATATACCAAGTACTGTTGCTACATAGGCAAATGGGACAGCCATGCAATATGCTAAGCTACAGCCTTGCTATTGTTGTAGGCCATTTACGTACTGCCTGAGGCCTGGCTGAAAAACTTCCAAGGATGGCATCATCCCATGCTTTCTTGTTGCTAGGATATTGCTAAGACACTTCCAGCTGTTACTGCTCACTCTCACCATCACAGGAGCAAACTCCTTGTAGAACCACCTTTCACTGTAATTACAGCTGCAAGTCTTTTTGGGGATGTCTCTACCAGCTTTGCACATCTGGAGAGTGACATTTTTGCCCATTCTTTGCAAAATAGCTCAAGCTCTGTCAGATTGGATGGAGAGCATCTGTGAACAGCAATTTTCAAGTCTTGTTGCAGATTCTCAATTGGATTTAGGTCTGGACTTTAACTGGGCTCTTCTAACACATAAATATGTTTTAATCTAAACCATTCCATTGTAGCTCTGGCTGTATATTTAGGGTCATTGTCCTGCTGGAAGGTGAACCTCCGCTCCAATCTTGTCTTTTGCAGACTCTAACAGGTTTTCTTCTAAGAAGAGAGATTTGGCTCCATCCATCTTCCCACCAACTCTGACCAGCTTCCCTGTACCTGCTTAAGAAAAGCATCCCCACAACATGATGCTGCCACCACCATGTTTCACAGTGGGGATGGTGTGTTCAGGGTGATGTGCAGTGTTAGTTTTCCGTCACACATAGCGTTTTTCTTTGAAGCTAAAAGGTTCAATTTTGGTCTCAACTGACCAGAGCACCTTCTTCCACATGTTTGCTGTGTCCCCCACATGGCTCCTCGCAAACTGCAAACGGGACTTCTTATGTCTTTCTTCCAACAATGGTTTTCTTCTTGCCACTCTTCCATAAAGGCCAGATTTGTGGAGTGCATGACTAATAGTTGTCCTGTGAACAGATTCTCCCACCTGAGCTGTTGATCTCTGCAGCTCCTCCAGAGTTGCCATGGGCCTCTTGGCTGCTTCTCTGATTAATGCTCTCCTCGCCCGGCCTGTCAGTTTAGGTGGACGGCCATGTCTTGGTAGGTTTGCAGTTGTGCCATACTCTTTCCATTTTCGGATGATGGATTGAACAGTGCTCTGTGAGATGTTCAAAACTTGGGTTATTTTTTTATAACCTAACCCTGCTTTAAACTTCTCCACAACTTTATCCCTGACCTGTCTGGTGTGTTCCTTGGCCTTCATGATGCTGTTTGCTCACTAAAGTTTTCTAACAAACCTCTGAGGGCTTCACAGAACAGCTATATTTATACTGAGATTAATATTACACATGGATGGACTCCATTTACTAATTAGGTGACTTCTGAAGGCAATTGGTTCCACTAGATTTTAGTTAGGGGTATCAGAGTAAAGGGGGCTGAATACAAATGCACGCCACACTGTTCACATATTTATTTGTGTAAAAAAAGAAAAAACAGTTATCATTTTCCTTCCACTTCACAATTATGTGCCACTTTGTGTTGGTCTATCACACAAAATCCCAATAAAATACATTTACATTTTTGGTTGTAACATGACAAAATGTGGAAAATTTCAAGGGGTATGAATACTTTTTCAAGGCACTGCCTCAGTACTGATTGTACCTCATGCCTCACACCTTATTATACCTCACACCTTGTTATACCTCACTATACCAGTAAGATATACAGTCTGCACAGAGTGTTAACATCTCTCCTTGTCATTTGTTACCATATACTGACATAAAAGACTAATAATAAACCCATGCCATGTCCAGGCACCATCCAGGGGAGCCAACAGTCTCCAACAACTGTTCCTTTGTACTACAACAAAATGGCCTCCAACCTCCTGTTGCCATGGTTACACTGAGGGATTCCACTGGGCCTGTATATTATGGGCCTCACTGCTACATATGGGGGGTGTCACTATTGTTATTGATAGGAGAGAGGATATGCCTCAGTACTGACTGCACCTCATACCTCATACCTAAAACCGCATTATGCCTCAAAGTACCTCCCACCTTTTTATACCTCATCATAACTCATAAAATACCTCATGCCTCATTAGTTCTCATTGTACCTCATATAATACCTCACACCTCATTATATTACATCATACCTCAAGCCTTATTATACCTCATTGTACCTCACATAATACCTATACCTCACTGTACCTCACATACTGCATTACACCTTAATATACCTCATTGTACCTTACATAATACCTCGCTCCTCATTGTTCCTCGCATAATACCTCACACTTCATTATAACTCATTGTACCTCACATAATACCTTGCACCTCATTGTACCTTGCATAATACCTCACACCTCATAATACCTCACACACCATTATACCTTGTCGTACTTTGTATAATACGTCACATCTTATAATACTCCACATCGTATTTAACCCTCTTTAGTATACCTCACACCTCAATATACTTTACATAATGCGATACCTCACACCTTCTTATACCTCACAGTATATACAATCCTCTTTAGTACATCTCACATCTGATTATACCTCCAAAAATATAATACCTCACACCTTATTATATACCACCATATAATTAACCTTCTAGAATGTACATCACACCTCATTATACCTCATATATGATACTTTACACCTTCTTAATTATCTACATTGTATGTAACCCTCTTTGGTATACCTCACACCTCAATATATGTCACATAATGTGACACCTCACACCTTATTAGCCCTGATTTACACATATGTGTGCACATTTGTGCATGCATATTGCGGGCAGAGCAGCCTATTCATTTCACTGGGCTGTCTACCTGCAAGACACATGGGGAACGAAGTCCCTGACCCCAATTTTGTACATGTTCCCCAGCCATGGAGATGTGAACCTAGACTTATACATCATATATGCAACCAGCTTGTGGAGAGAAGATGTTGATATGTCAAGAAGTATAAATTCCCCAAAAATCTAACAACAATAAACAGAGATCCTTACTGTACAACACTTAAGAGGACCAAATACTTATAACAGAGTACACTATACAGATCGCAGTCGGTGAGATTTGAACCTGCATAAGGAAACCCAAATAGATTTGGAAGCCCTCACCTTATGTCCAGTGCAGCATCTCTAACACGCCACCTCTAAGACTGAGAACTGAGCAATCAAAGACCACTGATCGTTCAGTTCCTAGTCTTCAGTCTGTAGAGTCAGTCACCGGCTCTCTGCTCTGCCCGTCCAGCGCTCACTGGAGCTCTGGGCTGAGGAGGGGGCATGAGTGGCTGGCTCAGACTCTTGGTGGCCTGCTGAGAGGCCAAGCCAGCTGCTGGTCAGGCTTCTGGGCAGATCCCAACAATATGGTCAGGATCTTTCCAGAGCCTGTCTTAAAACCTCTCAAGGATGGCATCATCCAGTCCTACCTTGTTGTTAGGACATTGCTAAGACCCTCCCAGCTGATTCAGACCCCTTCACATATGTTCTCTCTCATTGCACTAACTCCAAATTCAGCGATGGAGGAGATAATGGACGACACTTGCTGGAGTTTGAGAGCTCATTCCTGTGATTGTAGGGGTGAGCAGTAATGGCAGCTGAAAAAGGAAAACTAATGGAGTGATTGTTTAGAAATGTCTAGTTGGGCCCTATGAGCTCCCCAAAACAGGGGCCTTGTTGTATTCTGATATCCATGGCCTTAAACTGCTGTCTAGAGGTCCTCACAATACGACTTTAGAGGGCCTGAGCACAGTCCTGAGCGTACAGGAAGCTTGTAAGACTCAAAAAGAGCAGATGTTCAAGACTTCCTCCACCTATCATCATCACTGACCAACATGTCCTATGAGTGTGTAGGCAGGTGGACTCTACTTTCTCCACTGCAGGTGGTGCTCGTCCGCAGCGACAATGCAGGTGGAGTAGGAGGTCAAGAGTGACCTAGTTCCTCTATGGTTTCCTTGGTCACAGAGAGGCAACATTCAACTGAATGCTGGCACCCCAAATGGCTTTGATGGCCATCTTGGGCAAGACAGTCTATTTTCAGATGTGCACAGTATACCTTATGGAATTAGGTATGTGGCAAAAGTCTTAAGACAAGCCCTGCACAAAAAGTTCCCCCAGGCAACTGAAGATGAAGTCCTGGAGACTCTTGGCTTTTTCATGTACCAGTATTTGCAGCCAATCATAGTTTCCCCAGGTGAAGCTGGCATAATTCAAACAAAAGTGAAAGCAGATTCAGGGCAAAAAGAAAACCTCATGGTCGTGGCTGCTCTTGTCGGTCACACCATGAGTAACATTCTCTTCCCCATGGAAAATGCTAATGCCGTCATGAAAAATAACTATGTGGTAAAAGACTACCCACATTTCAGGAGAATGTTTGAGGATGTTTTTAAAATTCCAGAACCAGAGGAGACATTTGGCTTCAATGAATATTCTGACTTTATTTCTTTGATGAAGCCAAAGTTAAAGCTCCCTGTAACAGAAATTGTAGGCACACTGAAGCTGCTTTTAAAATATAAAAAAGTGGTCTTCCCAGACCAAAAGGACATCCTTAATAGCATTGTCAAGTCTCTTAGACCAGTTCCACGTATTAAAGAGCTTCTTTTTGGTGAGGACACAGTTGCTGCTCACAGAGGTGAGGATCTGAGGAAAATTGAAGCCTACCTCACCTTGGGCAGCAAATATATTCCACATAAAGAAAGGCATTTGACAAACCCAAAGGATTTAAAGGATTTTAAGCTAAACAATTTGACAAACCCAAAAGCTGGGCTTTCAAAATCAATGGACTTTCAAGATATCCAGAGCAATATCGCCAAGGATATCCCAACGAAAAACAAACTTCAACGACAGCAAAAAGCTGAAATAACGAAGCTCAGACAGGCAGTGGATGCCCTCAGCGCCAGATCCACATACTACCAGGACCAGATAGATCAGTATCAGAGGTTCTGGAACAGCTGCCTTGAAAACTTAGTAAGCCAAAAGTCATCCAATACTGGTATGACCATGAAGGAAAAAGGGAACACAAAGACGCAGAAGGAGACAGAGAAGAAAGATGAGGTTAAGATATCGGAGCTTTTTTTTGTCTCATTCACCTCAACCTTTTTTTTTTTTTTTCCAACAAAAGAACACCATTATAACCATTTTTTTTTATTTTACAGGTTTTACAGCTATGCAAAATCTACGTAAATCACTCGCCTCCTCTTATCTTCGCCACACTATTCAGTGTCTGTCATCCTCTATGATGGAAGAGGATAAGGAGGTTAAAAAGGATATGGAAGGCATCGAAAAAAGGAAAGAGCTATTTTTCAAAGATAATGAAGATGCCATTGTAAAAATAAGGTCCGTCGTCGGGAGCGGACACGCCAGACAGCTTTCCAAGGATTTGCTTGGCACAAAAATTCCATCCGTTCGTGTCAGCCAAAAGGAATCCCATTTTTTGGGCGCCTTGGATATCGCTTTTCACCAAGGGTCGCTGCTAAACGACCTAAAGGGTGACGTTTATGCTAAAATGAACGCCATCCAAAAGCTAAGAGAGGAGTTAATTACCTGGGACCAGAAAATAGCAACTTTTGTAAGTGGCAAACAGATACTAGAAAAGCTTGTGTGCCAATACCCTAAACTGAAGCCAGAGAACAGATCTCTCATTGAAGAGGGCATGTTCGTAGACAGGCGACACATGCTTGAGCTGCAGAAGAAGAAGCACATAATGGATCCCTATCAGCACTTCTTCTATTACTTACAGACCCAACCAAAGTACTTGTCCAAGCTTATCTGTCAGATGTTGGAACGTGACTATACCACTCTTACAGAAGGGCTTCTCCCCAGACTGTACAATAAGGCCTCAACGCCACGAGAAGAATATCATCTTGTGAAGCTTTTGGAAAATGCCATTCAGTATGAGGTCGAACAAAAATGTACTAATATCAACCATATATTGGAAGAAAAATTTATGAGCATTAAGACAGCCTTTAGCTTTTACAGGCAGGCTGCAAAATGCAAAGTCCTCCACAAGAATCTCACTCCAGTGGTAAAGGAGATCGTTCAGTTACAATACTGGTTAATTGAGAAACCTTTAAACATACCTTACATGGCAGGCCGAGTCTTACGCTCAGTATTCTCAGGATGTGCACAGTATACCTTATGGAATTAGGTATGTGGCAAAAGTCTTAAGACAAGCCCTGCACAAAAAGTCCCCCCAGGCAACTGAAGATGAAGTCCTGGAGACTCTTGGCTTTTTCATGTACCAGTATTTGCAGCCAATCATAGTTTCCCCAGGTGAAGCTGGCATAATTCAAACCAAAGTGGAAGCAGATTCAGGGCAAAAAGAGAACCTCATGGTCGTGGCTGCTCTTGTCGGTCACACCATGAGTAACATTCTCTTCCCCATGGAAAATGCTAATGCCGTCATGAAAAATAACTATGTGGTAAAAGACTACCCACATTTCAGGAGAATGTTTGAGGATGTTTTTAAAATTCCAGAACCAGAGGAGACATTTGGCTTCAATGAATATTCTGACTTTATTTCTTTGATGAAGCCAAAGTTAAAGCTCCCTGTAACAGAAATTGTAGGCACACTGAAGCTGCTTTTAAAATATAAAAAAGTGGTCTTCCCAGACCAAAAGGACATCCTTAATAGCATTGTCAAATCTCTTAGACCAGTTCCACGTATTAAAGAGCTTCTTTTTGGTGAGGACACAGTTGCTGCTCACAGAGGTGAGGATCTGAGGAAAATTGAAGCCTACCTCACCTTGGGCAGCAAATATATTCCACATAAAGAAAGGCATTTGACAAACCCAAAGGATTTAAAGGATTTTAAGCTAAACAATTTGACAAACCCAAAAGCTGGGCTTTCAAAATCAATGGACTTTCAAGATATCCAGAGCAATATCGCCAAGGATATCCCAATGAAAAACAAACTTCAACGACAGCAAAAAGCTGAAATAACGAAGCTCAGACAGGCAGTGGATGCCCTCAGCGCCAGATCCACATACTACCAGGACCAGATAGATCAGTATCAGAGGTTCTGGAACAGCTGCCTTGAAAACTTAGTAAGCCAAAAGTCATCCAATACTGGTATGACCATGAAGGAAAAAGGGAACACAAAGACGCAGAAGGAGACAGAAGAAAGATGAGGTTAAGATATCGGAGCTTTTTTTTTCTCATTCACCTCAACCTTTTTTTTTTTCAACAAAAGAACACCATTATAACCATTGTTTTTTTTATTTTACAGGTTTTACAGCTATGCAAAATCTACGTAAATCACTCACCTCCTCTTATCTTCGCCACACTATTCAGTGTCTGTCATCCTCTATGATGGAAGAGGATAAGGAGGTTAAAAAGGATATGGAAGGCATCGAAAAAAGGAAAGAGCTATTTTTCAAAGATAATGAAGATGCCATTGTAAAAATAAGGTCCGTCGTCGGCAGCGGACATGCCAGACAGCTTTCCAAGGATTTGCTTGGCACAAAAATTCCATCCGTTCGTGTCAGCCAAAAGGAATCCCATTTTTTGGGCGCCTTGGATATCGCTTTTCACCAAGGGTCGCTGCTAAACGACCTAAAGGGGGACGTTTATGCTAAAATGAACGCCATCCAAAAGCTAAGAGAGGAGTTAAATACCTGGGACCAGAAAATAGCAACCTTTGTAAGTGGCAAACAGATACTAGAAAAGCTTGTGTGCCAATACCCTAAACTGAAGCCAGAGAACAGATCTCTCATTGAAGAGGGCATGTTCGTAGACAGGCGACACATGTTTGAGCTGCAGAAGAAGAAGCAGATAATGGATCCCTATCAGCACTTCTTCTATTACTTACAGACCCAACCAAAGTACTTGTCCAAGCTTATCTGTCAGATGTCGGAACGTGACTATACCACTCTTACAGAAGGGCTTCTCCCTAGACTGTACAATAAGGCCTCAACGCCACGAGAAGAATATCATCTTGTGAAGCTTTTGGAAAATGCCATTCAGTATGAGGTCAAACAAAAATGTACTAATATCAAGGATATATTGGAAGAAAAATTTATGAGCATTAAGACAGCCTTTAGCTTTTACAGGCAGGCTGCAAAATGCAAAGTCCTCCACAAGAATCTCACTCCAGTGGTAAAGGAGATTGTTCAGTTACAATACTGGTTAATTGAGAAACCTTTAAACATACCTTACATGGCAGGCCGAGTCTTACGCTCAGTATTCTCAGATGTGCACAGTATACCTTATGGAATTAGGTATGTGGCAAAAGTCTTAAGACAAGCCCTGCACAAAAAGTCCCCCCAGGCAACTGAAGATGAAGTCCTGGAGACTCTTGGCTTTTTCATGTACCAGTATTTGCAGCCAATCATAGTTTCCCCAGGTGAAGCTGGCATAATTCAAACCAAAGTGGAAGCAGATTCAGGGCAAAAAGAGAACCTCATGGTCGTGGCTGCTCTTGTCGGTCACACCATGAGTAACATTCTCTTCCTCATGGAAAATGCTAATGCCGTCATGAAAAATAACTATGTGGTAAAAGACTACCCACATTTCAGGAGAATGTTTGAGGATGTTTTTAAAATTCCAGAACCAGAGGAGACATTTGGCTTCAATGAATATTCTGACTTTATTTCTTTGATGAAGCCAAAGTTAAAGCTCCCTGTAACAGAAATTGTAGGCACACTGAAGCTGCTTTTAAAATATAAAAAAGTGGTCTTCCCAGACCAAAAGGACATCCTTAATAGCATTGTCAAGTCTCTTAGACCAGTTCCACGTATTAAAGAGCTTCTTTTTTTTTTTTTTTTCAACAAAATAACACCATTATAACCATTTTTTTTTATTTTACAGGTTTTACAGCTATGCAAAATCTACGTAAATCACTCACCTCCTCTTATCTTCACCACACTATTCAGTGTCTGTCATCCTCTATGATGGAAGAGAATAAGGAGGTTAAAAAGGATATGGAAGGCATCGAAAAAAGGAAAGAGCTATTTTTCAAAGACAATGAAGATGCCATTGTAAAAATAAGGTCCGTCGTCGGGAGCGGACACGCCAGACAGCTTTCCAAGGATTTGCTTGGCACAAAAATTCCATTCGTTCGTGTCAGCTAAAAGGAATCCCATTTTTTTGGGCGCCTTGGATATCGCTTTTCACCAAGGGTCGCTGCTAAACGACCTAAAGGGTGACGTTTATGCTAAAATGAACGCCATCCAAAAGCTAAGAGAGGAGTTAATTACCTGGGACCAGAAAATAGCAACTTTTGTAAGTGGCAAACAGATACTAGAAAAGCTTGTGTGCCAATACCCTAAACTGAAGCCAGAGAACAGATCTCTCATTGAAGAGGGCATGTTCGTAGACAGGCGACACATGTTTGAGCTGCAGAAGAAGAAGCAGATAATGGATCCCTATCAGCACTTCTTCTATTACTTACAGACCCAACCAAAGTACTTGTCCAAGCTTATCTGTCAGATGTCGGAACGTGACTATACCACTCTTACAGAAGGGCTTCTCCCCAGACTGTACAATAAGGCCTCAACGCCACGGGAAGAATATCATCTTGTGAAGCTTTTGGAAAATGCCATTCAGTATGAGGTCGAACAAAAATGTACTAATATCAACCATATATTGGAAGAAAAATTTATGAGCATTAAGACAGCCTTTAGCTTTTACAGGCAGGCTGCAAAATGCAAAGTTCTCCACAAGAATCTCACTCCAGTGGTAAAGGAGATCGTTCAGTTACAATACTGGTTAATTGAGAAACCTTTAAACATACCTTACATGGCAGGCCGAGTCTTATGCTGACCATACACTATACGAAAAATCGGCCGAAAAATCGTTCGAATGGACACTTCGTTCGTTTTTCGGCAAGTTAGTGGGTACAAATCGATAATCGTTTGTGACGTTTTTGTGGAAAAAAAAAACGAACGGCATGTTTGGAAAATTTCTGCCGAACGTACGATAAATTGCAAGGTTAATGTGTTTCCCGTCCGAACTTTCTGCACTAGGTATATGTAAAAAAACGAACACAAAATTATTTATTCATGTCCACTGAACAGATTATCGGTCATTATATGATGGCACGATCGTTTGCGGTCACGGTCGAACGTTCGTTTTTCGAAAATGGGTTCGGCCGATTTTCTGTATAGTGTATGGCCAGCATTACGCTCAGTATTCTCAGATGTGCACAGTATACCTTATGGAATTAGGTATGTGGCAAAAGTCTTAAGACAAGCCCTGCACAAAAACTCCCCCCAGGCAACTGAAGATGAAGTCCTGGAGACTCTTGGCTTTTTCATGTACCAGTATTTGCAGACAATCATAGTTTCCCCAGGTGAAGCTGGCATAATTCAAACCAAAGTGGAAGCAGATTCAGGGCAAAAAGAGAACCTCATGGTCGTGGCTGCTCTTGTCGGTCACACCATGAGTAACATTCTCTTCCCCATGGAAAATGCTAATGCCGTCATGAAAAATAACTATGTGGTAAAAGACTACCCACATTTCAGGAGAATGTTTGAGGATGTTTTTAAAATTCCAGAACCAGAGGAGACATTTGGCTTCAATGAATATTCTGACTTTATTTCTTTGATGAAGCCAAAGTTAAAGCTCCCTGTAACAGAAATTGTAGGCACACTGAAGCTGCTTTTAAAATATAAAAAAGTGGTCTTCCCAGACCAAAAGGACATCCTTAATAGCATTGTCAAATCTCTTAGACCAGTTCCACGTATTAAAGAGCTTCTTTTTGGTGAGGACACAGTTGCTGCTCACAGAGGTGAGGATCTGAGGAAAATTGAAGCCTACCTCACCTTGGGCAGCAAATATATTCCACATAAAGAAAGGCATTTGACAAACCCAAAGGATTTAAAGGATTTTAAGCTAAACAATTTGACAAACCCAAAAGCTGGGCTTTCAAAATCAATGGACTTTCAAGATATCCAGAGCAATATCGCCAAGGATATCCCAATGAAAAACAAACTTCAACGACAGCAAAAAGCTGAAATAACGAAGCTCAGACAGGCAGTGGATGCCCTCAGCGCCAGATCCACATACTACCAGGACCAGATAGATCAGTATCAGAGGTTCTGGAACAGCTGCCTTGAAAACTTAGTAAGCCAAAAGTCATCCAATACTGGTATGACCATGAAGGAAAAAGGGAACACAAAGACGCAGAAGGAGACAGAGAAGAAAGATGAGGTTAAGATATCGGAGCTTTTTTTTGTCTCATTCACCTCAACCTTTTTTTTTTTTTTTCCAACAAAAGAACACCGTTATAACCATTTTTTTTTATTTTACAGGTTTTACAGCTATGCAAAATCTACGTAAATCACTCGCCTCCTCTTATCTTCGCCACACTATTCAGTGTCTGTCATCCTCTATGATGGAAGAGGATAAGGAGGTTAAAAAGGATATGGAAGGCATCGAAAAAAGGAAAGAGCTATTTTTCAAAGATAATGAAGATGCCATTGTAAAAATAAGGTCCGTCGTCGGGAGCGGACACGCCAGACAGCTTTCCAAGGATTTGCTTGGCACAAAAATTCCATCCGTTCGTGTCAGCCAAAAGGAATCCCATTTTTTGGGCGCCTTGGATATCGCTTTTCACCAAGGGTCGCTGCTAAACGACCTAAAGGGTGACGTTTATGCTAAAATGAACGCCATCCAAAAGCTAAGAGAGGAGTTAATTACCTGGGACCAGAAAATAGCAACTTTTGTAAGTGGCAAACAGATACTAGAAAAGCTTGTGTGCCAATACCCTAAACTGAAGCCAGAGAACAGATCTCTCATTGAAGAGGGCATGTTCGTAGACAGGCGACACATGCTTGAGCTGCAGAAGAAGAAGCACATAATGGATCCCTATCAGCACTTCTTCTATTACTTACAGACCCAACCAAAGTACTTGTCCAAGCTTATCTGTCAGATGTCGGAACGTGACTATACCACTCTTACAGAAGGGCTTCTCCCCAGACTGTACAATAAGGCCTCAACGCCACGAGAAGAATATCATCTTGTGAAGCTTTTGGAAAATGCCATTCAGTATGAGGTCGAACAAAAATGTACTAATATCAACCATATATTGGAAGAAAAATTTATGAGCATTAAGACAGCCTTTAGCTTTTACAGGCAGGCTGCAAAATGCAAAGTCCTCCACAAGAATCTCACTCCAGTGGTAAAGGAGATCGTTCAGTTACAATACTGGTTAATTGAGAAACCTTTAAACATACCTTACATGGCAGGCCGAGTCTTACGCTCAGTATTCTCAGGATGTGCACAGTATACCTTATGGAATTAGGTATGTGGCAAAAGTCTTAAGACAAGCCCTGCACAAAAAGTCCCCCCAGGCAACTGAAGATGAAGTCCTGGAGACTCTTGGCTTTTTCATGTACCAGTATTTGCAGCCAATCATAGTTTCCCCAGGTGAAGCTGGCATAATTCAAACCAAAGTGGAAGCAGATTCAGGGCAAAAAGAGAACCTCATGGTCGTGGCTGCTCTTGTCGGTCACACCATGAGTAACATTCTCTTCCCCATGGAAAATGCTAATGCCGTCATGAAAAATAACTATGTGGTAAAAGACTACCCACATTTCAGGAGAATGTTTGAGGATGTTTTTAAAATTCCAGAACCAGAGGAGACATTTGGCTTCAATGAATATTCTGACTTTATTTCTTTGATGAAGCCAAAGTTAAAGCTCCCTGTAACAGAAATTGTAGGCACACTGAAGCTGCTTTTAAAATATAAAAAAGTGGTCTTCCCAGACCAAAAGGACATCCTTAATAGCATTGTCAAGTCTCTTAGACCAGTTCCACGTATTAAAGAGCTTCTTTTTTTTTTTTTTTCAACAAAATAACACCATTATAACCATTTTTTTTTATTTTACAGGTTTTACAGCTATGCAAAATCTACGTAAATCACTCACCTCCTCTTATCTTCACCACACTATTCAGTGTCTGTCATCCTCTATGATGGAAGAGAATAAGGAGGTTAAAAAGGATATGGAAGGCATCGAAAAAAGGAAAGAGCTATTTTTCAAAGACAATGAAGATGCCATTGTAAAAATAAGGTCCGTCGTCGGGAGCGGACACGCCAGACAGCTTTCCAAGGATTTGCTTGGCACAAAAATTCCATTCGTTCGTGTCAGCTAAAAGGAATCCCATTTTTTTGGGCGCCTTGGATATCGCTTTTCACCAAGGGTCGCTGCTAAACGACCTAAAGGGTGACGTTTATGCTAAAATGAACGCCATCCAAAAGCTAAGAGAGGAGTTAATTACCTGGGACCAGAAAATAGCAACTTTTGTAAGTGGCAAACAGATACTAGAAAAGCTTGTGTGCCAATACCCTAAACTGAAGCCAGAGAACAGATCTCTCATTGAAGAGGGCATGTTCGTAGACAGGCGACACATGCTTGAGCTGCAGAAGAAGAAGCACATAATGGATCCCTATCAGCACTTCTTCTATTACTTACAGACCCAACCAAAGTACTTGTCCAAGCTTATCTGTCAGATGTCGGAACGTGACTATACCACTCTTACAGAAGGGCTTCTCCCCAGACTGTACAATAAGGCCTCAACGCCACGAGAAGAATATCATCTTGTGAAGCTTTTGGAAAATGCCATTCAGTATGAGGTCGAACAAAAATGTACTAATATCAACCATATATTGGAAGAAAAATTTATGAGCATTAAGACAGCCTTTAGCTTTTACAGGCAGGCTGCAAAATGCAAAGTCCTCCACAAGAATCTCACTCCAGTGGTAAAGGAGATCGTTCAGTTACAATACTGGTTAATTGAGAAACCTTTAAACATACCTTACATGGCAGGCTGAGTCTTACGCTCAGTATTCTCAGATGTGCACAGTATACCTTATGGAATTAGGTATGTGGCAAAAGTCTTAAGACAAGCCCTGCACAAAAAGTCCCCCCAGGCAACTGAAGATGAAGTCCTGGAGACTCTTGGCTTTTTCATGTACCAGTATTTGCAGCCAATCATAGTTTCCCCAGGTGAAGCTGGCATAATTCAAACCAAAGTGGAAGCAGATTCAGGGCAAAAAGAGAACCTCATGGTCGTGGCTGCTCTTGTCGGTCACACCATGAGTAACATTCTCTTCCCCATGGAAAATGCTAATGCCGTCATGAAAAATAACTATGTGGTAAAAGACTACCCACATTTCAGGAGAATGTTTGAGGATGTTTTTAAAATTCCAGAACCAGAGGAGACATTTGGCTTCAATGAATATTCTGACTTTATTTCTTTGATGAAGCCAAAGTTAAAGCTCCCTGTAACAGAAATTGTAGGCACACTGAAGCTGCTTTTAAAATATAAAAAAGTGGTCTTCCCAGACCAAAAGGACATCCTTAATAGCATTGTCAAATCTCTTAGACCAGTTCCACTTATTAAAGAGCTTCTTTTTGGTGAGGACACAGTTGCTGCTCACAGAGGTGAGGATCTGAGGAAAATTGAAGCCTACCTCACCTTGGGCAGCAAATATATTCCACATAAAGAAAGGCATTTGACAAACCCAAAGGATTTAAAGGATTTTAAGCTAAACAATTTGACAAACCCAAAAGCTGGGCTTTCAAAATCAATGGACTTTCAAGATATCCAGAGCAATATCGCCAAGGATATCCCAATGAAAAACAAACTTCAACGACAGCAAAAAGCTGAAATAACGAAGCTCAGACAGGCAGTGGATGCCCTCAGCGCCAGATCCACATACTACCAGGACCAGATAGATCAGTATCAGAGGTTCTGGAACAGCTGCCTTGAAAACTTAGTAAGCCAAAAGTCATCCAATACTGGTATGACCATGAAGGAAAAAGGGAACACAAAGACGCAGAAGGAGACAGAAGAAAGATGAGGTTAAGATATCGGAGCTTTTTTTTTCTCATTCACCTCAACCTTTTTTTTTTTTCAACAAAAGAACACCATTATAACCATTTTTTTTTTATTTTACAGGTTTTACAGCTATGCAAAATCTACGTAAATCACTCACCTCCTCTTATCTTCGCCACACTATTCATTGTCTGTCATCCTCTATGATGGAAGAGGATAAGGAGGTTAAAAAGGATATGGAAGGCATAGAAAAAAGGAAAGAGCTATTTTTCAAAGATAATGAAGATGCCATTGTAAAAATAAGGTCCGTCGTCGGGAGCGGACACGCCAGACAGTTTTCCAAGGATTTGCTTGGCACAAAAATTCCATCCGTTCGTGTCAGCCAAAAGGAATCCCATTTTTTGGGCGCCTTGGATATCGCTTTTCACCAAGGGTCGCTGCTAAACGACCTAAAGGGGGACGTTTATGCTAAAATGAACGCCATCCAAAAGCTAAGAGAGGAGTTAAATACCTGGGACCAGAAAATAGCAACCTTTGTAAGTGGCAAACAGATACTAGAAAAGCTTGTGTGCCAATACCCTAAACTGAAGCCAGAGAACAGATCTCTCATTGAAGAGGGCATGTTCGTAGACAGGCGACACATGTTTGAGCTGCAGAAGAAGAAGCAGATAATGGATCCCTATCAGCACTTCTTCTATGACTTACAGACCCAACCAAAGTACTTGTCCAAGCTTATCTGTCAGATGTCGGAACGTGACTATACCACTCTTACAGAAGGGCTTCTCCCCAGACTGTACAATAAGGCCTCAACGCCACGAGAAGAATATCATCTTGTGAAGCTTTTGGAAAATGCCATTCAGTATGAGGTCGAACAAAAATGTACTAATATCAACCATATATTGGAAGAAAAATTTATGAGCATTAAGACAGCCTTTAGCTTTTACAGGCAGGCTGCAAAATGCAAAGTTCTCCACAAGAATCTCACTCCAGTGGTAAAGGAGATCGTTCAGTTACAATACTGGTTAATTGAGAAACCTTTAAACATACCTTACATGGCAGGCCGAGTCTTACGCTCAGTATTCTCAGATGTGCACAGTATACCTTATGGAATTAGGTATGTGGCAAAAGTCTTAAGACAAGCCCTGCACAAAAAGTCCCCCCAGGCAACTGAAGATGAAGTCCTGGAGACTCTTGGCTTTTTCATGTACCAGTATTTGCAGCCAATCATAGTTTCCCCAGGTGAAGCTGGCATAATTCAAACCAAAGTGGAAGCAGATTCAGGGCAAAAAGAGAACCTCATGGTCGTGGCTGCTCTTGTCGGTCACACCATGAGTAACATTCTCTTCCCCATGGAAAATGCTAATGCCGTCATGAAAAATAACTATGTGGTAAAAGACTACCCACATTTCAGGAGAATGTTTGAGAATGTTTTTAAAATTCCAGAACCAGAGGAGACATTTGGCTTCAATGAATATTCTGACTTTATTTCTTTGATGAAGCCAAAGTTAAAGCTCCCTGTAACAGAAATTGTAGGCACACTGAAGCTGCTTTTAAAATATAAAAAAGTGGTCTTCCCAGACCAAAAGGACATCCTTAATAGCATTGTTAAGTCTGTTAGACCAGTTCCACGTATTAAAGAGCTTCTTTTTGGTGAGGACACAGTTGCTGCTCACAGAGGTGAGGATCTGAGGAAAATTGAAGCCTACCTCACCTTGGGCAGCAAATATATTCCACATAAAGAAAGGCATTTGACAAACCCAAAGGATTTAAAGGATTTTAAGCTAAACAATTTGACAAACCCAAAAGCTGGGCTTTCAAAATCAGTGGACTTTCAAGATATCCAGAGCAATATCGCCAAGGATATCCCAACGAAAAACAAACTTCAACGACAGCAAAAAGCCGAAATAACGAAGCTCAGACAGGCAGTGGATGCCCTCAGCGCCAGATCCACATACTACCAGGACCAGATAGATCAGTATCAGAGGTTCTGGAACAGCTGCCTTGAAAACTTAGTAAGCCAAAAGTCATCCAATACTGGTATGACCATGAAGGGAAAAGGGAACACAAAGACGCAGAAGGAGACAGAAGAAAGATGAGGTTAAGATATCGGAGCTTTTTTTTTCTCATTCACCTCAACCTTTTTTTTTTTTCAACAAAAGAACACCATTATAACCATTTTTTTTTTTTATTTTACAGGTTTTACAGCTATGCAAAATCTACGTAAATCACTCACCTCCTCTTATCTTCGCCACACTATTCAGTGTCTGTCATCCTCTATGATGGAAGAGGATAAGCAGGTTAAAAAGGATATGGAAGGCATCGAAAAAAGGAAAGAGCTATTTTTCAAAGATAATGAAGATGCCATTGTAAAAATAAGGTCCGTCGATTGGAGCGGACACGCCAGACAGCTTTCCAAGGATTTGCTTGGCACAAAAATTCCATCCGTTCGTGTCAGCCAAAAGGAATCCCATTTTTTGGGCGCCTTGGATATCGCTTTTCACCAAGGGTCGCTGCTAAACGACCTAAAGGGGGACATTTATGCTAAAATGAACGCCATCCAAAAGCTAAGAGAGGAGTTAAATACCTGGGACCAGAAAATAGCAACCTTTGTAAGTGGCAAACAGATACTAGAAAAGCTTGTGTGCCAATACCCTAAACTGAAGCCAGAGAACAGATCTCTCATTGAAGAGGGCATGTTCGTAGACAGGCGACACATGTTTGAGCTGCAGAAGAAGTAGATAATGGATCCCTATCAGCACTTCTTCTATTACTTACAGACCCAACCAAAGTACTTGTCCAAGCTTATCTGTCAGATGTCGGAACGTGACTATACCACTCCTACAGAAGGGCTTCTCCCCAGACTGTACAATAAGGCCTCAACGCCACGAGAAGAATATCATCTTGTGAAGCTTTTGGAAAATGCCATTCAGTATGAGGTCGAACAAAAATGTACTAATATCAACCATATATTGGAAGAAAAATTTATGAGCATTAAGACAGCCTTTAGCTTTTACAGGCAGGCTGCAAAATGCAAAGTCCTCCACAAGAATCTCACTCCAGTGGTAAAGGAGATCGTTCAGTTACAATACTGGTTAATTGAGAAACCTTTAAACATACCTTACATGGCAGGCCGAGTCTTACGCTCAGTATTCTCAGGATGTGCACAGTATACCTTATGGAATTAGGTATGTGGCAAAAGTCTTAAGACAAGCCCTGCACAAAAAGTCCCCCAAGGCAACTGAAGATGAAGTCCTGGAGACTCTTGGCTTTTTCATGTACCAGTATTTGCAGCCAATCATAGTTTCCCCAGGTGAAGCTGGCATAATTCAAACCAAAGTGGAAGCAGATTCAGGGCAAAAAGAGAACCTCATGGTCGTGGCTGCTCTTGTCGGTCACACCATGAGTAACATTCTCTTCCCCATGGAAAATGCTAATGCCGTCATGAAAAATAACTATGTGGTAAAAGACTACCCACATTTCAGGAGAATGTTTGAGGATGTTTTTAAAATTCCAGAACCAGAGGAGACATTTGGCTTCAATGAATATTCTGACTTTATTTCTTTGATGAAGCCAAAGTTAAAGCTCCCTGTAACAGAAATTGTAGGCACACTGAAGCTGCTTTTAAAATATAAAAAAGTGGTCTTCCCAGACCAAAAGGACATCCTTAGAAGCATTGTCAAGTCTCTTAGACCAGTTCCACGTATTAAAGAGCTTCTTTTTTTTTTTTTCAACAAAATAACACCTTTATAACCATTTTTTTTTATTTTACAGGTTTTACAGCTATGCAAAATCTGCGTAAATTACTCACCTCCTCTTATCTTCGCCACACTATTCAGTGTCTGTCATCCTCTATGATGGAAGAGAATAAGGAGGTTAAAAAGGATATGGAAGGCATCGAAAAAAGGAAAGAGCTATTTTTCAAAGACAATGAAGATGCCATTGTAAAAATAAGGTCCGTCGTCGGGAGCGGACACGCCAGACAGCTTTCCAAGGATTTGCTTGGCACAAAAATTCCATTCGTTCATGTCAGCTAAAAGGAATCCCATTTTTTTGGGCGCCTTGGATATCGCTTTTCACCAAGGATCGCTGCTAAATGACCTAAAGGGTGACGTTTATGCTAAAATGAACGCCATCCAAAAGCTAAGAGAGGAGTTAAATACCTGGGACCAGAAAATAGCAACTTTTGTAAGTGGCAAACAGATACTAGAAAAGCTTGTGTGCTTGTGTACCACTCTTACAGAAGGGCTTGTGTGCTTGTGTACCACTCTTACAGCAGGGCTTCTCCCCAGACTGTACAATAAGGCCTCAACGCCACGAGAAGAATATCATCTTGTGAAGCTTTTGGAAAATGCCATTCAGTATGAGGTCGAACAAAAATGTACTAATATCAAGGATATTTTGGAAGAAAAATTTATGAGCATTAAGACAGCCTTTAGCTTTTAATAAGCTTTACTTCTAGGTATAATATCCACCCTATACTAAGTTGACCACCACTGCGCCTCGGAGAATCAGCCTAGATGATGATTATCATCAGTTGGTATAGCCTAACTATAGCTGCCACTTGGTAAATATCAACTGTGTAAACAATATTTTCAAATCTTGTGACGTGACAATGGTGCACTACACCCCACGTGAAGAGTTAAAAATGTGGCGCTATCCCAAATACACTATATGTAATGTCACTATTTACAGTGAAAATCCTAATCTAGTGAACACATTTTTACGGGTGTATATTGAAAAAAAATGAAAGATGAAAAAAACCAAATGAAATCAAAAACACCAAATTATTTCCTGACCCAATCGGACATTCTGAAGGAGAAATTCATTCAGAAGGGATATAAGGAAGATATACTAACCAAAATCACACAAGAAATAGCTGAAATCCCTAGAGAACAATGTCTGAAGGAAAAAGAAGTACAAAGAGGGGATACCCAACATCAATTAAGTTTTATATCCGGGTTCCATTGCCAGTACAAAGAGATTGAAAACATCTTCAGAAAATATTGGTACATCCTTTGTAAAGACAAACACTTAGGAGGAATTCTATCAGCCCAACCGAGATTCATATATAGGAGGGCCCCAAGCATAGGAGACCAAATAGTGAAAAAGATTCTGGATCCACCAAATCCAGGTCCCTGTCCTTCATCTTTAGGGGTTTTTTCTGTTGCAGGAAGTGTGTCTGTTGTAAGACAGTGAAGGTTAGTAATAGAGGCGTTACCAGTGTCACCAACAGAGAAGGAGATAGGTTCGAGATTAAAGAATTTAGTACATGCACCACCACACATGTTGTTTACCTTATGTGGTGCCCCTGTGGCTTGTATTATGTTGGCAGAACGAAAAGACAATTGAAGATCCGCATTAGCGAGCACTTGACCAACATTAAAAATGGATACAAGTACCACAGTGTATCCATGCATTTTAGGGAGAAACACCAACAGGACCCATCCCTGCTACAATTTTGTGGCATTGATGTGGTATATCCCTCCTGGAGGGGCTCTAACCGAGTAAGGGACTTGTCACGCAGAGAAACGGAATTGATATTCCTTTTTAAAAGTCTTACCCCGAGGGGGCTTAACATTGAACTAGACCTCAACTGCTTCATCAACGATTTTAGTTGACTAAGCAAACCCTCTCAGGTATGACAGAAGAAGAGTATAAAATCCCTCAGTAAAATTGAAGCACTGATTCTGTATTAATATTTAGCCTAATATTTTCCCATATAATGAATTTTGCTTTTAATGTTCCATATATGGATTTTAATGTTTTATAGTGTTTGAATGATAATTAGTATAATTGACATAACTGCTATAGTAACGAAAAGTAATGATAACGGATATGTCAGGAATTGCTTTTTGCACATAGGAACCAAAGGGTACAGATATGGTACTATTTGGAGTGAGGGTTGTATTAAATAGAGGAATGTAGTATTTTTTCTATTTTTATGTATATTTTTTATTTTTAAGATAAGTAACAATATTTTTAAAAAACTATTATTCGTATATGATTAATACTAATGTTTTTAGATTTACCAAATACTAGATTAGAGAAGTCTGATTTTAGCTTATATAAGGTAATTTTTGTCCAGCCATGTCCATTTTTCCATTTTTATATATATATTTTTTCAGTTTATTATATCATTTTGTATGCTTCTTTTAGGTCATTTTTGTGCGGACACTCAGTTTTTTACACCAATGGGTTGTGATAATAATAACCCGATTGGAGAGTTTCTGCATCATTTTATATAACATATGTGGTAAAACACACTTGCATGCTATTATGTATTAAGCGTATAGAGTGCTTTGAGAAACATGTCAGGATATCATAATGTTGGTAGATGAGTCACCGCTCTGCGGGATTGCCATAAATAATGGTGACGAAGCAGAGGGATGCCAACAGTCTGATACTGCTACATAAATAAACTTGGTATCACGGACCGGCAGACGTGATCAGCTGGGGTTTGCACTCACGGGGACACTCTGACTGCGCAGGCGCGGGATACACAGGATGCGCACTGTGATTTCCCTAGTTAAGTAGAGAGAAGAGGAGGTATAAAGGGAGATTGATGCTTTGAGCGGCCTATCCCATGAATAAGCTACAGGTGTAGCGAAACATGTCGGGGGCGTGGCCGAGCGAAGGTTAAACACCACATACTTAGTGACAGAAGGAAGCAAGCTCTGTGGTTCGCTTATCAGGGGAGACGGTGGGACCATTGGACGAGCGGGCGAGGAGAGGGTGAGAGAGACTCCTTACACGTCAGCTGTGGCAAGGTCCGCCGTGACCGCATATCCCATAGGAAAGCTTATCCAGGTTGCTGTGTTGATATTACAGTGTACAGATTGCCGTGGATTTTTGCTGTGCTTTTATAGTGTTTACACAATGTGAGTGGATCTTTTGAAGTGTAATTTGAAGTGTGCGATATTAAAAGTTTTTACGTTATCACACTATTGGGAGTTCTTTTTCATTTGCATATGATACGAATCTCTGGATGGAATATACTTAACCCCTACTGGTAGCCTGGAAAATCTTATGCTTGATAGCCTCATACGAAAGTGGAGGCATAGAGAGCTGGTGAGAGACTGTCTATTGGGAGAGGGAGCACTGAACACATAGGTGTGGTGGAAGGTTCAATTAAACTTCAGGAACAATAAGGACATGCTGTGGCACAGTTGATTTTTATTGAATCACTATCACGGACTTTTTTCACATATGTGTGAACTTTTCACAGACTATAATTATTGTATATTAGTCACTTAGTCAATGTTTAATATATACATTGTGTTATTGGTTTAATGTTATACACTCGTTGATTGTAAAAAGGATTGACACATTTGATTTTTTAGTAGTGTCAGCACTGAGTCACTTTAGGTATTGTATTTAATTTGGTGTTTTCAAAATGTGTTCACTAGATTAGGATTTTCACTGTAAATAGTGACATTACATATAGTGTATTTGGGATAGTGCCACATTTTTAACTCTTCATGTGGGGTGTAGTGCACCATTGTCACGTCACAAGATTTGGAAATATTGTTTACACAGCCTTTAGCTTTTACAGGCAGGCTGCAAAATGCAAAGTCCTCCACAAGAATCTCACTCCAGTGGTAAAGGAGATCGTTCAGTTACAATACTGATTAATTGAGAAACCTTTAAACATACCTTACATGGCAGGCCGAGTCTTACACTCAGTATTCTCAGATGTGCACAGTATACCTTATGGAATTAGGTATGTGGCAAAAGTCTTAAGACAAGCCCTGCACAAAAAGTTCCCCTAGGCAACTGAAGATGAAGTCCTGGAGACTCTTGGCTTTTTCATGTACCAGTATTTGCAGCCAATCATAGTTTCCCCAGGTGAAGCTGGCATAATTCAAACCAAAGTGGAAGCAGATTCAGGGCAAAAAGAGAACCTCATGGTCGTGGCTGCTCTTGTCGGTCACACCATGAGTAACATTTTCTTCCCCATGGAAAATGCTAATGCCGTCATGAAAATTAACTATGTGGTAAAAGACTACCCACATTTCAGGAGAATGTTTGAGGATGTTTTTAAAATTCCAGAACCAGAGGAGACATTTGGCTTCAATGAATATTCTGACTTTATTTCTTTGATGAAGCCAAAGTTAAAGCTCCCTGTAACAGAAATTGTAGGCACACTGAAGCTGCTTTTAAAATATAAAAAAGTGGTCTTCCCAGACCAAAAGGACATCTTTAATAGCATTGTCAAGTCTCTTAGACCAGTTCAACGTATTAAAGAGCTTCTTTTTTTTTTTTTCAACAAAATAACACCATTATAACCTTTTTTTTTTTATTTTACAGGTTTTACAGCTATGCAAAATCTACGTAAATCACTCACCTCCTCTTATCTTCGCCACACTATTCAGTGTCTGTCATCCTCTATGATGGAAGAGGATAAGGAGGTTAAAAAGGATATGGAAGGCATCGAAAAAAGGAAAGAGCTATTTTTCAAAGACAATGAAGATGCCATTGTAAAAATAAGGTCCATCGTCGGGAGCGGACACGCCAGACAGCTTTCCAAGGATTTGCTTGGCACAAAAATTCCATTTGTTCGTGTCAGCTAAAAGGAATCCCATTTTTTTGGGCGCCTTGGATGTCGTTTTTCACCAAGGGTCGCTGCTAAACGACCTAAAGGGTGACGTTTATGCTAAAATGAACGCCATCCAAAAGCCAAGAGAGGAGTTAAATACCTGGGACCAGAAAATAGCAACTTTTGTAAGTGGCAAACAGATACTAGAAAAGCTTGTGTGCCAATACCCTAAACTGAAGCCAGAGAACAGATCTCTCATTGAAGAGGGCATGTTCGTAGACAGGCAACACATGTTTGAGCTGCAGAAGAAGAAGCAGATAATGGATCCCTATCAGCACTTCTATTACTTACAGACCCAACCAAAGTACTTGTCCAAGCTTATCTGTCAGATGTCGGAACGTGACTATACCACTCTTACAGAAGGGCTTCTCCCCAGACTGTACAATAAGGCCTCAACGCCATGAGAAGAATATCATCTTGTGAAGCTTTTGGAAAATGCCATTCAGTATGAGGTCAAACAAAAATGTACTAATATCAAGGATATATTGGAAGAAAAATTTATGAGCATTAAGACAGCCTTTAGCTTTTACAGGCAGGCTGCAAAATGCAAAGTCCTCCACAAGAATCTCACTCCAGTGGTAAAGGAGATCGTTCAGTTACAATACTGGTTAATTGAGAAACCTTTAAACATACCTTACATGGCAGGCCGAGTCTTACACTCAGTATTCTCAGATGTGCACAGTATACCTTATGGAATTAGGTGGCAAAAGTCTTAAGACAAGCCCTGCACAAAAAGTTCCCCCAGGCAACTGAAGATGAAGTCCTGGAGACTCTTGGCTTTTTCATGTACCAGTATTTGCAGCCAATCATAGTTTCCCCAGGTGAAGCTGGCATAATTCAAACCAAAGTGGAAGCAGATTCAGGGCAAAAAGAGAACCTCATGTTCGTGGCTGCTCTTGTCGGTCACACCATGAGTAACATTCTCTTCCCCATGGAAAATACTAATGCCGTCATGAAAAATAACTATGTGGTAAAAGAGTACCCACATTTCAGGAGAATGTTTGAGGATGTTTTTAAAATTCCAGAACCAGAGGAGACATTTGGCTTCAATTAATATTCTGACTTTATTTCTCTGATGAAGCCAAAGTTAAAGCTCCCTGTAACAGAAATTGTAGGCACACTGAAGCTGCTTTTAAAATATAAAAAAGTGGTCTTCCCAGACCAAAAGGACATCCTTAATAGCATTGTCAAGTCTCTTAGACCAGTTCCACGTATTGTTATGGAAATGATTAAGAGCTCCAATTGAGCCCAAGGTTATCTGCTGCTGTCTCTAATTGGAAAGTGTGGCTATGCATGCATATAAAAGTAAACACTCTGAGACACGCTCAGCACCGTTACTTTTTAGACTTCTAAGGCGGTGCTAATGTTTTATACACAAAAATACGTCATTGCTATGTTAGTCTAATAGGTACATCTCATTGGTTAAGATAGAAAAGAAGAAGAAGATGGAGAATCTTCATAACGAGGTTTGGCTGTCCTTGGTTTTATCTTCAGTTCCGCGTTCTTCTGATGTGTGGGATGTAGGGGGTACTCGCCATCTTGAGAAAATATAGGAACAGAGCAAACCTGTATACTTATATAATGAGTAAGGAGAAAAATATGTATGCACATAAGAAAATAGACATTTTCAGATTATTATTATTATTATCTACATCACATTCCTTCACAATCCCCCCTAAAATGACTATTTTCTCTTTTCTGTCCCTAATACTAAAGGTCCTACTTTGGCCTGGCCCTTCTCCTCAGCAACTCTTTTAGGCTGTATATAGAATTGGGCAGCAACTGTTCACTTCCCTCCTCGATACAGCTGGAGAGGTGCAGTCAGGCGCTATCTATCCCTAAAACCCTATAGGATTGTTAGATTTTGGACAGGGAGTGACTGTGGAGGAGTGAAGGGTTTGTCATCTTCCATCATAAGGGGGTCCTCTTCTTCCTGGTGGAGAAATGTAGGTGTGCTATTTTCTACAGCCTTGCTCATTAACTTTTTACGAAAGGTAGAATACAGCATACAGTCAGGGCTAAAAGAACCAGGATTATTAATACCGTTACCCGTATCTGGGCGAGCACCTTCTGCCACCCACTCATCCAGCTAAAGTTTTGATCCCATGGGTCTGTGATACCTGAGTTCTTCAACTCCAATGACAGATCTTCTAATTTCTTTTTAGCTAAAGTAACCTTACCATTTGGGCCAGTATTATCAGGAATGTATGTACAACAGGTTCCCGTTTTTTCCTATGATTTTACAAAACACCTCCTTTCCCAGCTAGCACCATGTTTAAGGGCATCCGGTCCTGGAATGTCATGTAGGAAGTGGGGGCTAACTGGTCAGCAATTCCCTGGAGGGCATCTTTAGTGTAATTTACAAATCTCTGTTAGTTATAATATGTGTAGTGTCAGGTCACCTAGAGGCTGGGTGACAGATGCACACCGTTGGGATCAGGAGTGCACCGCAAGGTAGTGGACCCTACGGCTGACTGCTGTGGATTGAACCCTGGGAGGTTCAGGAAGCAGGTCTACTGGATCACTGACACAGATCCCACTGGGAGCTAGAGCATAGATTCCCCAGGGCGCGGAGTCTAAGAGCCAGCAGGTGTTCACCAGAGCCTTTAATGGTAAGGATGGACTGTGCTGCAGTCTGGCTCCAGGTCGCGGCCCCCCAGGGTCTCACAGCCCACGCTCACGGTAGACTACAGGAGAAGAGGAAGGAGGCAGCAGGCTGGAACAAGGAAAGTAAGGGACAAGCCAAGGTCGGTAACAGGAATCAGATGTAGGAAACACAGCAGGTACACACAGAGGCACACACACAATGGTTGATCAGCACTGCTGGCTTTCAGTGCACAGGTTAATATAGGGTTTCCTGATAGGGCCATGCTTAGAGGAGAGGTTACAAAAGCAGTCAGGTGAGGGTCAGCTGGTCTCTAGAGATGAACACATGGAGACAGGTATGCTGATCGTCAAACTCTACTGCATAACCATGACATGTAGTTAATCCAATCTACATTCTTGTTGACAGTTGTTATGGGGATCAAAGACTCAAAACCAGCTTTTACCTGGTCCCTGACTTTAAATTCATCAGGGACCCCCCTTGTAACCCCTATGTCATCTATGTATACATGAGGGTCAAAGCTTCCAGAGAGAACTGCTCGCTTCCTCCTCTGACTGTGTGCTGGGTCAGTGTATGTATCAGGGGTATCTTTGGTTAGGATATGGGGGGGGGGCATAATGACCTTTGCAAGGGCACATTCACTGGTCCAGATTCCCTCTAGATCAAACAGAAAAAGGATATGCAGCACCCGAAAACACTCTCTCCTGCAGTAATAAGTGTGCATTCAGGTGTTCTTCCTGGCCAACTTGACTGAGGTGGCTGTAGTCAGCAAAACTTGGAATGGACCATCATATCTTGGCTCAAGGATCTCCAGACAGTAGTTGGTGTGTTCCTGTATCTAATTCAGTATCTGGAATGGAAGAAAACACCTGGACATGCATTCAGGTTAATTCTCGTGATAATGTGGTTACATAATTAGTCAACACATCAGACTGCAACTGTAACTGTTGTGGAAAGTAACAACCAAGTCTGGGAGCTGAACCAAACAAAATTTCATAAATGGATAGGGCATGTTTCCCCTGGGGGTGTGTCTGACACTGAACAGGGCAATGGGCAAACTCTGGCCAACTCATGTTAGTCTCTTGGGCCATCTTTAACATCCTGTTTTTTTAGTGTCCCATTCATCCTTTCTACCTTCCCGCTACTTTGAGGGTGGTATGGGGTGTGTAGTGCCAACTGAAACCCCCAGTGCTGCCCAAATCTCTTTTGTAAGGGTTACTGTTAAGGCTGGTCCCTGATCTCTCAATATCACCTCTGGGACCCCAAATCTACATACTATCTCACTCAGTAGTTTCTTAGCTGTGGTCCTGGCAGTCATGACCACTTCCACTAGGGCGTTTTCGAATCTGCCACTTCTTGGCACTTGAGAATGATCAATTTGCATCCTCTGGAATGTGGTATAGGGCTTTTGCCAGGTGCTTCTTCTGTGTTTTTTTTCTGTGCGTCCTGGGTTACATTTGGTGCAGATAATGCATTATCTGCAGAAGTTGTCCATCAGTGGAGTAACTCTTGGTGCAATACTTGTTGATAAGAGAGTTCATAAAAGTCTTTGTCAAGTGGGCAGCTCCATGTGCCCATTGCACCACGGCTGGGTACATACTCCTGGGTAGACAAGGCTTCTTGTTGCACTCGAATAGTCCATCTCTGAGAGTTGCTCCTCTCCGTTTCCAGCTTTCCTTCTTATCCGGACTTGTTGTTTCCTGTAGTTCTTTTAGATAAACTCTGTCCACTGGGAGAGTCTGTAAGGTAAGCACAGGGTGGTCTTCTACCACCCTGCTGTCCACTTCCCGTGGACCACCAGCTGTCTGTTTGGCAGCTGAATTGGCTAGATGATTGCCTCAAGCTTCCTTTGAGTTCAGTTTGTCGTGTGCTTTTACTCATAATAGTCACTTGGGTTGTGAGAAGCAAGGCATCAATCAAGTTTTCACAGGTGTTCCTGCAGCCGTCAGGAATCCTCTGTCCTAGATAACACCATAATCATGGGCAATGCTGAAAGCATATCTTGAGTCCATATGAATGTTGGCTCTTTTTCCCTCTGCCAATTTACATGCTGTAGTAAGTTCTTACAGCTCTGCCTCCTGTGCAGACATCACCGGTGGTAAGGCTTCAGCTTGTAGAACAGTGTTTTTAGTGGTGACCGCGTGTCCTGTGTGGTCATGGGGTGACAAGTCAAGACTCTACTCCTCCTCCTCCTTTCCCCCCTCGAGAAGTGGAAGAAGGGTGGTAGGGTTCAGTGTTTGACAACTTAATAGAGTAATGCTGTCCAGTAGGAGGGAACACAGGAGTCTCAAGTGTCTGGTAGTGGACAAGTGTTTCGGCTGGATCTTGGTTGAATATGGCAACAACGTCATGGGGAGCAAGCAGAACGAGGCAGTGTCCGAGGACCAAGTTCAAAGTTTTGTCAAGCAAGGCTTGTGTAGCAAAGCCAGCTCGCAGACACAATAGGCCTCCTCTTGCTACTGCATCCAGCCAACAGGAATAATATCCTACGGGGCGTAGGCTGATGCCGTGTGATTGGGTGAGTACACCTGCAGCATGTCCCAGACGTTCGGATACAAAGAGCTTGAGCGTTTTGTTGTAGTCTGGGAGCCCTAGCGCCCGAGATGGCACACTTGAGGGCCTCAAACTTAGATATTTCTTCAGGAGACATCTGGAAGGGTCTGATTGCAGAGCATCAGTAGGAAGGCTTCTGGAATCCATGCTCTGCACTAGGAAATTAGTCCAAGGAAGGCATGAAGGGATTTCTGACCTTGTGACAGTGAGATATCAGAGATTACTTGCACCCTGTCTTCAGTGGGGTGTCTTGTCCCATGGGACAAACAGTGTCCAAGGAAAATGACAGGTGTTGAGCACCACTGCAATTTGGGCTTTGAGGCTTTGCACCGCTGGTTGGCAAGATAGCACAACAGGCTTTTTGAGGTGACTTCAACAGGGGGTAAGTCAGCTGCACAAAGGAGAAGGTCATCAACATGTTGGAAGAGAATCACTTCCGGGTGTTCCTCTTGTCATGTGTCAAGGATGATAGCCATAGCTTTTGCAAACTGGCTTGGAAAGTTCTGTGCACCTTGTGGCACAACTGTTTAGGTATGTTGCCGTTTCTTTCCGTGGATGAATGCAAAAAGGTACCAGCAGGAAGGGTGAGGGTGGACACTGAAGAAAGCGTTTGTAAGGTCCACCTCTGTGAGGTACTTTGCAGTCAAAGGCATCCACCGCAGGTACCTGGTTCTCCTTTAGGGGTTCTCTTCTTGGGGTTATTGTGGTTTCCGGGGCAATGATGCGCCCTCTTTTAGCTTGACTGAAACTGGTGGCACCTTTAAGTGACCGTTGTCTTCCGGTCCTGTGGACCATAGGCACGCAGGGATTCTGTCAAGTACTTCCTGCAGTATTGAGCTTGAAGTTATTGCTTCATGAAGTGTCATCAGGAGAGGTAGAAAACACAAAGCAGATAAGTCTTCTAAAGATAGGGGAGTATGTAACTTCATCCCCCCTTCAGGCGTGTCCTGATTGAGGCCTGTAGTCCGGACAACACATCAGCTCCTAGTAGATTCAAGGGACATGTAGAGGACACCACAAATCTGGCAAGCAAATCAGGAAATGTCCCCACTTGGAGTGGCTCAGTAAGTGGACTGGAGCGGGGCACCCCATCCACTCCCACGCAGGAAACGTGTGTGTTTCCTTTCATAGTGGGAGAAACTCAGATCATCAAAGGCCTGTACGAGTCTAGCATGATACTTCTTCAGACTCCCCTTTATCTTGGGTAATATCTTGGATTGTGGTGGTCTGATCTGTCAACTTCTCCTTTGCCCAGTCGTGGAGTTGTGCACAGAACTCCACACCTGAGGTGTAGGAAGTGGCACTTGTCAGGCAGGCATCATTGAAGGCCGTCTGCATGACTGGCCAAAAGACATGTCCTGCTTTGATTTGGCATAGGCTGATCAAGTCTCTCCAGGCAGCTGAGTAGGTTTCTTGTATCTGCACTATCCTGTGGTAGAAGGGAATTGGCTGCTTCTCTGGGTCAGGCAGACTTGTCACTAAGGCCTCTGCTTGTGATGGAGTAAAAGTGACATACATCACTGGTGCCCCTTCTGGTAACCGAGACTGTTGTTGGGGCGGGGGCTGGCAAGGGGCACTGTTCTTTACGGTTGCCAGCATGTGTTTGAGATCCTCTCGGAACTGAGAGTCTGGAGCCGGATTGGGGGTTAAATCAGTGGGTGGCCTTGCTGCCTGCTGTTGGGCTTCCCACTCAGACGCTTCTTCATCATTAACATATCCGGCCTGGGAATGTGATGCTCCCGTGTTGGGGAAGACAGGTGTGTGGTATGAACCATCCTGGTTTAAAACAGGGAGGGCTGGGTACAGGCTGTGTTTAACCACTTCCCGCCCGGCCTATAGCGGATTGACGGCCGGGCGGTGGTTGTGTTATCCTGACTGGGCGTCATATGACGTCCTTCAGGATAACATGCCGCCGCGCGCCCGCAGGGGCGCGCATCGCGGCGATCGGTGGATCGGTGTGTCAGTCTGACACACCGCTACACCGATCTTGGTAAAGAGCCTCCGGCGGAGGCTCTTTACCACGTGATCAGCCGTGTCCAATCACGGCTGATCACGCTGTCAATAGGAAGAGCCGTTGATCGGCTCTTCCTCACTCGCGTCTGACAGACGCAAGTAGAGGAGAGCCGATCGGCGGCTCTCCTGGCAGGGGGGGTGTGCGCTGATTGTTTATCAGCGCAGCCCCCCCGCAGATCACCACACTGGACCACCAGGGATCGCCACTAGGACCACCAGGGAAGGGAAACATGTGGATGGCCAGGTATGTACCCCATGGCCATCCACATGTGCCCAGTCAGTGCCAAATCTGTGCCAATCAGTGCCCACAAATGGGCACTGATTGGCACAATTATGTTGCAGTGATGCCCAGCAATGCCACACTTAGGGGCATCACTGCCATCAATCAGAATCATCAGTGCCACCCATCAGTGTCCATCGGTGTCCATCGGTGCCACCTGTCAGTGCCCATCTGTGCCCATCTGTGCCCACCTATCAGTGCCCATCCGTGCCCATCTGTGCCAACTATCAGTGCCACCCATAACTACCCATCAACGCCACCTACGAGTGCCCATTAATGCCACCTACAAGTGCCCATCAGTGCCGCCTATCAGTGCCCATCGGTGCCACCTATCAGTGCCCATCAGTGCCACCTACCAGTGCCACCTATCAGTGCCCATTAGTGCCACCTATCAGTGCGCATCAGTGCCACCTATCAGTGCCCATCATCAGTGCCCGTCAGTGCCACCTCATCAGTGCCACCTCATTGGTGCCACCTCATCGGTGCCCATCAGTGCCGCCGTATCAGTGCCCGTCAGTGCAGCCATATCAGTGCCCGTCATTGAAGAAGAAAACGTACTCATTTACAAAAAATTTTAACAGAAACAAAGAAAAACGTGCTTTTTTTCAAAATTTTCTGTCTTTTTTTATTTGTTGCGCAAAAAATAAAAACCGCAGAGGGGATCAAATACCACCAAAAGAAAGCTCTATTTGTGGGAACAAAATGATAAAAAATTTGTTTGGGTACAGTGTGGCATGACCGCGCAATTGTCATTCAAATTGTGACAGCGCTGAAAGCTGAAAATTGGGCTGGGCGGGAAGGTGTCTAAGTGCCTGGTATTGAAGTGGTTAAGCTTACTGGGTGTACCAAGATGGCCGCCGGCAGGAAGTGCACTGGGCTGGGTAGAAAGTGAAGGCATGGGTGCACTAAGATGGCCACCGGGCTGAGTTGTCACAGTGGGCTGTGCTTGGGTGGTGAGAAAGGAGTGGTTGTTAGACGGAGGGCAGTGGTGTCCCTCCCCTCCTTTTGTTTCAAGTTCCAACATATCATCAGCTCTGTGATACACATACAGAAGACAATCGCCATCTTTCTTAACTTCCTTTATCCAATTTTCTTTATCACACAGGATTTTTCTCCCTGTTTCTTTAGCAACATAACTTTCGCCACTTCGTTCAACTTTGTTAACTATTTCAACATCTTCTCTCCTCTTCACAATATCACATTCTTTTCTCTCTCTGTTTCTCGGCTAACGGCTTGAGAGTAGAATACGTACAACTAATGGGTTATTTTCTTCTCACTGCTCCTTATCAACAAATTCCTTGGGTGGGGGCACATAAGGCTGCGCTCCTAGCTGCTACTGTCTGCTATAACCCTGTAATGTACGGTTAATCTCAGAACAAGAACAAACACATCAGGGGTAATGGGGAGCAATGGCCCGCGACCCAACAGATCCCCCGGGCAGCCCCCCTCCGACCTTAACCAGTCCCCACCCCAACCGCTCTCGTGTATAGCAAACAGTAAACCACAAATACACTCACGACAGGACATTACACCTGCCACTCTTCGAACTGCAAAATTTCAGCAGAATAAGATAACCACAAGGGCAGACCACCCTGCAAAAATTAACCCGTTTATAGACGTCTGTTACACCTCTCCCTCCAGAGGCCGACAGCTCGTCTGGGGGTGAGACTTCTGTAACACTTTCAGACTGCGGGGGGCTCCAGCAGCTGAGATAACCCTCAAAGGTTCGACAAACCTTGAGTAACCCGTCCTATAACCGTTTGCTACAAGGTAAACCTCATCCCAGAGGCCGACAGCTCGTCTGGAGATGAGAACACACATACACTCATGTAGCACTTTTAGACTGCTGAGTTTCGCAGCCCAAAGAATGGCAGACAGTGAACAAATACAGACAGCAGAAACCCATCGGCAGGTTCGTTAAAACAGCCTCAGGCGAGGAAATACCTGCCTCTAAGACAGTCTCAGCATACCGACAGAATCCAGCGGTCAACCGAAAGATAAGAAAGTCGTACAGTGGTAAGAATATAAAAAGACTTACCGTACTACTGTTAGGGCTGAGCAAACCCCCTCTTATCAATCAATTAACGCTCAAATCCTTATCGCGGTGTGACTTCGACTGTAGCCTGAAGCTCCCGGGTTTCGGCACCAGCTGTTATGGAAATGATTAAGAGCTCCAATCGAGCCCAAGGTTATCTGCTGCTGTCTCTTATTGGAAAGTGTGGCTATGCATGCATATAAAAGTAAACACTCTGAGACACGCTCAGCACCGTTACTTTTTACACTTCTAATTTATTCAAGGCGGTGCTAATGTTTTATACACAAAAATACGTCATTGCTATGTTAGTCTAATAGGTACATCTCATTGGTTAAGATAGAAAAGAAGAAGAAGATGGAGAATCTTCATAACGAGGTTTGGCTGTCCTTGGTTTTATCTTCAGTTCCGCGTTCTTCTGATGTGTGGGATGTAGGGGGTACCCGCCATCTTGAGAAAATATAGGAACAGAGCAAACCTGTATACTTATATAATGAGTAAGGAGAAAAATATGTATGCACATAAGAAAATAGACATTTTCAGATTATTATTATTATTATCTACATCACATTCTTTCACAATCCCCCCTAAAATGACTATTTTCTCTTTTCTGTCCCTAATACTAAAGGTCCTACTTTGGCCTGGCCCTTCTCAGCAACTCTTTTAGGCTGTATATAGAATTTGGCAGCAACTGTTCACTTCCCTCTTCGATACAGCTGGAGAGGTGCAGTCAGGCGCTATCTATCCCTAAAACCCTATAGGATTGTGAGATTTTGGACAGGGAGTGACTGTGGAGGAGTGAAGGGTTTGTCATCTTCCATCATAAGGGGGTCCTCTTCTTCTTGGTGGAGAAATGTAGGTGTGCTATTGTCTACAGCCTTGCTCATTAACTTTTTATGAAAGGTAGAATACAGCATACAGTCAGGGCTAAAAGAACCAGGATTATTAATACCGTTACCCGTATCTGGGCAAGCACCTTCTGCCACCCACTCATTCAGCTAAAGTTTTGATCCCATGGGTCTGTGATACCTGAGTTCTTCAACTCCAATGACAGATCTTCTAATTTCTTTATAGCTAAAGTAACCTTACCATTTGGGCCAGTATTATCAGGAATGTATGTACAACAGGTTCCCGTTTTTTCCTATGATTTTACAAAACACCTCCTTTCCCAGCTAGCACCATGTTTAAGGCCATCTGGTCCTGGAATGTCATGTAGGAAGTGGGGGCTAACTGGTCAGCAATTCCCTGGAGGGCATCTTTAGTGTAATTTACAAATCTCTGTTGGTTATAATATGTGTAGTGTCAGGTCACCTAGAGGCTGGGTGACAGATGCACACCGTTGGGATCAGGATTGCACTGCAAGGTAGTGGACCCTACGGCTGACTGCTGTGGATTGAACCCTGGGAGGTTCAGGAAGCAGGTCTACTGGATCACTGACACAGATCCCACTGGGAGCTAGAGCATAGATTCCCCAGGGTGCGGAGTCTAAGAGCCAGCAGGTGTTCACCAGAGCCTTTAATGGTAAGGATGGACTGTGCTGCAGTCTGGCTCCAGGTCGCGGCCCCCAGGGTCTCACAGCCCATGCTCACGGTAGACTACAGGAGAAGAGGAAGGAGGCAGCAGGCTGGAACAACAAGGAAAGTAAGGGACAAGCCAAGGTCGGTAACAGGAATCAGATGTAGGAAACACAGCAGGTACACACAGAGGCTAACACACAATGGTTGATCAGCACTGCTGGCTTGCAGTGCACAGGTTAATATAGGGTTCCCTGATAGGGCCTGGGGTGGGGCCATGCTTAGAGGAGAGGTTACTAAAGCAATCAGGTGAGGGTCAGCTGGTCTCTAGAGATGAACACATGGAGACAGGTATGCTGATCGTCAAACTCTACTGCATAACCATGACATGTAGTTAATCCAATCTACATTTTTGTTGACAGTTGTTATGGGGATCAAAACCAGCTTTTACCTGGTCCCTGGCTTTAAATTTATCAGGGACCCCCCTTGTAACCCCTATGTATACACGAGGGTCAAAGCTTCCGGAGAGAACTGCTCGCTTCCTCCTCTGACTGTGTGCTGGGTCAGTGTATGTATCAGGGGTATCTTTGGTTAGGATATGGGGGGGGGGGGCATAATGGCCTTTGCAAGGGCACATTCACTGGTCCAGATTCCCTCTAGATCAAACAGAAAAAGGATATGCAGCACCCGAAAACACGCTCTCCTGCAGTGATAAGCGTGCATTCAGGTGTTCTTCCTGGCCAACTTGACTGAGGTGGCTGTAGTCAGTAAAACTTGGAATGGACCATCATATCTTGGCTCAAGGATCTCCAGACAGTAGTCGGTGTGTTCCTGTATCTAATTCAGTATCTGGAATGGAAGAAAACACCTGGATATGCATTCAGGTTAATTCTCGTGATAATGTGGTTACATAATTAGTCAACACATCAGACTGCAACTGTAACTGTTGTGGAAAGTAACAACCAAGTCTGGGAGCTGAACCAAACAAAATTTCATAAATGGATAGGGCATGTTTCCCCTGGGGGTGTGTCTGACACTGAACAGGGCAATGGGCAAACTCTGGCCAACTCATGTTAGTCTCTTGGGCCATCTTTAACATCCTGTTTTTTTAGTGTCCCATTCATCCTTTCTACCTTCCCGCTACTTTGAGGGTGGTATGGGGTGTGTAGTGCCAACTGAACCCCCAGTGCTGCCCAAATCTCTTTTGTAAGGGTTGCTGTTAAGGCTGGTCCCTGATCTCTCAATATCACCTCTGGGACCCCAAATCTACATACTATCTCACTCAGTAGTTTCTTAGCTGTGGTCCTGGCAGTCATGACCACTTCCACTAGGGCGTTTTCGAATCTGCCACTTCTTGGCACTTGAGAATGATCAATTTGCATCCTCTGGAATGTGGTATAGGGCTTTTGCCAGGTGCTTCTTCTGTGTTTTTTTTCTGTGCGTCCTGGGTTACATTTGGTGCAGATAATGCTTTTTCTGCAGAAGTTGTCCTTCAGTGGAGTAACTCTTGGTGCAATACTTGTTGATAAGAGAGTTCATAAAAGTCTTTGTCAAGTGGGCAGCTCCATGTGCCCATTGCACCACGGCTGGGTACATACTCCTGGGTAGACAAGGCTTCTTGTTGCACTCGAATAGTCCATCTCTGAGAGTTGCTCCTCTCCGTTTCCAGCTTTCCTTCTTATCCGGACTTGTTGTTTCCTGTAGTTCTTTTAGATAAACTCTGTCCACTGGGAGAGTCTGTAAGGTAAGCACAGGGTGGTCTTCTACCACCCTGCTGTCCACTTCCCGTGGACCACCAGCTGTCTGTTTGGCAGCTGAATTGGCTAGATGATTGCCTCGAGCTTCCTTTGAGTTCAGTTTGTCGTGTGCTTTTACTCATAATAGTCACTTGGGCTGTGAGAAGCAAGGCATCAATCAAGTTTTCACAGGTGTTCCTGCAGCCGTCAGGAATCCTCTGTCCTAGATAACACCATAATCATGGGCAATGCTGAAAGCATATCTTGAGTCCATATGAATGTTGGCTCTTTTTCCCTCTGCCAATTTACATGCTGTAGTAAGTTCTTACAGCTCTGCCTCCTGTGCAGACATCACCGGTGGTAAGGCTTCAGCTTGTAGAACAGTGTTTTTAGTGGTGGCCGCGTGTCCTGTGTGGTCATGGGGTGACAAGTCAAGACTCTACTCCTCCTCCTCCTTTCCCCCCTCGAGAAGTGGAAGAAGGGTGGTAGGGTTCAGTGTTTGACAACTTAATAGAGTAATGCTGTCCAGTAGGAGGGAACACAGGAGTCTCAAGTGTCTGGTAGTGGACAAGTGTTTCGGCTGGATCTTGGTTGAATATGGCAACAACGTCATGGGGAGCAAGCAGAACGAGGCAGTGTCCGAGGACCAAGTTCAAAGTTTTGTCAAGCAAGGCTTGTGTAGCAAAGCCAGCTCGCAGACACAATAGGCCTCCTCTTGCTACTGCATCCAGCCAACAGGAATAATATCCTACGGGGCGTAGGCTTATGCCGTGTGATTGGGTGAGTACACCTGCAGCATGTCCCAGACGTTCAGATACAAAGAGCTTGAGCGTTTTGTCGTAGTCTGGGAGCTCTAGCGCCCGAGATGGCACACTTGAGGGCCTCAAACTTAGATATTTCTTCAGGAGACATCTGGAAGGGTCTGATTGCAGAGCATCAGTAGGAAGGCTTCTGGAATCCATGCTCTGCACTAGGAAATTAGTCCAAGGAAGGCATGAAGGGATTTCTGACCTTGTGACAGTGAGATATCAGAGATTACTTGCACCCTGTCTTCAGTGGGGTGTCTTGTCCCATGGGACAAACAGTGTCCAAGGAAAATGACAGGTGTTGATCATCAAAGGCCTGTACGAGTCTAGCATGATACTTCTTCAGACTCCCCTTTATCTTGGGTAATCTCTTGGATTGTGGTGGTCTGATCCGTCAACTTCTCCTTTGCCCAGTCGTGGAGTTGTGCACAGAACTCCACACCTGAGGTGTAGGAAGTGGCACTTGTCAGGCAGGCATCATTGAAGGCCGTCTGCATGACTGGCCAAAAGACATGTCCTGCTTTGATTTGGCATAGGCTGATCAAGTCTCTCCAGGCAGCTGAGTAAGTTTCTTGTATCTGCACTATCCTGTGGTAGAAGGGAATTGGCTGCTTCTCTGGGTCAGGCAGACTTGTCACTAAGGCCTCTGCTTGTAATGGAGTAAAAGTGACATACATCACTGGTGCCCCTTCTGGTAACCGAGACTGTTGTTGGGGCGGGGGCTGGCAAGGGGCACTGTTCTTTACGGTTGCCAGCATGTGTTTGAGATCCTCTCGGAACTGAGAGTCTGGATCTGGATTGGGGGTTAAATCAGTGGGTGACCTTGCTGCCTGCTGTTGGGCTTCCCACTCAGACGCTTCTTCATCATTAACATATCCGGCCTGGGAATGTGATGCTCCCGTATTGGGGAAGACAGGTGTGTGGTATGAACCATCCTGGTTTAAAACAGGGAGGGCTGGGTACAGGCTGTGTTTAAGCTTACTGGGTGTACCAAGATGGCCACTGGCAGGAAGTGCACTGGGCTGGGTAGAAAGTGAAGGCATGGGTGCACTAAGATGGCCACCGGGCTGAGTTGTCACAGTGGGCTGTGCTTGGGTGGTGAGAAAGGAGTGGTTGTTAGACGGAGGGCAGTGCTGTCCCTCCCCTCCTTTTGTTTCAAGTTCCAACATATCATCAGCTCTGTGATACACATACAGAATACAATCGCCATCTTTCTTAACTTCCTTTATCCAATTTTCTTTATCACACAGGATTTTTCTCCCTGTTTCTTTAGCAACATAACTTTCGCCACTTCGTTCAACTTTGTTAACTATTTCAACATCTTCTCTCCTCTTCACAATATCACATTCTTCACAATATCACATTCTTTTCTCTCTCTGTTTCTCGGCTAACGGCTTGAGAGTAGAATACGTACAACTAATGGGTTATTTTCTTCTCACTGCTCCTTATCAACAAATTCCTTGGGTGGGGGCACATAAGGCTGCGCTCCTAGCTGCTACTGTCTGCTATAACCCTGTAATGTACGGTTAATCTCAGAAAAAGAACAAACACATCAGGGGTAATGGGGAGCAACGGCCCGCAACCCAACAGATCCCCCGGGCAGCCCCCCCTCCGACCTTAACCAGTCCCCACCCCAACCGCTTTCGTGTATAGCAAACAGTAAACCACGAATACACTCACGACAGGACATTACACCTGCCACTCTTCGAACTGCAAAATTTCAGCAGAATAAGATAACCACAAGGGCAGACCACACTGCAAAAATTAACCCGTTTATAGACGTCTGTTACACCTCTCCCTCCAGAGGCCGACAGCTCGTCTGGGGGTGAGACTTCTGTAACACTTTCGGACTGCGGGGGGCTCCAGCAGCTGAGATAATGCTCAAAGGTTCGACAAACCTTGAGTAACCCGTCCTATAACCGTTTGCTACAAGGTAAACCTCATCCCAGAGGCCGACAACTCGTCTGGAGATGAGAACACACATACACTCATGTAGCACTTTTAGACTGCTGAGTTTCGCAGCCCAAAGAATGGCAGTGAACAAATACAGACAGCAGAAACCCATCGGCAGGTTCGTTAAAACAGCCTCAGGCGAGGAAATACCTGCCTCTAAGACAGTCTCAGCATACCGACAGAATCCAGCGGTCAACCGAAAGATAAGAAAGTCGTACAGTGGTAAGAATATAAAAAGACTTACCGTACTACTGTTAGGGCTGCGCAAACCCCCTCTTATCAATTAACGCTCAAATCCTTATCGCGGTGTGACTTCGACTGTAGCCTGAAGCTCCTGGGTTTCGGCACCAGCTGTTATGGAAATGATTAAGAGCTCCAATCGAGCCCAAGGTTATCTGCTGCTGTCTCTAATTGGAAAGCGTGGTTATGCATGCATATAAAAGTAAACACTCTGAGACACGCTCAGCACCGTTACTTTTTACACTTCTAATTTATTCAAGGCGGTGCTAATGTTTTATACACAAAAATACGTCATTGCTATGTTAGTCTAATAGGTACATTTCATTGGTTAAGATAGAAAAGAAGATGGAGAATCTTCATAACGAGGTTTGGCTGTCCTTGGTTTTATCTTCAGTTCTGCGTTCTTCTGATGTGTGGGATGTAGGGGGTACCCGCCATCTTGAGAAAATAAAGGAACAGAGCAAACCTGTATACTTATATAATGAGTAAGGAGAAAAATATGTATGCACATAAGAAAATAGACATTTTCAGATTATTATTAATATTATCTACATCACATTCCTTAACAGTTTTAAAGAGCTTCTTTTTGGTGAGGACGCAGTTGCTGCTCACAGAGGTGAGGATCTGAGGAAAATTGAAGCCTACCTCACCTTGGGCAGCAAATATATTCCACATAAAGAAAGGCATTTGACAAACCCAAAGGATTTAAAGGATTTTAAGCTAAACAATTTGACAAACCCAAAAGCTGGGCTTTCAAAATCAATGGACTTTCAAGATATCCGGAGCAATATCGCCAAGGATATCCCAACGAAAAACAAACTTCAACGACAGCAAAAAGCTGAAATAACGAAGCTCAGACAGGCAGTGGATGCCCTCAGCGCCAGATCCACATACTACCAGGACCAGATAGATCAGTATTAGAGGTTCTGGAACAGCTGCCTTGAAAACTTAGTAAGCCAAAAGTCATCCAATACTGGTATGACCATGAAGGAAAAAGGGAACACAAAGACGCAAAAGGAGACAGAGAAGAAAGATGAGGTTAAGATATCGGAGCTTTTTTTTCTCATTCACCTCAACCTCTTTTTTTTTTCAACAAAAGAACACCATTATAACCATTTTTTTTTTTTTTTTTACAGGTTTTACAGCTATGCAAAATCTACGTAAATCACTCACCTCCTCTTATCTTCGTCACACTATTCAGTGTATGTCATCCTCTATGATGGAAGAGGATAAGGAGGTTAAAAAGTATATGGAAGGCATCGAAAAAAGTAAAGAGCTATTTTTCAAAGACAATGAAGATGCCATTGTAAAATAAGGTTTGTCGTCGGGAGCGGACACGCCAAACAGCTTTCCAAGGATTTGCTTGGCACAAAAATTCCATCCGTTCGTGTCAGCCAAAAGGAATCCCATTTTTTGGGCGCCTTGGATATCGCTTTTCACCAAGGGTCGCTGCTAAACGACCTAAAGGGTGACGTTTATGCTAAAATGAACGCCATCCAAAAGCTAAGAGAGGAGTTAAATACCTGGGACCAGAAAATAGCAACTTTTGTAAGTGGCAAAACAGATACTAGAAAAGCTTGTGTGCCAATACCCTAAACTGAAGCCGGAGAACAGATCTCTCATTGAAGAGGGCATGTTCGTAGACAGGCGACACATGTTTGAGCTGCAGAAGAAGAAGCAGATAATGGATCCCTATCAGCACTTCTTCTATTACTTACAGACCCAACCAAAGTACTTGTCCAAGCTTATCTGTCAGATGTCGGAACGTGACTATACCACTCTTACAGAAGGGCTTCTCCCCAGACTGTACAAGAAGTCCTCAACGCCACGAGAAGAATATCATCTTGTGAAGCTTTTGGAAAATGCCATTCAGTATGAGGTCAAACAAAAATGTACTAATATCAAGGATATATTGGAAGAAAAATTGATGAGTATTAAGACAGCCTTTAGCTTTTACAGGCAGGCTGCAAAATGCAAAGTCCTCCACAAGAATCTCACTCCAGTGGTAAAGGAGATCGTTCAGTTACAATACTGGTTAATTGAGAAACCTTTAAACATACCTTACATGGCAGGCCGAGTCTTACGCTCAGTATTCTCAGATGTGCACAGTATACCTAATGGAATTAGGTATGTGGCAAGTCTTAAGACAAGCCCTGCACAAAAAGTCCCCCCAGGCAACTGAAGATGAAGTCCTGGAGACTCTTGGCTTTTTCATGTACCAGTATTTGCAGCCAATCATAGTTTCCCCAGGTGAAGCTGGCATATTTCAAACCAAAGTGGAAGCAGATTCAGGGCAAAAAGAAAACCTCATGGTCGTGGCTGCTCTTGTCGGTCACGCCATGAGTAACATTCTCTTCCCCATGGAAAATGCTAATGCCGTCATGAAAAATAACTATGTGGTAAAAGACTACTCACATTTCAGGAGAATGTTTGAGGATGTTTTTAAAATTCCAGAACCAGAGGAGACATTTGGCTTCAATGAATATTCTGACTTTATTTCTCTGATGAAGCCAAAGTTAAAGCTTCCTGTAACAGAAATTGTAGGCACACTGAAGCTGCTTTTAAAATATAAAAAAAGTGGTCTTCCCAGACCAAAAGGACATCCTTAATAGCATTGTCAAGTCTCTTAGACCAGTTCCACGTATTAAAGAGCTTCTTTTTGGTGAGGACGCAGTTGCTGCTCACAGAGGTGAGGATCTGAGGAAAATTGAAGCCTACCTCACCTTGGGCAGCAAATATATTCCACATAAAGAAAGGCATTTGACAAACCCAAAGGATTTTAAGCTAAACAATTTGACAAACTCAAAAGCTGGGCTTTCAAAATCAATGGACTTTCAAGATATCCGGAGCAATATCGCCAAGGATATCCCAACAAAAAACGAACTTCAAAACACTTTCCAGTGACAAATGAGTGTATATCCCAATTATTAAATACAAATCACAAAAAACGTGAATAAATAGTGTCCATAAAATGAGTATACATCATGCTTCTTCTGATGGGTGTATAAATCACAACACGTGAAAACTGTGCTCTCCCGTGACACCCCACATGTGCTTGCGCTCACCTTCAGTCGTGTGACACAGTAAAATGAGTATACATCATGCTATTTATTCACGTTTTTTGTGATTTGTATTTAATAATTGGGATATACACTCATTTGTCACTGGAAAGTGTTTTAATATTTATATTTCAGCACGTTGCACTTTATTAGTTATTACCACGATTGCACCTTTATATGCACTTGGTGGTTTATCATTTATAGTTATTTGCAATATATTTTACCTGTATGGTTTTATTTATCACATTATATGTGTTTTATATGTGAAAGTATTTTTTTAATATATTATATATTTTATATGTGACACTATACTAGCACGGGCACATTTACTATTTTATATCTATTTACACGCAATGAAACGTGGTTCAGTGCTTGCAGCTTAAATAGTTTACTCCTTAGAGGCATTAGTCCATCTGTGGCTCGCAAGACACCTATATTTTGTTTAAAAAACGAACTTTGACAGCAAAAAGCTGAAATAACGAAGCTCAGACAGGCAGTGGTTGCCCTCAACGCCAGATCCACATACTACCAGGACCAGATAGATCAGTATCAGAGGTTCTGGAACAGCTGCCTTGAAAACTTAGTAAGCCAAAAGTCATCCAATACTGGTATGACCATGAAGGAAAAAGGGAACACAAAGACGCAGAAGGAGACAGAGAAGATGAGGTTAAGATATCGGAGCTGAAGGAGGAAAGGAACGAGGAGAAGAAACAAAATAAGAAGTGGACCTGGCTTCGTAAATTGGTCCGCCCAAAGTTATCCAATACTGGTATGACCATGAGGGAAAAGGGGAACACAAAGATGCAGAAGGACACGGAGAAGCAACATGATATTAAGCTATCGGGGCTGAAGGAGGAGAGGAACGAGGAGGAAAAGCAAAATAGGAAGAAGTGGACCTGGCTTCGCAAACTGGTCAGCCCAAAGTCACCCACTAACGTCAGAAAGGTAAAATATACTGCAGCAAAACTGCAGAACAAAGGTGTCATTACTGGCACCACAGGTAAGGAGACCAAGAAGCTGATGAGAGAATGGCTGACGATAGAGATTGAAGCGGATCACCAAATTAAAGTCAGCATCTGCAAAAGATCTGTTCTTATTCACATTGCTGACATCGTAAAGCATCATTATACCAGACCACCAACCATGGAGATATTCTGCTATCATGTTAATGCCATCATGTTGTTATTTTTGGTGTATAGCAAGCTGTATGTCAGACCAAACAACGCATAACTCACTGTAGCATCTGTGATTTACACTGGAGGGATTTCATCAAGGGCATTACACTTGGGGGATTACACTGGGAGATTACACCAGAGGGATCCAGGGGAGGATCCCACTGGGAGGATTAACATGGAGGGGGGATACACTTTGGGGGATTCACAATGGAGGGATTACACTTGGATTCACAAAAGGGGGATTTACACTGGAGGGATTTCATTGGGAGAATTACACTGGGGGGGGGTTTACACTGGAGGGATTTCATTGGGGGCATTACACTGAGGATTATACTGAAGGGATTTCTTTGCGGGCATTACACTTGGGGGATTACACTGATTGGGGGGGGATTTACACTGGGAGATTACACCAGAGGGATCCAGGGGAGGATCCCACTAGGAGGATTTACATGGAGGGGGAGATACACTTTGGGGGATTCACACTGGAGGGATTACACTTGGGATTTACACTGGAGGGATTTCATTGGGGGCATTACACTTGGGGGATCACAATGTGAGGATTACACTGGGAGATTACACAAGAGGGATCCAGGGGAGGATCCTACTGGGAGGATTTACATGGAGGGGGGACACACTCTGGGGGATTCACACTGGAGGGATTATACTTGGGGGATTCACACTGGAGGGATTTCATTGGGGGCATTACACTTGGGGGAGGGATTTACACTGGGAGATTACACCAGAGGGATCCAGGGGAGAATCCCGCTTGGGGGGATTCACAATGGAGGAATTATTTCTTGGGGGATTTACAATGGAGGGATTTCATTGGGGGCATTAAACTGGGGGGGGGGGGGTATTTACACTGGAGGGATTTCATTGGGGGCTTTACACTTGGGGGAACACACTGTGAGGATTACACTGAAGGGATTTCTTTGGGGGCATTACACTTGGGGGATTACACTGATTGGGGGGGGATTTACATGGAGGGGGGATACACTCTAGGGGATTCACACTGGAGGGATTTCATTCGGGACATTACACTTGGGGGATTACACTAGGGGGAGGGATTTACACTGTGAGATTACACCAGAGGGATCCAGGGGAGGATCCTACTGGGAGGATTAACATGGAGGGGGGGATACACAATGAAGGGATTACACTTGGGGGATTCACAAAAGAGGGACTTACAGTGGAGGGATTTAATTGGGGGCATTACACTGGGGGATCACACTGTGAGGATTACACTGAAGGGATTTCTTTGGGGGCATTACACTTGGGGGATTACACTGGGAGATTACACCAGAGGGATCCAGGGGAGGATTTGCATGAAGAGGGGAGATACACTCTGAGGGATTCACACTGGAGGGATTACACTTGGGGGATTCACAAAAGGGGGTTTAACACTGGGGGGGATTTACACTGGAGGGACTTCATTGGGGGCATTACACTTGGGGGATTACACTGAGAGATTACATCACAGGGATCCAGGGGAGGATCCCACTGGGAGGATTACCATGGAGGGGGGGATACACTTTGGGGGATTCACAATGGAGGGATTACACTGGAGGGATTTCATTGGGAGAATTACACTGGGGGGGGGGGGGATTTACACTGGAAGCATTTCATTAGGGGCATTACACTTGGGGGATCACACTGAGGATTATACTGAAGGGATTTCTTTGGGGGCATTACATTTGAGGGATTACACTGGGAGATTACACCACGGGGGGATAGTACTGGGGAGGATTTACACTGGAGAGATTACACTTGGGGATTCACAAAAGGAGGGTTACACTGGACGGACTTCATTGGTGGCATTACACTTGGGGGATTGGATTACACCAGGAGGATCGGGGGGTGATGCACTGAAGTGGATTCAGACTGGAGGGATTTCATTGGGGGCATTACACTGGAGGGATTTCATTGGGGGCATTACACTGAGGATTACAGGGGGGATACACTGCAGGGGATATACACTTGGGGGATTCACAAAAGGGAGGTTACACTGGAGGGACATTACAGGGGGCATTACATTTGGGGGATTATACTGTGAGGATTACACTGAAGGGGATTTGTTTGGGGGCATTACACTTGGGGGATTACACTGGGAGGGATTTAGACTAGGAGATTATACCACAAAGGGAAGGGGGATAGCACTGGGATAATTTACATGGAGTGCGGGGGGATTTACACTGGAGAGATTACACTTGGGGGATTCACAAAAGGGAGGTTACACTGGGGGGGGGGGATTTACACTGGAGAGACTTCATAGGGGGATTACACTGGAGGGATTTCATTGGGGACATTACACTGAGGATTACACAGGGGGGGGATACACTGCAGGGGATTTACACTGGAGGATAACATGTTTTGAAGGAATTTGCCTGTGGGACATGAGTCTTGATTCATTATTTTAATTGGTATTTTAGTCTTACCATTGTGAATTAAGAATTTATTTGTTTAACAATTTTTATTTATCAAAACATTTTTAAAAAAAATACACTTAATCAACTTATATACATCCATGTAACAAGACAATTTTTTCCATTATTTATCAAAGCATCATTCGAAATTACTTATATTTTAATTCTTCTTCCTTTTGAGTCAGGGATGTACATGCTATACTTAAAACCTGTTTACCTACCCATCTCCCCGCATTCATACCCATTCATACTGAGAAAAACAGAGAAAAAAAAAAAAAAAAAAAAAAATTTATTATGTTCTCTACTATTCTTATACTGTCCTCAAGAGTATTGAAGAGGCTCTAAACTCTTCCCATTTGGTCCAAATACTTTGTTTTGGGATTTTTGCCCTTTCTTCTATTATCATTCTTTCCTCCAGGGTACGCATCTCCGTCATCTCACATTCCCATTCTGCAATAGACGGTGCTAGTGTTTTTTTCCATTTTCTTGCTATTACCGTTCGTGCTGCTGTCAGAAAATATTTCAGAATTCCCTTTTTAATCTTTTTTATTGAACCTGGAATCATAGATAAAATTGCTACTTGTATTTCTGGATATATTTTTATCCCGGTCAATGTTCTATAGATTTCAGATATTTTTTGCCAGAATGGTTGGATTTCAGAGCAATAGTACCAAATATGTGACATTGTACCTTGGGTTAAATGACATCTCCAACATCTGTCTGTGTTATCTGGGTTCATTTTATGTAAATCTACAGGGCATCTATACCATCTGGCTAAGATTTTATAGTTTCTTTCTTGATGTTTAGCCGATATTGAAAGTTTATGGGTCGCTATAAATGCTTTTCCCCATATTTCTCTAGGAAATTCTATTCCGATCTCTGCTTCCCATTTTTTTACATATGGTAGTATTTGTCTGTTGTTCTCTGAGATTAGATATTTATAAATTTTAGATAGGACATGGGTGGGTCTTAATTCTTGCACAAAGATCTTTTCTAAGTTTGTCATAGGTCTATCTATTATGGATTCTTTTGTTAAGGAATCTATATACCGTCGGAGAAGACCGTGTTGCATCCATTTATTTTTGTGTTCTATCCCTATTTTTTCTAATGGGAGCAGTTTATTTTCTTCCATCGTTTTTAAGAATTTATTTGTACAGTAAACATAACTCTCAATCATACAGTACAGGACACAGGATCTATAGTTTCATATGGGAAGGAATGACAGCTAATAGCAAAAGTGTGTAGACATAGGACACACCCCCTTAAAAGAGAATTATACAGAAAAAATGATTAGTTAAACCCACAAGTGCTTTTTTTTACCACTACTATTCCTTTATATTGGCTTTTGAAATGTACAAATTCAGCAATTTAGAAATTGGATGAAAGGTTTAGCACTGGGAAACACTTTTTGAAAGACAAAAAGTGCATTTTATATACAACTCTATAGATCAGACCAAAATGAGGGACAAAATGAGGAGGAAAGAGGGACAGAGGGACTTTTTTCCAAATCAGGAACAGTTGGGAGCTATGTCGTTTTAACCAGGGACGTGCGGTGAGGTCAGTGCGGTGAGGTCAGTGAGGCACTGGCTAGTATCAGAGCCAGATACACACAGGTTACATACGCCGCGAGCGTTAGAGGGAGAGCAATAATTCTAGCACTAGACCTCCTCTAACTCAGAGGAAGTTTGGCGGCAATTTTAAAGCGTGACTAGTTGGGGGATCTATTTACTTGGCGTAACATCATCTTTCACATTATACCAAAAAATAAATTAAAAAAAAAAAAAATCGGGCTAACTTGGGCTAAGTTTAGTGCAAATACAGTGTTACATAAAAAGTTGCAATGTGTCAGGTACCTTTTCCGAGGCCAAATGCTGAGAGAGGCTCCCCTTGTGGCTAAGCGCAGTATACCCCTGAAGGTGGTACAGGGGGTATAGGGCTCAAAGAAGCACAGGTTGCCAGCAGGTTGAGAAGGCTTGAGCTGATGATCACTTGCAGACTTTGCTTGAGAAGACGAAAAGGAGTAATCCGGACACTAGTAAAAGCCTGGCTGAGGGTAGAACACAGGAGAGCAGATTGGAGGCTGTGGTGAGGCCAGCTGAGGTTCAATCACAGGTAAGTGATAAGCCAAGCCGGGGGTCAAACACTGGTAATCAGGCAGGTGCAAGTATAGCAAAGTCTGTGAGCCAAGCCGGGGGTCAAACACTGGATAGGAGATCAGAGCAGGTCAGGAGGCAAGCCGAGGTCACAACAGGAATGACTTGAAAGTATAACACAGGAACAGGGAAAAGCTGAAGACAATCCAACAACTTGGGTCAGACAGAGGCAGCCTTTTTTAGGCCAGCAGGGGGAACCATCTATCACATGATGCGCCTATGGCGCCCATTTATTCTACTGGCAAGATTGGCAGTACTTCTACGGCCAATTCTCTGAACACTATTTCTCTGACACAATGACAGCCATTTTATTCCCTAGGGAGTCTGCTAAAAACATATATATATAATGTTTGGGGGTTCTGAGTAATTTTCTAGCAAAAAAATTATTATTTTTCATATAGGAGAGAAGTGTCAGAATTGGCCTGGGTGGCAAGGGGTTAATTACCATAAGTAATATACAAATAATTATAATATATTATTTTTAAGGTAATTTACTATATTTCAAAAACTGTACTCAAACAGGTGTCTTAACGGATAAATTACTAAAGTTTGAAGTTATAACTTCCAACCAGTAATTTCACAGAAAATAGATAAATACCGTATTTATCGGCGTATAACACGCACTTTTTTCCCCTTAAAATAAGGGGAAAATCGTGGGTGCGTGTTATACGCCGATCCCAGCTATTTTGTGATCTGTCCGAGCGATCGCCGCCGACATTCACATAGCTTGTATTTTTAAACATGGCGCCGTGGAGTTCGGAGGGACTCGGCGGCGCTCGTTCAGCTGAACGAGCGCCGCCGAGGACACAGTGACTGGGCGGAGCTGAAATACACATAGCCGAGGGTTCTCGGCTTTTCTCAGCGCCGTTCACAGTCACGCCCAGTCCCGCCATTGGACCTGTGTTATGTCCATCATAGGGACTGGGCGTGACTGTGAACGGCGCCGAGAAGAGCCGAGAACCCTCGGCTATGTGTATCTCGGCTCCGCCCAGTCACTGTGTCCTCGGCGGCGCTCGTTCAGCTGAACGAGCGCCGCCGAGTCCCTCCGAACTCCGCGGCGCCATGTTTAAAAATACAAACTAAACGTTTGTATGTCGGCGGCGACAAGGCTGCACTGACCACTGGGACAAGGCTGCACTGGGGCAAAGCTGCACTGGGGACAAGGCTGCACTGGGGCAAAGCTGCACTGACAAGGCTGCACTGACAAGGCTGCACTGGGGCAAAGCTGCACTGACAAGGCTGCACTGGACACTGGGGAAAGGCTGCAGATGAACACTGATGAGGCTGAATTGATGGGCATTTAAATGTAAGTTTTTTTTCCTTAAACTTCCCTCCTAAAAGTTTTTTTCCTTAAAATTCCCTCCTACACTTGGGGTGCGTGTTATACGCCGATAAATACGGTAATAAATTATTATGTTATAACATATAGCATAATAATATATGATTTAGCTTGATTATAACAGTACCTTTTCAGCAGCAGAAGATTCTCATTCTCCCTCTTAACTGTGTGAGAAAAAGATGGAATTATGGGTAAATCTTATACCCATAAACACATTTTTTTCCTTCTATTAACCTCTTCCCGACTGCCGCACGCCGATGTACGTCAGCAGAATGGCACGGGCGGGCAAAGGTTAGGTGATGCGTTTCACCGTCTGGTTTTTATAGCCTCAGGTACCCCCATATATTACCCAATAAAGGTTTAACCCCCTGATCACCCAGGGGGTGATATAAGTTAGGTTTTAGCATCAGATAGGGTCAGATTAGTGCCAGTAGCGCTAACACCCACGCACGCACCATACACCTTCCGTAGTAGTATAGTGTCTGAACGGATCGATATCTGATCAGATCTATACTAGCGTCCCCAGCAGTTTAGGGTTCCCAAAAATGCAGTGTTAGTGGGATCAGCCCAGATACCTGCTAGCACCTGCGTTTAGCCCCTCCGCCCAGCCCACCCAAGTGCAGTATCAATCGATTACTGTCACTTACAAAACACAACACACATAACTGCAGTGTTTGCAGAGTTGGGCCTGATCTCTGCGATCGCTAACAGTTTTTTTGGTAGCGTTTGAATCAGTCGCTAACAGTCAGGAGCTTTTTCCTGTGAGTCTCACTACCGTACCAGTAATTTTAGACACCAAAATGTCAAATCAAAGGTACACTAGTGAAGAGGCCTACACATTTCTGAGCATGACAAATAGTGAAGAGGAAGTCACTCATCTGTCAGATTCAGGCTCAGAATACGACCCTATAGACAGCACCCTGACAGATAGCTCTGACGACGGAGTTGTGGTCCCTGCCAAGGTCAGTCGTACCGGATCCCGTTCTTCTGCTGTCGTTGAGGTGCAAGAACCGCAGGGCTCTCGTATGGAGCAGAGAGCCAGTACTAGCGCCGCTATTCCTTCTGGTGAACTGGCAAGCACCAGCGGCCTAGTACACTAGCTGACCATTGCCAGAGAATGGAAACCAATTACGGTTTCTGAATTTACGACCTTTCTGGGCCTATCCCTCCTCATGGGCGTAGCTAAAAGAGTGAGTTGCAGTTATATTGGTCCACTGACTCAATTCACTATACGCTAGTGTTCTCTGCTTCCATGGCCAGGGCACGATACTAGCAGATCTTGTCTGCGTTGATGAGTCCCTGATTAAGTTTTCTGGCCGCTTGTCTTTCAAACAGTATCTTCCCAGCAAGTGTGCCAGATACGGGGTCAAGATGTATAAGCTTTGTGACAGGGCCAAACTATACATATAGTTTGATAGTTTACGAGGGAAGAGATAGTCACAAACTGCCCAGATTACATAGAGAGCGCTGGTAAGATTGTGTGGGACTTGGTGTTCACCCTTATTCGGAAAGGGGTACCACTTGTATGTGGACAATTATTACACAAGCAAGTCACTTGTTTGATCAACAAATTGGAGCATGTGGCACTGTGCGATCTAATCGCTGGGGCATTCCCCAATAGCTTGTAGATTCCCGTCTTAGGCTGGGAGAGAGAGCCTGCTTGAAGTGTAATAACTTGCTCGCTGTGAAGTGGAGGGATAATAAGAATGTTTTCGTTCTTTCCTCCCTTCAAGCAGACACAACAGTCCAAATTCCTACGGCGACTGGTGTTGTGGAGAAACCCCTCTGTGTCCACGAATATAACCTTAATATGGGAGGGGTGGACCTCAACGGCCAGTTGTTGGAGCCGTACCTAATTGCCCGTAAGGCCAGACGCTGGTACAAAAAAGTGTCTGTTTATTTATTTCAATTGGCTTTGCTGAATGCTTTTGTGCTATACAGAGCTTCAGGACGACCTGGATCCTTCCTTAAATTCCAGGAAGAGATCGTCAGAGCCTGTTTCCAGACGGTGCTTTGGCCCAACTTCCCACCGCAAACGCAGTAGGCCGGCTGCATGAGAGGCATTTTCCGTATGTCCTCCCTAGTATCCCTACCCAACGAGCCCCCCCAAAAAAATGTTGTGTCTGTAGAAAGCGCTGATATAGGCGTGACACCCGCTATTTTTGTCCCTCCTGTCCTGACCATCCTGGTCTTTGCATTGGTGAATGTTTTGAACGCTACCACTCACTAGTGGAGTTTTAGCGTAGGGTACAGCACTGTACAGACTAGGACACACTTACGCAGGGTCTCCAAAGATGCCAGCACATTATGGGAGACCCGAACCTGGAACCGTTACAGTTACAACTACTACAACCATTAGTTACAAAAAAAAAAAGTAAAAAAACCCCCCAAAAAATATAAAATAAAAAAACAAAAATAATTGTCGTTTTATTGTTCTCTCTCTCTATTGTTCTGCTATTTTTTACTGTATTCTACAATGCAATGTAATTCTTTTATACTTTACTGTGTTTTATTGTTAACTATTTTTTTGTTTTCAGGTAAGCCATTTAGCTGCAGCACGGGTTTATTTATCTTGACAGCAACAGCGTTTGCTCCCACGATATGTAAAGCCGTGACTCCAGCGCTGTTGGAGGTGATTTCACCACCACAGTTAAAAAAAAAAAAAAAGAGCATATATACCGAAGCATGGGGGCAGGGGTGGAGGAGAGAATTGCTCCTAACATTAGGGGCGGATTGCCCCCATGCTTCGGCATATATTTTTTTAGGCACAGATTACGTTAAAAAATGTTTCATTTTTACTATGTTTTATTGTATTTGCTTTGCATGTGTGGTAAGTCTTACTGTTATACTGTAATGTTACTTTATTTTATTGTTAACCATTATTTGCTTAGCAAGTACACCATTCAGCTGCAGCACTGATTTAATAATCTTGACAGCAACAGCGTTTGCTCCCACGATACGCAAATCAGCGACTCCAGCGCTGTAGGAGGTGATTTCACCACCACAGTTAAAAGAAAATGGTGCATGTATGCCCATCATTAGAAGTGGGTGGATGAAGGGCGGTATTCTAATGGTGGGCATACCGATCAGTCTCTTTTTTTTGTTCAGCCCACAGGCTGCATGAAAAAAAGAACATTACAATGTAACGTACTGGTATGTTGCTGGACTGAGTGGTTATACCAGAATGATGCCTGCAGGTTTAGGTATCCGTTTAGCTATCATCTTGGCATCATTCTTTTCAGCCAGCAGTCAGCTTTCATGTAAAAGCAATCCTAGCGACTAATTAGCCTCTAGACTGCTTTTATAAGCAGTAGGTGGGAACCCCCCCCCCGCCCCGCCCCCCTCCGTCTTCTATGGTTTTCTCAGGCTCTCCTGTCCCAACAGTTCTCTGTTGGGACAGGAGAGCCTGAAAAAACCATGGAAGACGGAGGGAGGGGGGCGGGGGGGCGTTCCCACCCACTGCTTATAAAAGCAGTCTAGAGGCTAATTGGTCGCTAGGATTGCTATCTGGTGGTTCCGCCAGCTGACCATAGGAGCTGATCAGAGACCAGAACGGCTCCAATAATCTCTATGGCCTAAGAAACCGGAAGCTACGAGCATTTCATGACTTAGGTTTCGCCGGATATAAACAGCGCCATTGGGAAATTGGTAAAGCATTTTATCACACCAATCTTGGTGTGGTCAGATGCTTTGAGGGCAGAGGAGAGATCTAGGGTCTAATAGACCCCAATTTAAAGAAAAAATCCATGTTCTGGGCATAAGATCATCTTTTTTATTCCATCAAACATTTGGGCAATATAGTGTGTTTTAGTGCATTCAAATTTTTAAAAAGTGTGTTTTTTTCCCCCAAAAATTGAAAAATCGCTGCACAAATACTGTGTGAAAAAACTAAAAAAAAAAAAAAAAACACCCAACATTTTAATCTGTAGGGCCTTTGCTTTAAAAAAAATCTATAATGTTTGGGGGTTCAAAGTAATTTTCTTTAAAAAAAAAAAAAAATTTTTCATGTAAACAAAAAGTGTCAGAAAGGGCTTTGTCTTCAAGTGATTAGAAGAGTGGGTGATGTGTGACATAAGCTTATAAATGTTGTGCATAAAATGCCAGTACAGTTCAAAACCCCCCAAATGACCCCTCGGAAATATTACACTTTTTTTTTTTTTGCATAAAGTTGTCACTAAATGATATATTGTTCAAACATGGCATGGTTATATGTGGAAATACACCCTGCTGCTTCTCCTGAGTACGGGGATACTACATGTGTGGGACTTTTTGGGAGCCTAGCCATGTACAGGACCCTGAAAACCAATCACCGCCTTCAGGATTTCTAAGGATGTAAATTTTTGATTTCACTCCTCACTACCTATCACAGTTTTGAAGGCCGTAAAATGCCAAGATAGCACAACCCCCCCAAATGATCCCATTTTGGAAAGTAGACACCCCAAGATATTTGATGAGAGGCATGTTGAGTCCATGGAACATTTTATATTTTGCCACAAGTTGCGGGAAAATGAAAATTAATTTTTTTTTTTTTGCACAAAGTTGTCACTAAATGATCTATTGCTCAAACATGCCATGGGCATATGTGAAATTACACCCCAAAATACATTCTGCTGCATCTCCCGAGTACAGGGATACCACATGTGTAAGACTCCTTAAGACTTTTTTGGAGCATAGCCGTGTACAGGTCCCCAAAAACCAATCACCGCCTTCAGGCATGTGTGAGCAATATATCATTTAGTGACAAAGTGAAAAATGATAAAAAAAAAAAAATACACAATCACTTGTGACAAAAAAATAATATTCAATGTGCTCAACATGCCTCTCAGCAATTTCCTTCGGGTGTCTACTTTCCAAAATGGGGTCATTTCGGGGGGGTTTGTACTGCCCTGCCATTTTAGCACCTCAAGTAATGAGATAGGCAGTCAAACTAAAAGCTGCGTAAATTCCAGAAAATGTACCCTAGTTGTAGACGCTATAACTTTTGCGCAAACCAATAAATATACGCTTATTGACATTTTTTTTACCAAAGACATGTGGCTGAATACATTTTGGCCTAAATGTATGACTAAAATTGAGTTTCTTGGATTTTTCTTATAACAAAAATTAGAAAATATCATTATTTTTCAAAATTTTCGTTCTTTTTCCATTTATATCGCAAAAAATAAAAATCGCAGAGGCAATCAAATACCATCAAAAAAAATCTCTAATTGTGGGAAAAAAAGGACACAAATTTCGTTTGGGTACAGCCTTGCATAACCGCGCAATTACCAGTTAAAGCGACGCAGTGCCAAACTGTTAAAGTGCTCCGGTCAGGAAGGGGGTAAATTCTTCCGGGGCTGAAGTTGTTAAGAGGGCTGGGCTGGAAGGGACCATTTGTCTTTTAGATACATGCCCCCTTTTACGACACTGCAGTGAGAGGCGTGCCTCCACTGCAGCATTTTTATTGGACAGCTTGGGCCAATGGTACTTTACCATTGGTCCAAGAGCCCAAGCTGTCCATTGAGCTCAGTGCCTCTGACAAGAAGTAAGGAGAGGCACTGTGAGCTCATCCTCTCAGTCTGCTGCAAACAGTATTTAACCACTTGCTTACTGGGCACTTAAACCCCCCTCCTGCCCAGACCAATTTTCAGCTTTCAGCGCTGACGCACTTTGAATGATAATTGCGCGGTCATACAACACTGTACCCAAATTAAATTTTTATCATATTTTTCCCCACAAATAGAGCTTTCTTTTGGTGATATTTAATCACAGCTGGGATTTTTGCTAAACAAACAAAAAAAGGTGGAAAATTTTGAAAAAAAAAAAAATCATGTTTCATAGTTTGTTATAAAATTTTGCAAACAGGTAATTTTTCTCCTTCATTGATATGCGCTGATGAGGCGGCACTGGTGGGCACTGATAGGCACAGTTAAGGCGGCACTGATGGGGACAGATAAGGCGGCACTGATGGGGACAGATAAGGCGGTACTGATGGGCACAGATAAGGCGGCACAGATGGGTGGCACTGATGGGTGGGACTGATGGGCACTGATAGGTACCACTGATAGGTGGCACTGATGGGCAGTGGTAGGTGACACTGATGGGCACTGATAGGTGGCACTGATGTGCAGCACTGTTGTTGAGGCACTGATTGTGGGCACTGATGGGTGGCACTGTGGGCACTGGTAGGCGGCACTGCTGCCTTTTGCTAGGTGGCACTGGCAGGGGGCACAGGTGGGCACTGGTGATCTGGCAGCAGATCTCCGTGATCGGGACTGATGTACCTCTCACGGCCGCCGGTGATCGGCTTCTTTTTCCTCCTCACGCTATCAGCGCAAGGAGAAAAAAAATAGCCGATTACCGGCTCTGTTGACATCACATGATCAGCTGTCATTGGCTGACAGCTGATCACGTGGTAAGGGGTCGGGAACGACCCCTTACTCCGATCTGTGATCAGGCGAGTCTCAGATTCGCTGATCACAGAGCAGGGGGGCGCGCAGGCCGCTCATGCACGGGACGACGTCAATAGACGTAGTACCGGCAAAGCAGGTCCGCGCTGTAGCCATCATTCGGCTATAGCGTGGATCTCAAGTGGTTAAACTGGCCGCTCCGTATGTAGCTTTTGACAGGCTGCGCAAGGAGCCCCGCATCTCCACCTACCACCTCAGTTCGCTGAGCTACGACCCTTAAAGCTCGATCGATTTATTTTTTGTTTGTTTTTGACCTGACTGCACATTCATGCTTTTAATTCTGTGTTATATTGCCACCTTCAAGAGATTGGACACAAAGATAAGAAAGCTGTACAGACTGCCCAGAATAACTCCTCCAACTCTCAGCATTATTATTATTATTATACAGGATTTATATAGCGAAAACAGTTTATGCAGCTCTTTACAATATAAAAGGGAGACAATACAGTTACAACACAATAAAATACAAGAGGATTAAGAGGGTCCTGCTCAGAAGAGCTTACAATCTTTAGGTTTATGCTATTATCCTTACCAGAAACTTCACCCTGGAAAAAAAATTTAAAGGTCAGCAGCTACAAATACTGTAGCTGCTGACTTTTAATAAAAAATGCCCTTACCAGTCCAGGGATCCAGAGCGGTCCTCACCCGGGCTGCTTCGGTTCCCCAATTCCACCATTTTGGATGTGGAAAGACAGCTGTGACTTTCTGATGCTTCACAGCCAGCATCCCACTGCAACTGCGTGAGTAGGAGGTTACAGGTAGTAGGGGGAAAAAATAGGTAACTGCTCCAAAAAAACAAAAAAAAAACCACCAAAAAGTAGTAGAGGAGGAAGAGGGGGAGAGAAAACTGGAACTTCTCTTTGTAAGTGAAGTTGGTGGGGGGCCATGGCTGCCTCTTTGCTGGAAGAAATAAAATGTAGAAGGTAAGCGTTCCATAGTGGGCAAATTCTGTATACTGTTTATGGGGAAAGTTCCTGGGGGCTCCAATTCTCTTCAGCTTTAAAACAACATATCCATTACCTTTATTACAGGGTGACAACTCTGCTGCGTGATTTCACTGCAAAGAAATAGTGTTGTCACCCTGTTAAAAGAAGAAGTAGGAGAATCTGGTAAGACCAGCTATACGTTAAAGGGGGCACTCAGTATTAATACCAGTTATTAACGGCTTCATTTGGGGATTTTTAGGATAAGGGAAATACTGTATTTCAATCCTGCAGAAGCCGCAAATACTTCTTACACTTCCCACATCATTACTGCTCTTTGCGCTGCCTTACCCAACAAAGTGACAACATAGTAACCTTTATATTTGGCAGCATGATTTATAACCTTTTTGAGTTTTATGACAATTATTGTACTTTACTGCCACCTGGTGGTGAATTACATTTAACAACAAAGATTTTGCCTCACTTATCAGCGTGTCTTATAGATTTTTGGCTGCTAACCAGGGAAAAAAACTTTTCCCGGATTAGCCTATCACGTACTGTTTTATAGAAATCTTCTGTTTTTTTAATTTGAAATATCTTTTGGCCATGCTACACACATGAAAGAAACATACAAAAATATGGAAGTGTTAAAGCTCATCCAGTACACCGAGTACCACTGGAATATCTGTGGCGATCTAGAAGTACTTGCACTGCTGCTTGGAATGCAGCTCACATATACCAAGTACTGTTGCTACATAGGCAAATGGGACAGCCATGTAATATGCTAAGCTACAGCCTTGCTATAGTTGTAGGCCATTTACGTACTGCCTGAGGCCTAGCTGAAAAACTTCCAAGGATGGCATCATCCCATGCTTTCTTGTTGCTAGGATATTGCTAAGACACTTCCAGCTGTTACTGCTCACTCTCACCATCACAGGAGCAAACTCCTAGTAGAACCACCTTTCACTGTAATTACAGCTGCAAGTCTTTTTGGGGATGTCTCTACCAGCTTTGCACATCTGCAGAGTGACATTTTTGCCCATTCTTCTTTGCAAAATAGCTCAAGCTCTGTCAGATTGGATGGAGAGCTGTGAACAGCAATTTTCAAGTCTTGTTGCAGATTCTCAATTGGATTTAGGTCTGGACTTTAACTGGGCTCTTCTAACACATAAATATGTTTTAATCTAAACTATTCCATTGTAGCTCTGGCTGTATATTTAGGGTCATTGTCCTGCTGGAAGGTGAACCTCCGCTCCAATCTTGTCTTTTGCAGACTCTAACAGGTTTTCTTCTAAGAAGAGAGATTTGGCTCCATCCATCTTCCCACCAACTCTGACCAGCTTCCCTGTCCCTGCTTAAGAAAAGCATCCCCACAACATGATGCTGCCACCACCATGTTTCACAGTGGGGATGGTGTGTTCAGGGTGATGTGCAGTGTTAGTTTTCCATCACACATAGCGTTTTTCTTTGAAGCCAAAAGGTTCAATTTTGGTCTCAACTGACCAGAGCACCTTCTTCCACATGTTTGCTGTGTCCCCCACATGGCTCCTCGCAAACTGCAAACGGGACTTCTTATGGCTTTCTTCCAACAATGGTTTTCTTCTTGCCACTCTTCCATAAAGGCCAGATTTGTGGAGTGCATGACTAATAGTTGTCCTGTGAACAGATTCTCCCACCTGAGTTGTGGATCTCTGCAGCTCCTCGAGAGTTGCCATGGGCCTCTTGGCTGCTTCTCTGATTAATGTTCTCCTTGCCCGGCCTGTCAGTTTAGGTGGACGGCCATGTCTTGGTAGGTTTGCAGTTGTGCCATACTCTTTCCATTTTCGGATGATGGATTGAACAGTGCTCTGTGAGATGTTCAAAACTTGGGTTATTTTTTTTATAACCTAACCCTGCTTTAAACTTCTCCACAACTTTATCCCTGACCTGTCAGGGGAGCCAACAACTGTTCCTTTGTACTACAACAAAATGGCCTCCAACCTCCTGTTGCCATGGTTACACTGAGGGATTCCACTGGGCCTGTATATTATGGGCCTCACTGCTAAATATGGGGGGTGTCACTATTGTTATTGATAGAAGAAAGGATATGCCTCAGTACTGACTGCACCTCATACCTCATACCTAAAACCGCATTATGCCTCAAAGTACCTCCCACCTTTTTATACCTCATCATAACTCATAAAATACCTCATGCCTCATTAGTCCTCATTGTACCTCATATAATACCTCACACCTCATTATATTACATCATACCTCACGCCTTATTATACCTCATTGTACCTCACATAATACCAATACCTCACTGTACCTCACATACTGCATTACACCTTAATATACCTCATTGTACCTTACATAATACCTCGCTCCTCATTGTTCCTCGCATAATACCTCACACTTCATTATAACTCATTGTACCTCACATAATACCTTGCACCTCATTGTACCTCATTGTACCTTGCATAATACCTCACACTTCATAATACCTCACACACCATTATACCTTGTCGTACTTTGTATAATACATCACATCTTATAATACTCCACATCGTATTTAACCCTCTTTAGTATACCTCACACCTCAATATACTTCACATAATGCGATACCTCACACCTTCTTATACCTCACAGTATATACAATCCTCTTTAGTACATCTCACATCTGATTATACCTCCAAAAATATAATACCTCACACCTTATTATATACCACCATATAATTAACCTTCTAGAATGTACATCACACCTCATTATACCTCATATATGATACTTTACACCTTCTTAATTCTCTACATTGTATGTAACCCTCTTTGGTATACCTCACACCTCAATATATGTCACATAATGTGACACCTCACACCTTATTAGCCCTGATTTACACATATGTGTGCACATTTGTGCATGCATATTGCGGGCAGAGCAGCCTATTCATTTCACTGGGCTGTCTACCTGCAAGACACATGGGGAACGAAGTCCCTGACCCCAATTTTGTACATGTTCCCCAGCCATGGAGATGTGAACCTAGCCTTATACCTCATATATGCAACCAGCTTGTGGAGAGAAGATGTTGATATGTCAAGAAGTATAAATTCCCCAAAAATCTAACAACAATAAACTGAGATCCTTACTGTACAACACTTAAGAGGACCAAATACTTATAACAGAGTACACTATACAGATCGCAGTCGGTGAGATTTGAACCTGCATAAGGAAACCCAAATAGATTTGGAAGCCCTCACCTTATGTCCAGTGTAGCATCTCTAACACGCCACCTCTAAGACTGAGAACTGAGCAATCAAAGACCACTGATCCTTCAGTTCCTGGTCTTCAGTCTGTAGAGTCAGTCACCGGCTCTCTGCTCTGCCCGTCCAGCGCTCACTGGAGCTCTGGGCTGAGGAGGGGGCATGAGTGGCTGGCTCAGACTCTTGGTGGCCTGCTGAGAGGCCAAGCCAGCTGCTGGTCAGGCTTCTTGGCAGATCCCAACAATATGGTCAGGATCTTTCCAGAGCCTGTCTTAAAACCTCTCAAGGATGGCATCATCCAGTCCTACCTTGTTGTTAGGACATTGCTAAGACCCTCCCAGCTGATTCAGACCCCTTCACATATGTTCTCTCTCATTGCACTAACTCCAAGTTCAGCGATGGAGGAGACAATGGACGACACTTGCTGTAGTTTGAGAGCTCATTCCTGTGATTGTAGGGGTGAGCAGTAATGGCAGCTGAAAAAGAAAAACTAATGGAGTGATTGTTTAGAAATGTCTAGTTGGGCCCTATGAGCTCCCCAAAACAGGGGCCTTGTTGTAATCTGATATCCATGGCCTTAAACTGCTGACTAGAGGTCCTCACAATACGACTTTAGAGGGCCTGAGCACCGTCCTGAGCGTACAGGAAGCTTGTAAGACTCAAAAAGAGCAGATGTTCAAGACTTCCTCCACCTATCATCATCACTGACCAACATGTCCTATGAGTGTGTAGGCAGGTGGACTCTACTTTCGCCACTGCAGGTGGTGCTCGTCCGCAGCGACAATGCAGGTGGAGTAGGAGGTCAAGAGTGACCTAGTTCCTCTATGGTTTCCTTGGTCACAGAGAAGCAACATTCAACTGAATGCTGGCACCCCAAATGGCTTTGATGGCCATCTTGGGCAAGACAGTCTATTCGCAGATGTGCACAGTATACCTTATGGAATTAGGTATGTGGCAAAAGTCTTAAGACAAGCCCTGCACAAAAAGTTCCCCCAGGCAACTGAAGATGAAGTCCTGGAGACTCTTGGCTTTTTCATGTACCAGTATTTGCAGCCAATCATAGTTTCCCCAGGTGAAGCTGGCATAATTCAAACCAAAGTGGAAGCAGATTCAGGGCAAAAAGAGAACCTCATGGTCGTGGCTGCTCTTGTCGGTCACACCATGAGTAACATTCTCTTCCCCATGGAAAATGCTAATGCCGTCATGAAAAATAACTATGTGGTAAAAGACTACCCACATTTCAGGAGAATGTTTGAGGATGTTTTTAAAATTCCAGAACCAGAGGAGACATTTGGCTTCAATGAATATTCTGACTTTATTTCTCTGATGAAGCCAAAGTTAAAGCTCCCTGTAACAGAAATTGTAGGCACACTGAAGCTGCTTTTAAAATATAAAAAAGTGGTCTTCCCAGACCAAAAGGACATCCTTAATAGCATTGTCAAGTCTCTTAGACCAGTTCCACGTATTAAAGAGCTTCTTTTTGGTGAGGACGCAGTTGCTGCTCACAGAGGTGAGGATCTGAGGAAAATTGAAGCCTACCTCACCTTAGGCAGCAAATATATTCCACATAAAGAAAGGAATTTGACAAACCCAAAGGCTTTAAAGGATGTTAATCTAAACAATTTGACAAACCCAAAAGCTGGGCTTTCAAAATCAATGGACTTTCAAGATATCCAGGGCAATATCGCCAAGGATATCCCAACGAAAAACAAACTTCAACGACAGCAAAAAGCTGAAATAACGAAGCTCAAACAGGCAGTGGATGCCCTCAGCGCCAGATCTACATACTACCAGGACCAGATAGATCAGTATCAGAGGTTCTGGAACAGCTGCCTTGAAAACTTAATAAGCCAAAAGTCATCCAATACTGGTATGACCATGAACGAAAAAGGGAACACAAAAACGCAGAAGGAGACAGAGAAGCAAGATGAGGTTAAGATATCGGGGCTGAAGGAGGAGAGGAATGAGGAGGAGAAGCAAAATAGGAAGAAGTGGACCTGGCTTCGTAAACTGGTCCGCCCAAAGTCATCCAATACTGGTATGACCATGAGGGGAAAAGGGAACACAGATATGCAGAAGGACACAGAGAAGCAACATGATATTAAGATATCGGAGCTGAAGGAGGAGAGGAGGAGAAGCAAAATAGGAAGAAATGGACCTGGCTTCGTAAACTGGTCAGCCCAAAGTCATCCACTAACGTCAGAAAGATAAAATATACTGCAGCAAAACTGCAGAACAAAGGTGTCATTACTGGCACCACAGGTAAGGAGACCAAGAAGCTGATGAGAGAATGGCTGACGATAGAAATTGAAGCGGATCACCAAATTAAAGTCAGCATCTGCAAAAGATCTGTTCTTATTCACATTGCTGACATCGTAAAGCATCAGTATACCAGACCACCAACCATGGAGATATTCTGCTATCATGTTAATGCCAGCATGTTGTTATTTTTGGTGTACAGCAAGCTGTATGTCAGACCAAACAACGCATAACTCACTGTAGCATCTGTGATTTACACTGGAGGGATTTCATCGAGGGCATTACACCTGGGGGATTACACTGGGAGATTACACCAGAGGGATCCAGGGGAGGATCCCACTGGGAGGATTAACATGGAGGGGGGGATACACTTTGGGGGATTCACAATGGAGGGATTACACTTGGGGGATTCACAAAAGGGGGATTTAAACTGCAGGGATTTCATTGGGAGAATTACACTGGGGGGGGGGGATTTACACTGGAGGGATTTCATTGGGGGCATTACACTGAGGATTATACTGAAGGGATTTCTTTGGGGGCATTACACTTGGGGGATTACACTGATTGGGGGGGATTTACACTGGGAGATTACACGAGAGGGATTAAGGGGAGGATCCCACTGGGAGAATTTACACATGGAGGGGGGATAAATTCTGGGGGATTCACACTGGAAGGATTACACTTGGGGGATTCACAAAAGGGGGATTTACACTGGAGGGATTTCATTGGGGGCATTACACTTGGGGGATCACACTGTGAGGATTACACTAAAGGGATTTCTTTGGGGGCATTACACTTGGGGGATTACACTGATGGGGGGGGGTTTACACTGGGAGATTACACCAGAGGGATCCAGGGGAGGATCCTACTGGGAGGATTTACGTGGAGGGGGGAAATGCATTTTGGGGGATTCACACTGGAGGGATTACACTTGGGAGATTCACAAAATGGGAGGATTTACACTGGAGGGATTTCATTGGGGGCATTACACTTGGGGAATTACACTGGGAGATTACCCCAGAGGGATCCAGGGGAGGATTTACATGAAGTAGGGATACACTCTGGGTGATTCACACTGGAGGGATTACACTTGGGGGGGTTAACAAAAGGGGGGATTAACACAGAAGGAATTCCATTGGGGGCATTACACTTGGGGGATCACACTGAGGATTACACTGAAGGGATTTCTTTGGGGGCATTACACTTGGGGGATTACACTGGGAGATTACACCAGAGGGATCCAGGGGAGGATCCCACTGGGAGGATTTACATGAAGGGGGGATACATTCTGGGGGATTCACACTGGAGGGATCACACTGTCCATTACACTGGGAGATTACACAAGAGGGATCCAGGGGAGGATCTCACTGGGAGGAGTTACATGAAGGGGGGATACACTCTGAGGGATTCACACTGGATGGATTACACTTGGGGGATTCACAAAAGGGGGGTTTACACTGGAGGGATTTCATTGGGGGCATTACACTTGGGGGGATTTAGACTAGGAGATTACACCAAAGGGGACAGTGGGATAGCACTGGGAGGATTTACATGGAGTGCGGGGTGGATTTACACTGGAGAGATTACACTTGGGTGGGATTTTTACTGGAGGGACTTCATTGGGGGCATTACACTTGGGGGATTAGATTACACCAGGAGGATCGGAGGGGGGGTTTACATGGAGCGGGGTAAGATACACTGTAGTGGATTCACATTGGAGAGATTTGATTGGGGGCATTGCACTGTGAGGATTACACAGGGGGTTGGAGGGAATACACTGCAGGGGATTTACACTTGGGGGATTCACAAAAGGGAGGTTACTTTGGGGGGGGGGGGGGGGGGATTTACACTGGAGGGATTTAATTGGGGACATTACACTGAGGATTACATGGGGGGGGGATATACTGCAGAGGATTTACACTTGGGGATTCACAAAAGGGGGGTTACACTGGAGGGATTTCATTGGGGGATTACACTGAAGGGATTTCATTGGGGGCAATACACTGAAGGGATTTCATTGGGGGCATTACACTGAAGGGATTTCATTGGGGGCCTTACACTGAAGGGATTTCATTGGGGACATTACACTGAAGGGATTTCATTGGGGGCATTACACTGAAGGGATTTCATTGGGGGCATTACACTTGGGGGATTACACTGGGAGGGATTTAGACTAGGAGATTACACCACAGGGGGATAGCACGGGAGGATTTACATGGAGGGGGGGGATGTACACTGGAGAGATTACACTTGGGGGTTTTCCAAAAGGGGGGTTACACTGGAGGGATTTCATTGGGGGCATTACACTGTGAGGATTACACGGGGGGGGGGTGACACTGCAGGATAACATGTTTTGAAGGAATTTGCCTGTGAGAGACATAGTCTTGACTCATTATTTTAATTAGCATTTTAGTCTTACCATTGTGAATTAAGATTTTATTTGTACAGTATACATAATTCTCAATCATACAGTACAGGACACAGGCTCTATAGTTTCATATGGGAATGAAGGACAGCTAATAACAAAAGTGTGTAGACATACTTCAAAGAGAATTATACAGAAAAAATTATTTGTTAACCACTTCGCATCCGGGCCATTTCTGACACTTCGCTCCTACATGTCAAATATCATAATTTTTTTGCTATAAAATTACATAGAACCCCCAAACATTATATATTTTTTTTTAGCAGAGACCCTAGAGAATACAATGGCGGTCATTGCAACTTTTTATCTTGCACGGTATTTGCGCAGCAATTTTTCAAACGCGTTTTTTTTGAAAAAAAAAACAGTTTCATGCTTTAAAAAAAAACAAAACAGCAAAGTTAGCCAAATTTTTTTGCATTGTGTGAAAGATGAAGTTACGCCGAGTAAATAGATACCTAACATGTCACGCTTCAAAATTGCACACGCTCGTGGAATGGCGCCAAACTTTGGTACTTAAAAATCCCCATAGGCGACGCTTTAAAATTTTTTACTGGTTACATGTTTTGAGTTACAGAGGAGGTCTAGGGCCAAAATTATTGCTCTCGCTCTAACGTTCGCGGCGATACCTCACATGTGTGGTTTGAACACCGTTTTCATATGTGGGCGGGACTTACGTATGCGTTCGCTTCTTAAAATTTTTTATTTTGACACTTTAAAAAAAAATATTTTTTTTGATCACTTTTATTCCTATTACAAGGAATGTAAACATCCCTTGTAATAGGAATATGACATGATCAGTCCTCTTTACAGTGAGATATGGGGTCAATAAGACCCCACATCTCACCTCTAGGCTGGGAAGCCTAAAATCAAAAAATAAAACGATCGCCGCTTCACGGCCGAAGCGGCGCCGTTTTTATGAATGCAGAGGCCGGGCGTGACGTCATAACATCGCGCCCGGCCTCCGAACGATCATAGAGACTCCGGCGACCATCTGGTCCGCCGGAAATCTCTATGGTGAACATCCGGCGCCGGCGGATCCGTTATCCGACTCACCGATCGCTGAGGTGAGTCGGTAGAAGCACCGGAGGGCGGCGGGAGGGGGGGGGACGTCCCCTCCCGCCGCCCGTAAGAACGATCAAGCGGCGGAACAGCCGCTATGATTGTTCTTATGGTGTACGGAATCGCCGGCTGAAAATGCCGGTATCTGAATGATGTCTGTAGCCTCAGACATCATTCAGATATAAGCCCTGAAAGTCGAGGCCGTCATATGACGGCCTAAGGATATCAAGTGGTTAAACCCACAAGTGCTTTTTTTTACCACTACTATTCCTTTATATTGGCTATTGAAATGTACAAATGCAGCAATTTGGGAATTGGATGATCAGACCAAAATGAGAAGGAAAGAGGGACAGAGGGACTTTTTTTTCCAAATCAGGGACAGTTGGGAGCTATGTAGTTTTAACCAGGGACGTGTGGTGAGGTCAGTGGCTGGTGAGGCACTGGCTAGTATCAGAGCCAGATACACACAGGTTACATACGCCGCGAGCGTTAGAGCGAGAGCAATAATTCTATCACTAGCCCTCCTCTGTAATTCTAAACATGTAACCTGTCAACATTTTTAAAGCTTTGCCTATGGAGATTTTTAAGTACTGAAGTTTGGCGCCATTCCACAAGTGTGTGCAATTTTAAAGCGTGACAAGTTGGAGATCTATTTACTTGGCGTAACATCAACTTTCACATTATACCAAAAAAAATAAATAAATAAATAAATTGGGCTAACTTAGGCTAAGTTTAGTGCAAATACAGTGTTACATAAAAAGTTGCAATGTGTCAGGTACCTTTTCCGAGGCCAAGATGCTGAGAGAGGCTCCCCTTGTGGCTAAGCGCAGTATACCCCTGAAGGTGGTACAGAGGGTATAGGGCTCAAAGAAGCACGGGTTGCCAGCAGGTTGAGAAGGCTTGAGCTGATGATCACTTGCGGACTTTGCTTGTGAAGACGACAAGGAGTAATCCGGACACTAGTAAAAGCCTGGCTGAGGGTAGAACACAGGAGAGCAGATTGGAGGCCAGCTGAGGGTCAATCACAGGTAAGTGATAAGCCAAGCCGGGGGTCAAACACTGGCAATCAGGCAGGTGCAAGTATAGCAAAGTCCATGAGCCAGGCCGGGAGGGTCAAACACTGGAAGGGAGATCAGAGCAGGTCAGGAGGCAAGCCAAGGTCACAACAGGAATGACTTGAAAGTATAACACAGGAACAGGGAAAAGCTGAAGACAATCCAGCAACTTGGGTCAGACAAAGGCAGCCTTTTATAGGCCAGCAGGAGGAACCATCTATCACATGATGCGCCTATGGCGCCTATTTCTTCTACTGGCAAGATTGCCAGTACTTCTACGGCCTATTCTCTGAACACTATTTCTCTGACACAATGACAGCCATTTTATTCCCTGGGGTGTCTGCTAAAAACATATATATATATATATATATATATATATATATATATATATATATAATGTTTGGGGGTTCTGAGTAATTTTCTAGCAAAAAAATGATGATTTTTACATGTAGGAGAGAAGTGTGAGAATTGGCCTGGGTGGCAAGGTGTTAATTACCATAAGTAATATACAAATAATTATAATATATATTTTTTTTAAGGTAATTTACTATATTTTCAAAAACTGTACTCAAGCAGGTGTCTTAACGGACAAATTACTGAAGTTGGAATTTATAACTTCAAACCAGTAATTTCACAGTAAATAGATAAATAATAAATTATCTTATAACATATAGCATAATAATATATGATTTAGCTTGATTATAACAGTACCTTTTCAGCAGCAGAAGATTCTCATTTTCCATCTTAACTCTGAGAAAAATATATAATTATGGGTAAATCTTATACCCATAAACATGTTTTTCCTTCTAATTAACCCCTTCCTGACCGCGATGTACGTCGGCAGAATGGCACAGGTGAGCAAAGGGGCGTACCTGTACCACCCCCCCTCCCTGTGCCCGCGGCGGTCGGGTTCGTTAGAGGAGCCATCAGTCTCCCGGGCGAGACCAATGATTTATGGTCTGGCCCTGGCGATCGCTCCCAACGAATGAAAACCTTCCCCTGCCGGTGTAAGTGTAAACACCGGCAGAAGGAAGTGATGTCATCCCTCCTCGTGGAGTCTTTCGGATTCCAGTGAGAGAGAGGAGACATCTAAACGTGAGTTACACCAACAGCACACTAACACCAGCACACATAGGTACACTTTCCACCCCCCTGATCACCCCCAGATCGCCCCCCCAGTTAACCCTGTCACTCCCTGTCACTGTGTCACCAATTGCAGTTTTCAGATTTTTCACTGATCACTGCATTGGTGTCATTTGACCTCAATAACTGTTAGGGCAGTTAGTAGTAGCCCCCGTTAGGTCTAGGTTACCCCCCTAATAAAGGTTTAACCCCTTGATCGTCCCCCAGTTAACCCTTTCACCCCCTGTCGCCAGTGTCACTAATCGATCGCTGTATTTGTGTCATTGGTGATGCTAGTTAGCCAGTTAGGTAATTAGTTTCACCTTCAGGTTTCTATAGCCTCTGGTGCTCCCATATATTACCTAATAAAGGTTTTAACCCCCTGACTGCCCCTTAGTCAACCCTTTTACCCCCTGTCACCAGTGATCACCGTATTAGTGTTATGGGCGACGCTGGTTAGTTTGCTTTTTATAGCATTAGGGCACCCGCCGTATATTACCCAACAAAGGTTTAACCCCCTGATCGCCCGGCAGGTGAAATAAGTTAGGTTTTAGCATCAGATAGGATCTGTGTCGCCACCAGGCAGCGTCAAATTAGTGCCAGTAGCGCCCACGCACGCACCATACACCTCCCTTAGTAGTATAGTGTCTGAACAGATCGATATCTGATCTGATCAGATCTATACTAGCGTCCCCAGCAGTTTAGGGTTCCCAAAAACGCAGTGTTAGCGGGATCAGCCCAGATACCTGCTAGCACCTGCGTTTAGCCCCTCCGCCTAGCCCAGCCCACCCAAGTGCAGTATCAATCGATCACTGTCACTTACAAAACACAACGCACATAACTGCAGCATTCGCAGAGTCAGGCCTGATCCTTGTGAACGCTGATGCTGTGTACACACGATCAGACTTCTCGTCAGAAAAAGATATGACGGCTTTTCCGACGGGATTCCGCTCAAGTTTGCCTTGCATACACACGGTCGCGCAAAAGTTTGCTGAAATTACGACCGTCAAGAACGCGGTGACGAACAACACTACGACCAGCCGAGAAAATGAAGTTCAATGCTTCCGAGCATGCAGCGAAATGTTTCCGGGCATGCGTAGGAATTTTGCGCATCGGAATTGCCACAGACTATCGCATTTCCAGATAGGAACTTTTCCCGACCGAAAAATTGAGAGCATGCTCTCAATCTTTTGCTGGCTGGAATTCGGCCAGCAAAAAAAGATGGAGCATACACATGGTCGCATTTTCCGATGAAAAACTCTCATCGGTCTTTTGCGGCCCGAAATTCCGATCGTGTGTGCGCGGAATAACAGTTTTTTTGGTAGAGTTTGAATCAGTCTCTAACAGTCAGGAGCTTTTTTAGCTGTGAGTTTCACTAGTGTAAGCAAAGCAAAAGAGGGTGTTTCACCGCTCAGGTGGACACAAGCTCAGGTATATAATTGATGTGAAGCTCTCAGAGTTAGAAGAGTTCCAGGTGCTGGCTAAATGCTGAGTGGAACAAGGCTTAAGACAAGAAGATCTGGTGCCGCACACTGGGTAAAGTTGAAAACTTGTCTTTATTGGAAAGATGGGATCATCAAAAATACAAGACCATCATGCAGAGAGTACAGGAAAACAGACGCGTTTCGCACTCGGAACTGAGTGCTTACTCATAGCTACCCCTAGCTATGAGTAAGCACTCAGTTCCGAGTGCGAAACATGTCAGCTTTTCCTGTACTCTCTGCATGATGGTCTTGTATTTTTGATGATCCCATCTTTCCAATAAAGACAAGTTTTCAACTTTACCCAGTGTGCGGCATCCAGATCTTCTTGTCTTAAGCCTAGTTTCACTAGTGTACCAGTAAATTTAGAGACCAAAATGTTAAATCGAAGGTACACTAGTGAAGAGGCCTACACGTTTCTGAGCATGACAGATAGTGAAGAGGAAGTCACTCATTTGTCAGATTCAGGCTCAGAATACGAACCTGTGGACAACAGATAGCTCTGACAACGGAGTTGTGGTCCCTGCCAAGGTCAGGTGTACCAGACCCTGATCTTCTTCTGCTGTCATTGAGGTGCAAAAACCGCAGGTCCCTCGTATGGAGCAGAGAGCCAGTACTAGCGCCGCTATTCCTTATGGTGAACTGACAAGCACCAGCAGCCTAGTAAGTACACCCTGGTTGTAGATCCAGCACTGCAGTATCACGCGGTGATGTGGCGAGTGCCATAAGTGCAGTTCAAGCTGGCGAGGTGGCAAGCACGAGTAGTGTCCCGCTGCCACCAAGAAGAAGACAAACACAGGCCCGTCGAGCCCATAGTGCCCTTCCTGCTGCATTTGCCAATCCTAATTGGGAACCCACCACTTCTGCAGCACCCATACCTTCCCCCATTCACTGGCCAACCCGGAATTTGGGATGAAACAGTTGAATTTACGTCACTTGATTTTTATTCGCTGTTTTTCACCGAAGATCTCTATAGATCTATTGTGGACCAAAGCAATTTGTATGCTGGTCAATTCATCGCCGCTAAACCCCAGCTTACCCTTGCCAGAGAATGGAAACCAATTACAGTTTCCGAATTTAAGACCTTTCTGGGCCTATCCCTTCTCATGGGTGTAACTAAAAAGAGTGAGTTGCGGTCATATTAGTCCACTGACCCAATTCACCATACGCCCGTGTTCTCTGCTTCCATGGCCAGGGCACGATACGAGCAGATCTTGCGGTTCATGCACTTCAATGACAATGAACTCTGTCATCCTCGGGGTGACCCTGGATACAATCGGCTAAAATTTGGCCCCTCGTAAACCACTGTGGGGCAGCACAGTAGTGTAGTGGGTAGCACTCTCACCTAGCAGTAAAAAGGGTCGCTGGTTCGAATCCCAACCACTTGCTTGGAGTTGCATGTTCTCCCTGTGCCTGCGTGGGTTTCCTCCGGGTACTCCGGTTTCCTCCCACACTCCAAAGACATGCTGGTAGGTTAATTGGCTTCTGTCCAAAATTGGCCCTAGTTTATGAATGTGAGTTTGGGACCTTGGATTGTGGGCTCCTTGAGGGTAGGGAGTGATGAGTGTGGAGTGCTGCGTAAATTGACGGCTCTATATGGGTACCTTAAATAAATAATGATATAATAGATGAGTATCTTAATGAGACACAATTTACAGGGATAGGGACAATTGTAGACACTCACTCAGATTGAATTGGATGGACTGGTGTCTTTATTTAACCTTACTAACTATGTAACTATGTAACCACTCCAACCAACGTTTTGCAGCCTTGTTTACTCCCCATCAAGTTGTCTGCGTTAATGAGTCCCTGATTAAGTTTTCTGGCCGCTTGTCTTTCAAACAGTATCTTCCCAGCAAGCGTGCCAGATACGGGGTCAAGATGTATAAGCTCTGTGACAGGGCCACAGGCTACACATATACTTTTATGGTTTACAAGGGAAAAAGATAGTCACGTAGAGCCGGAGAACTGCCCAGACTACATAGGGAGCGCTGGTAAGATTGTGTGGGACCTGGTGTCACCCTTATTCGGAAAGGGGTACCACTTGTATGTGTACAATTATTACACGAGCGTGCCACTTTTTAGTCACTTGTTTGATCAACAAATTGGAGCATGTGGCATAGTGCGATCTAATCGCCCAGGCTTTCCCCAGCAGCTTGTAGATTCCAGTCTTAGGCCGGGGGAGAGAGCCTGCTTGAAGTGTAATAACTTGCTCGCTGTGAAGTGGAGGGATAATAATGTTTTCATTCTTTCCTCCCTTCAAGCAGACACAACAGTCCAAATTCCTACGGCGACTGGTGTTGTGGAGAAACCCCTCTGTGTCCACGAAAATAACCCTAATATGGGAGGGCTAGACCTCAATAACCAGTTGTTGGCGCCGTACCTAATTATCCGTAAAGCCAGACGCTGGTACAAAAAAGTGTCTATTTATTTCAATTGGCTTTGCTGAACGCTCATGTGCTATACAGAGCTTCAGGATGAACTGGATCCTTCCTTAAATTCCAGGAAGAGATCGTCAGAGCCCTTCTGTTTCCAGACAGTGCTTTGGCACAACTTCCCACCGCAAATGCAGTAAGCCGGCTGCATGAGAGGCCTTTTGCGTATGTCCTCCCTGGTACCCCTACCCAACGAGCCCCCTACCCAATGTCGTGTCTGTAGAAAGCGCGGATATAGGCGTGACACTCGCTATTTTTGTCCATCCTGTCCTGACCATCCTGGTCTTTGCATTGGTGAATGTTTTGAACGCTACCATGCACTAGTGGAGTTTTAGTGTAGGGTACAACCCTGCACAGACTAGGACACACTTACACAGGGTCTCCAAAGATGCCATCGCATTATGGGAGACCCGAACCTGGAACCGTTACAGTTACAACCACTACAACCGTTAGTTACAAGAAAAAAAGTGTAAAAAAAAATAAAATAAACTAAAAAGAATTTAAAAAATAAACAAAATATATAAAATAATAAACCAAAAATAGTTGTCATCTTATTGTTCTCTCTCTCTCTATTCTCTCTCTATTGTTCTGCTCTTTTTTACTGTATTCTACAAAGCAATGTTTTATTGTTACTATGTTTTATCATGTTTGCTTTTCAGGTATGTAATTCTTTTATACTTTACTGTTTACTGTGTTTTATTGTTAACCATTTTTTTGTTTTCAAGTACGCCATTTAGCTGCAGCACGGGTTTATTTATCTTGACAGCAACAGCGCTTGCTCCCACGATATGTAAAGTCGTGACTCCAGCGCGGTCGAAGGTGATTTCACCACCACAGTAAAAAAAAAAGAGCATATATGCCGAAGCATGGGGGCAGGGGTGGAGGAGCGATTTGCTCCTCACATTAGGGGCGGATGCCCCCATGCTTTGGTATATATTTTTTAGGCACAGATCACGTTAAACAATGTTTTATTTTTACTATATTTTATTGTATTTGCTTTGCAGGTGTGATAAGTCTTATGCCGCGTACACACGACCGATTTTGCCGTCGTAATAAACTACGATGGTTTCTCCGAAAGAACTCTGACGTAATTCCATTCAAGCGGTCTTGCCTACACACGGTCAACCCAAAGTCCGACCGTCCAGAAGGCGGTGATGTACAGCACTTACGACGGGACTAGAAAAAGGAAGTTCAATAGCCAGTAGCCAATAGCTTCCATCTCGTACTTGCTTCAGAGCATGTGTCTTTTTTGGTCCGTCGGATCAGCATACAGAAATATACGAAAATATTTAGAACATGTTCCATTTCTAGGTCCATCACAATTTTCGAAAAAAAAAAAGTCCGATGAGGCCTACACATGATCGGTATATAGGATGAAAAGCTTCCGTCGGACTTTTTCTGTCGGACATTCTGCTCGTGTGTACGCGGCTTAACTGTTATACTGTAATGTTAACTTTGTTTTATTGTTAACCATCATTTGCTTAGCAGGTACGCCATTCAGCTGCAGCACTGATTTATGTATCTTGACAGCAACAGCGTTTGCTCCCACGATACGTAAATCAGCGACTCCATCGCTGTAGGAGGTGATTTCACCACCACAGTTAAAATAAAATGGTGCATGTATGCCCATCATTAGAAGTGGGTGGATGAAGGGCGGTATTATAATGGTGGGCATACCCACCGATCAGTTTCTTTTTTTTGTTCAGCCCACAGGCTGCATGAAAAAAATAACATTACAATGTATGCCCAACAAGGACCAGCAACGTACTGGTATGTTGCTGGAGTTTGAGTGGTTATACCAGAATGATGCCTGCAGGTTTAGGTATCATTCTTTTCAGCCGGCGGTCGGCTTTCATGTAAAAGCAATCCTAGCAGCTAATTAGCCTCTAGACTGCTTTTATAAGCAGTGGTAGGGAACATCCCCCCCTCCCTCTTACATGGTTTTCTCCGGGTCTCCTGTCCCAACAGGGAACCCGAGAATGCAGCCGGAGGTTCCGCCAGCTGACCATAGAGCTGATCAGAGACCAGAACGGCTCCAATCATCTCTATGGCCTAAGAAACCGGAAGCTACGAGCATTTCATGACTTAGGTTTCCCCAGATATAAACAGCGCCACTGGGAATTTGGCAAAGCATTTTATCACACCGATCTTGGTGTGGTCAGATGCTTTGAGGGCAGAGGAGAGATCTAGGGTCTATTTACATTCTGAGATAACATAAAAATGATTTAAAAAAAAATGAAATGAACAGTTTAAAAATATAATAAAAAAAGGTAAAATAAATGATTAAAAAAAATAATAAAAAAAATAAATAAAATAAATAATAATAATAAAAAAAAAGCACCCCTGTCCCCCCGTGCTCACACGCAAAGGCACAACGTAAGCGTCGGTCTGGTGTCATATGTAAACAGCAATTGCACCATGCATGTAAGGTATCACCACGAAGGTCAGATCGAGGGTAGTAATTTTAGCAGTAGACCTCCTCTGTAAATCTAAAATGGTAACCTGTAAAGGCTTTTAAAAACGTATGCAGTTTGTCGCCACTGCACGTTTGTGCGCAATTTTAAAGCATGTTGTGTTTGGTATCCATGTTCTCGGCATAAGATCATTATTTTTTATTTCAAACATTTGAGCAATATAGTGTGTTTTAGTGCATTAAAATAAAAAAAGTGTGTTTTTTCCCCCCAAAAAAAAAATCGCTGCACAAATACTGTGTGAAAAAAAAAATTGCAACACCCACCATTTTAATTTGTAGAGCGTTTGCTTTAAAAAAACATATAATGTTTGGGGGTTCAAAGTAATTTTCTTGCAAAAAAATAAATAAATATTTTTTCATGTAAACAAAAAGTGTCAAAAAGGGCTTTGTCTTCAAATTCTTCAAATGGTTAGAAAAGCTATTTGCCGATAGGCATGTCGAGTCCATGAAATATTTTATATTTTGTCACAAGTTTCGGGAAAATTACACTTTTTTTTTTTGCACAAAGTTGTCACTAAATGATAGATTGTTCAAACATGCCATGCTTATATGTGGAAATACACCCGAAAATACATTCTGCTGCATCTCCGGCGTACAGGGATACCTCATGTGTGAGAATTTTTGGGAGCCTAGCCGTGTACAGTACCCTGAAAACCAATCACCGCCTTCAGGATTTCTAAGGGTGTACATTTTTTTTTCTTTTTTTTTTTTCCACGTCAGAAACCAATAAGCAGAGGGCAAAATCAGCTCGATGTTCATTGACTGCCGCCTTCTCCGGTTTACATCATGGTGGAACATGCATTACCTCTATTCCTCTTGAATTGTCCCTCTGAATGCTTTAATGTATCACTTTAGCAGCAAGTCCTCCCTTATTCCCAACACCTAAGCTCAGTCTGTAGTAACGCTAAAGCCCAGTGGCAAGTGGGACTTTATCATTTTCTGAGCCAGGTTCAAGGTCAAGGGGACTCGTATAAGGGAGTAAAAATATAGAAAAGGTGAGGGAGAAACAGGAAGGGGATATATAATAGAAGACTTATGGGCTCCCCATGCCCGTTCTTTGCTGAGCTGCCCAGTATTTCACAAAAAGTTTACTTATTCCCAAATCCACCCCCCCCCCCCCAAGGTTTAACCTGCAACCATCTAGATTATTTATTTATCAAAGTACGAAAAAACAAGAAATAAGACACTAAAAAAAGAAATAAAAAAAAAGAAGATATGCGCGCCAAATTCACTTCGCTATAGCGCTCCTTGTCCTCGAGGATCTCAGTTACCTATATAATTGTGTTAATACCCTCTCTTGGTCTAATCCTACGCCTTGCCTATTAGGGGCCTCCTGCTTTCTCTAGCCATGGCTTCCACATGCTTTCAAATTCCCGAAGGTTGCCTCTCTTTATGTACTCCACTCTTTCCCTACTCAGAGTATCGTTAATAGTAGAGATCCAGTCTTTCACCGAGGGGGGGTCTTTTGATTGCCATCTTAGTGTTATCATCTTCCTAGCCTGAAACAAGGCCCGCGTGATGGCCAGTGTGGTGCTCATGCTCTCCCCCAGAACTCCTCTATGCCCCAAGATACAGGTTATGGCCTCTTTTACTACTATAGTGCCGAAGATACTTCCCAAGTTACCGGTCACTTCTTCCCAGTATCTAAATAATTTGGGACACCTCCACAGCATGTGAATGAGGTCACCCGACCTCTGACATCTGGGGCAGTTGTCGTTAGGCCTTCTCCCAAATTTAAAAACTCTCTTAGGTGTATAATAGGCTCTATTCAACAAGAGTAGATGTGAGAGCCGCTGTGAAGGGGTCACCGAGACCTGTACACTCAATTCCAAGATTTTTGCCCATTGTGCCTGGGTCATTCCCCCTATATCCTCTTCCCATTTGGCTTTTAGTCCGTAGAGTATCCCCCCGCTGTTGTCTGGTTTACTTAATTGATCATAAATTCTTGAGATTAGACCCCTAGTAGGATTTACCTGCATTATGCTCTGAAATAGAGGCATTTCTTCCCAGCGCAGAGTCTGAGCTTTAAATTGTGCTTTAAGAGTGTGTTCTAGCTGGAGATATAGGAAAGAACTCTGCGGTAGCTTGAATTCCCCTACTAATTCAGGGAAACTCTTTAGCGTGGTGTCGTTATAAAGCTGGCTTAGCCTTCTGATGCCGAGATTCACCCATTCCCCAAAAGTACCTATTTTAAGAACTTCCTGTAAATTACGGTTATTCCAAATAGGAGAATAAACTGTTGGGTCTTCATATCCCATCATTTTCTTGACAGTTTTCCAGAGTTTAATTAGCAGCTTGATAGTTGGATAATTGTCATGGAACATATCCGCCTCTAGAGTTTCAACTAGGGTGTTGTGTGGAGTACTTAGCAATAGCAATTTGCCATTGGGGGTGCCGCCTTTCGGTATCCCACATCCTAGCAGCTGCTGTAGCTGAGTTGCCAAGAAGTAGCGCTCGGGGTGTGGGAGGGCAAAGCCCCCCTCCCGTGTGGGGAGCTGAAGCACTCGGAGTCGAATCCTGGCTTGCTTCCCCTTCCAAATCAACTCTCTAAAGAGGCTATCAATTCTTTTAAACCACTTCTTGCCTATCCAGACTGGCGAATTGTGCAGAATGTATAGCAATTGTGGCATCCAAACCATTTTTATTAAGCTACATCTTCCTGCGGCGGATAGGGGCAGACGCTTCCAGATTCCTATTTTTTGTTTCAGTTTTGTTAAAAGAGGGACGAGGTTTGTGCTGATATACAGGGTTGGGTCCTTCGTCAGAACTATTCCCAGGTATTTCAGGGCATCCACCATTACCATCTGGGGTGTATCGCATGCTGTTAGCTCGCTGATGGGATCTATCGGCATGAACTCGGACTTCTCCCAATTTATCTCTAATCCAGAGAAGCTACCGAAATCCTTCACTATCCTCATCGCACCCAGTAGTGAATTTCTCGAGTCCCCCAGGAATAACAAAATGTCATCCGCATATAGCGCGATTTTTTCTTCGCCCGATTTTCGCAGAAAACCAGTTATCGCTCTGTCTTCCCTTATGGAAATGGCCAGGGGTTCCATCGCCAATGCGAACAGCAAAGGAGAAAGAGGGCACCCCTGCCTAGTCCCCCTCTCCAATTAAAACCAATCTGAAAGTTCGTTGTTAATTTTTAGTCTTGCCTTAGGGCGGGTATATAACATTCTAATCCACCTTATAAAAGATGTACCAAAACCGAATTTCTCCAGCACGCGCCATATATAGCCCCACTCCACGCTATCAAAAGCCTTAGATACATCGAGGGTCATTAACGCCCTCGAGCCTACATTCTCCGATGGTGACTGTAGATTCAAAAACGCTCTTCTAATGTTCAGGCTCGTAGATCTATTGGCAATAAAGCCCGCCTGGTCCTCGTGGATCAGTTTATGAATAACACCGTTCAGTCTTACTGCTAGTACCTTGGCGAGAATTTTTACGTCGGCGCAAAGTAGAGAGATTGGTCTATAGGCGGCCACATCCAGTGGGTCTTTCCCTTCCTTCTGTAATACAGTGATTGTTGCTTCTAACATTGAAGCAGGCAACTGGCCCCCCTCAAGTGACCCCTCCAAAGCTTTTAGTAGTTCAGGGATCAGCACTTCACCATACTGCTTATATGTCTCGCTTGGAAGGCCATCGGGCCCGGGTGACTTAAGGCTTGCCATGCCCGCTACTGCTTGTTGCAGTTCTACTACCGTTATTGGGGAGTCTAATATAGCCCTTTCTTCCTGTGATATAGTAGGGATCGGTAGCCCCTCCAAAAAGTCCTCCATCATAGCCTCCTTCCCCTTTTTCTGCGAGGAGTAGAGTTTTTTTATAATACACCCTGAAGGCTTGTACAATTTCTCGGGTGTTTGATGTTATATCTCCACTCTGTGATCTAATAGCGAGGACCGTGGATGGAGCTGAATTTGATTTTACAAGTATAGCCAATGTTCTTCCTACTCTTTCACCCTCCACCATAAATTCCTGTCTCTGAAGAAGACGCCTAGTCTCTGCTTTTTGCATGACCACTAATTTATACTTTTGTTGTTTCTCTTGCCAGATACTTTCCAGCTCCGGGGTTGGGTTTCTGATAAAGTTATTTTCGGCCTCAAGAGCGTCCCTCAGAGTACCCTCTTCATCACTCCTAGCCTCTTTATTAAATTTAGCCATCTGTTGTATTAAAACCCCTCTAAGAAACGCCTTGAGGGTGTCCCATAGCACAGGGGGAGCCGCCGAGCCCTGATTGAACTCCACAAACTCCCTTAAGGTGAGGAGAATCCCGTCTGAGTTTTTAATTATTTCAAACCAGTGTGGGCTCACGCTCCAACTCTTCCTAGGCTTAGACTCTCCTACCCTTAGTGTAGCCACCAAAAGGGAGTGATCTGAGATACCTCTTGGCCAGTATGCTATTTTTTCCAGCGACTGGAGTGCCCTGGCATTTCCCAGGACTAGATCTATCCTTGAGAGCGTGGAGTGTGACATGGAGCAGCAGGTGTATTGCAGCGCGCCTGGATTTCGCACTCTCCATAAATCTATTAGCCCCACTTCCTCCAGGAATGAACTTAAACGGCTCTTCCCTGGTTCCTCTGAGAGTTGTTGTATCGGGAATCTATCCAACTTTCTATCTAGGACCTCATTAAAGTCCCCGACGACTACAATCAGGCAATCCTTTTTGTCCAACAGAAATTTATGCAGTTTAAGCAGTATGTCCAAATTAAATGGGGGAGCGATGTATATGTTTGCCACCACAAACATGACACCATCAATAGAGCAGAATAAGAAAATATATCTACCCAGGTCGTCTATACTGGTCTGTCTGCAGGAAAATTTTACCCCAACTTTCACAAAGATACTCACCCCCCTACTAAAAGAGGAGTGGAATGCATGGAATTGGGATTGGAATTTTTACATCTGTAGCTGCTGGCTGGTATCCTTAGTTAAGTGGGTTTCCTGCAGACAGATCAGATCTACCCCACAACTCTCCAGCACAGAGAACACTGCCAGCCTTTTAAGAGGAGAACCCAGGCCCCTAACATTCCAGGATCCTATTTTCAAGGGCTTAGCTAACATCTAGATTCTGGAAAGCCTGTCTTGTCGCATCGAGTATTTACCATATATGTCCCGTTGTTTTTATAAAGTGAAATTTATGCGCCTCTTTACTCAAGAAAGAGAAGAGAGAAGAGAAAAAAAGAAAAAAAAGAAGAGAAAAAAGAAAAGGGAAGAAATAAAGACAAAGGGAGATTTCTCCCAGCGAGTGCTGTATTAATTCCAAATATGTGCATATTGTGGATTCTAAAATACACGCTTAATTTAGTCACGTCTACCCTGCTTTTTTAAAATTTACTACAAAAAGTGCCTGCATGTGTAAAAATAATCTGTAAGTGGAGGCCTGGATACCTCCAATGTGTTTTCTAGTGATATAGGTGTTCGTAAAAAATGATTTAATCTTCCCGCCCCTTCCCTTCCCTCCCCACCCGCCCTCCCCTACCGTCCCGTCCCCTCCCCCCCCCGTACCCACCTATCTAGGTATACCCCCTGGGGATTTACCATGACCGTTACCTCTTACACTAACACCACCCTTTTACACCAATTCTTCCACTCACCGCGCCACACCACCCTACACGCAAACAGCTATGTGCGCCCAGTCCCTCCCGTCCCCTTGCAGCAAAGACCGTTAACCGAAGGGAGGAGGGGGTAGAAACTTAAGGAACACCCCCCACAAGAGGGAGAAAAAAAAAAAAAAAAAACACCAAAGAAAGCAAAAATACAACCCCTATACCTCCCAGTTCCCTGTCGTGCCTACCTATTGATACGCCGGCCTATTATATCTTCCCCGGTTCTCTACGTGGGGTTCATAATTTTTTCCCTATTATCTTCAAGCCACTTCTCAACTTCAGCAGGGGTGTTGAAAAACAGAGTCTCCCCCAGGGCCGCAACCCGCAACCTTGCCGGGTATAAAAGAGCGTAGGGCAGCTTAAATTTTTGTAAATTGCGTTTTACCTGGATAAACTCTGCTCTACGCCTCTGCAAATCCGGGGAGAAGTCGGAGTAGAACGAAATTTTTGTACCTTTGAAAAAAACCTCCCCTAATTCCCTGATCTTCCGTAGCAAAGTCACTTTTATCCTGGTAGTTAAGAAATCTCAGGATGAGGGGCCTCGGGTGACCCCCCTCCTGCGGTGCCCTGAAAGGGATCCTGTGAGCTCTTATGATGGAGAATGAAGCTGAAAATGATTCTTTCCCGATTAGCTCCCCCAACCACTTTTCTAGGAATGCTATTGGATTGGCGCCTTCACTCCTTTCGGGTATACCTATCAGCCTCACATTATCTCTTCTACTCCTGTTCTCCATCTCATCTATTTTAGAGGCTTGTTTAGATAGCTGTTCCTTCAACCATTTTATTTCTTTGGTTATTGGGAGCACATTATCTTCTAGCCCACTGACTCTTTCCTCCAGGGCCGCTGTTCTCTCTGCCGTTTTCTGTAAGTCTTGTCTGACCAATAACAGATCTGTCTTAACACCTTTCATCTGTTCACAAAGATCTTTAAGCGAGCCGTTACACGCCCCTATAGCCATGAACACATCCGTAATGGTTGGCTCTCTGTTCAAGGGTAAATTCGGGTCGTTTATTAGCTCCATATTTACGTTTGTGATTTGATCACTTAGCCCTGGACCTTTATTACTTAAAGATTTGGAAGGCTGGGTAGCTGACGCAGCCCCTAAGGGCTGTGATTGAGGCTGACCCTGGCTTTTCCTATCCGATGCCCCCCCCCCCTGTTGACCCTTCTGCTGCGACCCCTTTTTTGGAGGGGTCAGAGCAGAGGCATGGGCATATTGCTCCAATTTTGCTGCTGCTGAAGCTGCTGCCGCATGCTGCAAGTTTTTCTCTTTAGAGGAGCGTAGATTCTGCATCGTTTACTCTTATTAGGTACAAATATACTCTAATAGCAACAAATTAGTTGCTGACAGTTACCGATAACTTCCACCAGTCAGGAAGGAACTAGGAGGAGAAGAGGAGGGAAGAGGAGGAAGGGGAAGCCGCTGCACCTGTCTGCTCTTAGCTACCCGCTGTACAGAGCATGCCCCTATTCCCTCGCTCGGCTCAGCAGCAGAGAGCCAAAAAAAAGGAAAAAAAAAAAAAACAGAGAATATACTTTGCTTCCTATATTAGCACACTCTGCTCCCAAACTTTGTATTACCTGGGCAACAAGCATAGCAAAGCACTGACCCACATAAATAGCTCTATTACTGTCATATTACCAGGAGTTGCTTCTAATCCAAGGGTTGTCTAGCGGTTTTACAACAGCATCTGGTTACCAAATTAGTGATTCCATACTGTACCAGCTCTGGCCGACTTCTGTTCCCTGCCTTGCATAGAGATGGAGAAGTGAAAGTAAAAGCCGCTTGTTTCGCGGCAGCGTGCAGGGAATGACGTCACACTCAGAAGATTCCTCAGCGCTCAGTACTCACCGCCCATTAGAGGATTAAGGGACCTTGGAGGACCTTCAGCAGAAAAAGAGGAGAGGCGACGCGGCACCGAGCCCGCCGGTTCGGACAGCGGCTAGGGAGCCAGAGCCATCCGGAGTGCCGGTATGCCGTTCGTACAACCGAGGGAGAGAGATGGGAACGGAGGTGGGACGGAGCACACAGCGCTCTTGCACACACTCACTCCATACTGCCTCTCAGCACGCTCCCGCCCATCCGGTCACGCCCCTTCCTTAGGGTGTACATTTTTGATTTCACGCCTCACTACCTATCACAGTTCTGAAGGCCATAAAATGCCAAGATAGCACAACCCCCCCCCCCCCCCCCCAAATGACCCCATTTTGGAAAGAAGACACTTCAAGCTTTTTGCTGAAAGGCATGCTGTGACCATTGAATATTTGATATTTTGCTACAAGTTTTGGGAAAATTACGATTTTTTTTTTTCACACAAAGTTGTCACTAAATGATATATTGTTCAAACATGGCATGGTTATATGTGGAATTTCACCCTAAAATACATTCTGCTGCTTCTCCTGAGTATGGAGATACCACATGTGTGAGACTTTTTGGGTGCCTAGCCGCGTACAGGTCCCCAAAAACTAAGCTCCGCCTACAGGCTTTCTAAAGGAATAAAATTGTGATTTTACTCCTCACTACCTATCACAGTTACGGAGGCCCTGAAATGTCCAGATAGCACAACACCCCCCCCCCCCCCATTTTGGAAAGTAGACACCCCAAGGTATTTGCTAAGAGGCATGGTGAGTATTTTGCAGATCTCATTTATTTTTGAAAATAAAGAAAAATGTTTTTTTTTTTTTTTTAATCTTCAAAACATTGTGACAAAAAGCAAGATCTGCAAAATACTCACCATACCTCTCAGCGAAATGGGGTCTTTTGGGGGGGGGTCTTGTGCTATCTGGGCATTTCATGGCCTCTGAAACTGTGATGGGCAGTGAGGAGTGAAATCACCATTTTACGCCCTTAGAAAGCCTGAAGGCGGTGATTGCTTTTCAGGGTCCTGTATGCAGTTAGACTGCCAAAAAGTCCCACACATGTGGTATCCCTGTACTTAAGAGAAGCAGCAGAATGTATTTTGGGGTGTAATTCCACATATAACCACGCCATGTTTGAACAATATATCATTTAGTGACAATGTTGTGTAAAAAAAATAAATTGTAATTTTCCTGCAACTTGTGGCAAAATATAAAATATTCCATGGACTTAACATGCCTACCAGCAAATAGCTTGGGGTGTCTACTTTCCAAAATGGGGTCATTTGGGGGGGGGGGGGGTTGTGCCATCTTGGCATTTTATGGCCTTCAAAACTGTGATAGGTAGTGAGGAGTGAAATCAAAAATTTACACCCTTAGAAAGCCTGAAGGCGGTGATTGGTTTTCGGGGACCTGTACACGGCTAGGCTCCCAAAAGGTCTCACACATGAGGTATCCCCGTACTCAGGAGAAGCAGCAGAATGTATTTTGGGGTGTAATTCCACATATAACCATGGCATGTGTGAGCAATATATAATTTAGTGACAACTTTGTGTATTTTTTTTTTTTTTTCATTTTTCAATCACTTGTGACAAAAAAAAATTTTCACTGGGCTCAACATGCCTCTCAACAATTTCCGTGGGGTGTCTACTTTCCAAAATGGGTTCATGGGGGGGGGGGGGGGGGTTGTACTGCCCTGCCATTTTAGCACCTCAAGAAATGAGATAGGCAGTCATAAACTAAAAGCTGCGTAAATTCCAGAAAATGTACCCTAGTTTGTAGACGCTATAACTTTTGCGCAAACCAATAAATATACGCTTATTGACTTTTTTTTTTTACCAAAGACATGTGGCTGAATACATTTTGGCCTAAATGTATGACTAAAATTGAGTTTATTAAATTTTTTTTATAACAAAAAGTAGAAAATATTTTTTTTCAAAATTTTCGGTCTTTATCTGTTTATATCGCAAAAAATAAAAACCGCAGAGGCAAATACCATTAAAATAAATCTCTATTTGTGCGGAAAAAGGACACAAATTTCGTTTGGGTACAGCATTGCATGACTGCGCAATTCAAAGTTAAAGCAACGCAGTGCCAAATTGTAAAAAGTGCTCTGCTCAGGAAGGAGTCTCTGACCATGTCCTTGTAACATCTCTGCAGTCTCTGACCATCTCCTGTATTATCTCTGCAGTCTCTGACCATCTCCTGTCTCCATGTCTGCAGTCTCTGACCATCTCCTGTCTCCATGTCTGCAGTCTCTGGCCATCTCCTGTATCATTTCTGCAGTCTCTGACCGTCACCTGTATCATGTCTGCAGTCTGACCATCTCCTGTATCATGTCTGCAGTCTCTGACCATCTCCTGTATGATGTCTGCAGTCTCTGATCATCTCTTGTACCATGTCTGCAGTCTCTGCTTGTCACTTGTAACATGTCCGCAGTCTCTGATCATCTCTTGTACCATGTCCGCAGTCTCTGATCATCTCTTGTACCATGTCCGCAGTCTCTGATCATCTCTTGTACCATGTCCGAAGTCTCTGATCATCTCTTGTACTATGTCCGCAGTCTCTGATCATCTCTTGTACCATGTCTGCAGTCTCTGATCATCTCTTGTACCATGTCCTCAGTCTCTAACCATCTCCCGTAATGTGTCTTACACCTATACAACTCACATCACTCTCACACACACACACACACCCTACATAGGCTGTGTGTGAGTGATATGAAGTGTATATGTGTGACATAGGCTGCATGTGAGTGACATTATACACACACACACACACAGAAAATGTTCACACATATACTAATGTGTAGGTTGGGGGGGATATTGTCGCATTGCGTCACCTCCCTGAAATTAGTTTGCCACCTCCCTGAAATGTTTTTGCAGGTTGGGATGTCTATTACCTCACACCTCATTATATCACATCATACCTCAAGCCTTATTATACCTCATTGTACCTCACATAATACCTATACCTCACTGTACCTCACATACTGCATTAAACCTTATTATACCTCATTGTACCTTACATAATACCTCACTGCTCATTGTTCCTCGCATAATACCTCACACTTCATTTTAACTCTTTGTACTTCACATAATACCTTACACCTCATTGTACCTCATTGTACCTTGCATAATACCTCACACCTCAAATACTTCACACACCATTATTCCTTCGTCGTACTTTGTATAATACGTCACATCTTATAATACTCCACATCGTATGTAACCCTCTTTAGTATACCTCACACCTCAATATATTTCACATAATGTGATACCTCGCACCTTCTTATACCTCATAGTATATACAACCCTCTTTAGTACATCTCATATCTGATTATATCTCCAAAAATATAATACCTCACAGCTTATTATACACCACATTATAATTAACCTTCTAGAATATACATCACACCTCATTATACCTCATATATGATACCTTGGCTTACACCTTCTTAATTCTCCACATCGTATGTAACCCTCTTTGGTATACCTCACACCTTATTAGCCCTGGTTTACATATATGTGTGCATATTTGTGCATGCATTTTGCGGGCAGAGCAGCCCATTCATTTCACTGGACTGTCTACCTGCAAGACACGTGGGGAAAGAAGTCCCTGACCCCAATATTTTACATGTTCCCCAACCATGGAGATTTGAACCTAGCCTTATACCTCATATATGCAACAAGCTTGTGGAGAGAAGATGTTGATATGAACTATAAATTCCCCAAAAATCTAACGTCAATAAACTGAGATCCTTACTGTACAACACTTAAGAGGACCAAATACTTATAACAAAGAGTACACGATACAGATCGCAGTCGGCGGGATTTGAACCTGCATGAGGAAACCCCAATAGATTTGGAATCCCTCACCTTACGTCCAGTGCAGCATCTGTAACACTTCACCTCTAAGACTGAGAACTGAGCAATCAAAAACCACTGATCGTTCAGTTCCTGGTCTTCAGTCTGTAGAGAGCCAGTGACTGTCAGTCACCGGCTCTCTGCTCTGCCCCTCCAGCGCTTACTGGAGCTACGGGCTGAGGAGGGGGCATGAGTGGCTGGCTCAGACTCTCAGTGGCCTGCTGAGAGGCTGAGCCAGCTGCCGGTCAGGCTTCTGGACAGATCCCAACAATATAGTTAGGATCTTTCCAGAGCCTGTCTTACAAAGTCTCAAGGATGGCATCATCCAGTCCTACCTTGTTGTTAGGACATAGCTAAGACCCTCCCAGCTGATTCAGACCCCTTCACATACAGTGGGGACAGAAAGTATTCAGATCTCCTTAAATTTTTCACTCTTCAGACCCTTTGCTGTGACACTCATATATTCAACTCAGGCGCTGTCTATTTCTTCTGATCATCCTTGAGATGGTTCTACACCTTCATTTGAGTCCTGCTGTGTTTGATTATACTGATTGGACTTGATTAGGAAAGACACACACCTGGCTATATAAGACCTTACAGCTCACAGTGCATGTCAGAGCAAATGAGAATCATGAGGTCAAAGGAACTGCCCGAAGAGCTCAGAGACAGAATTGTGGCAAGGCACAGATCTGGCCAAGGTTACAAAAAATTTCTGCTGCACTTAAGGTTCCTAAGAGCACAGTCGCCTCCATAATCCTCAAATGGAAGACGTTTGGGATGACCAGAACCCTTCCTAGACCTGCCGTCTGGCCAAACTGAGCTATCGGGGGAGAAGAGCCTTGGTGAGAGAGGTATATAACCCAAAGATCACTGTGGCTGACCTCCAGAGATGCAGTCGGGAGATGGGAGAAAGTTGTAGAAAGTCAACCATCACTGCAGCCCTCCACCAGTTGGGGCTTCATGGCAGAGTGGCCGACGGAAGCCTCTCCTCAGTGCAAGACACATGAAAGCCTGCATGGAGTTTGCTAAAAAACACCTGAAGGACTCCAAGATGGTGAGAAATAAGATTCTCTGGTCTGATGAGACCAAGATAGAACTTTTTGGCCTTAGCGGTATATGTGGAGAAAACCAGGCACTGCTCATCACCTGTCCAATACAGTCCCAACAGTGAAGCATGGTGGAGGCAGCATCATGCTGTGGTGGTGTTTTTCAGCTGCAGGGACAGGACGACTGGATGCAATCGAGGGAAAGATAAATGCGGCCAAGTACAGGGATATCCTGGATGCAAACCTTCTCCAGATTGCTCAGGGCCACAGACTGAGCTGAAGGTTTACCTTCCAACAAGACAATGACCCTAAGCACACAGCTAAAATAATGAAGGAGTGGCTTCACAACAACCTGTGACTGTTCTTGAATGGCCCAGCCAGAGCCCTGACTTAAACCCAATTGAGCATCTCTGGAGAGACCTAAAAATGGCTGTCCACCAACGTTTACCATCCAACCTGACAGAACTGGAGAGGATATGCAAGGAGAAATGGCAGAGGATCCCCAAATCCAGGTGTGAAAAACTTGTTGCATCTTTCCCAAAAAGACTCATGGCTGTATTAGATCAAAAGGGTGCTTCTAATAAATACTGAGCAAAGGGTCTGAATACTTAGGACCATGTGATATTTCAGTTTTTCTTTTTTAATAAATCTGCAAAATAGTCATCAATTCTGTGTTTTTCTGTCAATATGGGGTGCTGTGTGTACATTAATGAGGGCAAAAAATGAACTTAAATGATTTTAGCAAATGGCTGCAATATAACAAAGAGTGAAAAATTTAAGGGGGTCTGAATACTTTCCGTCCCCGCTGTATGTTCTCTCTCATTGCACTAGCTCTAAATTCAGCGGTGGGGGAGATAATGGACCACACTTGCTGGAGTTTCAGAGCTCACTCCTGTCATTGTAGGGGTGAGCAGTAATGGCAGCTGAAAAAGGAAAACTAATGGATTGATTGTTTAGAAATGTCTAGTTGGGCCCTATGAGCTCCCCAATAACAGGGGCCTTGTTGTAATCTGATATCCATGCCCTTAAACTGCTGTCTAGAGGTCCTCACAATACGACTTTAGAGGGCCTGAGCACCGTCCTGAGCGTACAGGAAGCTTGTAAGACTCAAAAAGAGCAGATGTTCAAGACTTCCTCCACCTATCATCATCACTGACCAACATGTCCTATGAGTGTGTAGGCCGGTGGACTCTACTCTCTCCACTGCAGGTGGTGCTTGTCCGCAGCGACAATGCAGGTGGAGTAGGAGGTCAAGAGGAACCTAGTTCCTCTATGGTTTCCCTGGTCACAGAGAGGCAACATTCAACTGAATGCTGGCACCCATATGACTGATGGCCATCTTGGGTAAGGCAGAGTTTTTTAAGACCCTGGCTCCCGGATTTCTCTTGCTAAAGTAAGAACAGGTCACCCATCTTTCAGGGACAGTACTTAGCATCAGGGAGTGGTTCCAGATGAAAGTGCAGGGATATATCATGCTACCTAGAAGCCTCCCCATTTAGGTACGGACTGGCCAGGCTACAGTTTGCCCCCTCGATACAGATGCTGTTGGCACACCTGAGATCCTCTGCTATTTTTCATCATTGCTATTATCTGTGAGTGTTCCCGGTCTGGTGCCTTCCCATCGACATTGTTGTGTATTGCCAAACTTTATCTTCAATACAGTTACGTTTTCTGCAACTGGATTCTGAGCGTCTTCTTCCGCCTCACAACACTGCACCTTCCCACAAGTGGATTGGGTGACCCTTGTATATTCAAAGAAAGACATTCTCATAACTGATTGGTGGCCTCACTGCCATAGCCTTGCAGTGGTACCTGGGTACTGCACTTCTGCTCTGGGGTGCCACAAGCGTACCCTCTATAGCCGTAGTGTGTGATGGACCATCTCCAGAGATCTGCAGCATCTCAGAATGATGGCCTCTAACATATATTATACCGTATAATTTTTTTTTATTTTGCTCAGAATTCCACTCCTCCTTCGACCACCAGCCCGAGGGCCAGTGGCGCAATGGATAACGCTTCTGACTACGAATCAGAGGATTGTAGGTTCAACTCCTACCTGGCTCATCCTATGTGCTGTAATCATACAGCTAGGTGGAAGGAGGAGGAGCCTGAATGTCTAATCTGCACATGTAAAGTGCTGTATGACTCACTTAGCAATAAGAGGTATGGAAATTGGGTTGAGCCTTTTATTTATTTACTGAGAAGGAAGTTGGAAGAATTCAGTTTTTTTATATAGTTTCATAGTTGGTAAGGTTGAATAAAGACATCAGTCCATCTAGTTCAGGGATATGCAATTAGCGGACCTCCAGCTGTTGCAAAACTACAAGTCCCATCATGCTCTGCCTCTGGATGTCATGCTTGAGGCTGTCAGAGTCTTGCTATGCCTCATGGGACTTGTATTTCTGCAACAGCTGGAGGTCCACTAATTGCATATCCCTAATTTAGTTCCATCTATATGTGTGTGTGTCTATGTTAATGTCAATACCGTTTCCCATATGCCTGTATATTGCATCAGCTAAGATGTATTTTGAAACTATACACTTCCCACTGACACCACCGATTGTGGAAGGGGGTTCCACATCCTCACTGCTCTAACAATAAACAGATATAGGAAGTGTAGCACGAATTTTGTGATTTAAAAAGTGTGACATGGACCTTTGGAACAGAGACCAGGAAGTGACACCATACACATCGCTTTCAGGTCCATTCACAGGAGGGCTGGTCTACAAACAGATATTCAGAAGAGCTCCCACCACCTTTCCCAGGGATGCCCACTAATACCACACCCAAGGGTGGTTCCCTCCCCCTGGTATAGGCACTATAAAGGAAAGCCAAAAAAAAAAAAAAAAAAAAAAAAATGGGGTTAGGTAGGCTTAGTTGGTCCCCCTACAAGAAAATAAATGCAGTGCATTATATCCTATCCTGCCTATCCCCCCTTTTTTCTGCCTTTCCTTTGTAGCATCTCTGTCAGGTTTGGGACCTTTTGGTGAGGTATTGGTGGTTTGGGTTGGCCAAGTATTGGAATGCAGTAAGAACTCCTATCGTATTATTGGGTTTAAATTGTTTGGCAAATATTTGCATTCCAAATAAGAAATGTATTTGCTGTCATTGCTGTCACAGACAAGGAATCAGCTATCACATAATACTACCCAGTGCCTGGCATAAGACCTGCAATTGTTCTATCATCAAAGTTTGTGGTGAGAGGCGGAAGGGTGTGTGTCCTCCCAAGGGGCGTACAGAGACCACAGCCGCTGCTGGCTTCCCATCTCTTTATATCCCCTGGCATGCACACCACTGAACACCTCTAAATGATATTAAAGCGTTTGTTAGCCCAACACTTCATATTCCTGATATGTGCCCGCTGTACCATGTACTTGTATGAGAAAGTCTCCTGTTCTCTTCGTATTGCTTCCTTTGTGTGAATTCCCTGGTGTTCCTGCCAGTCTTGCTTTCCTATTAAAGACTGACCACACTAAGCAGGACATGACAGCATGGTCAGCTTTCTAGGTATGCTGGGAACTCAGTGTACTCTCCTCCAATGATCATATTTGACCAGACACACCCCCGCTAAACAGCCATTTACTGGGAAGCTCAGTGTGCTGCTGCTTCTCCTCCCCCCAGCTCGTATGCAGCTGGGAACATAGGGAATGTAATCACTTATAAGAAAGAGAACAAAAAAGGAATTTATAATGTTTTTTTAATATCTATACACAAATATTTTGCCTTTCATTTCTATTTTAAACTGAATGGGTTGTTTTAAGATGTGATAGTTTACAATTACTTTAACACAAGATTTTTGGTTGAAGATGTTTTAATACTTGTCCATTAAAAATGTTAATAAAATATATTTTTGGTGAAGATGTTTTAACATGTGGATTTTACAAGGTATTAAAAACCCAGTGAACTCTGCCTCCAACGCCATGTGTGCGTGACAAGACATGCGAACGTAAATGACGCTCGCCGCCAAATGGGGGCATATCTGCGCAAATGCTCCCAGTCGCATGTGCTGACTTACCACACAATAGCGAGCCGACGCTGTGGGCGTGGTTGCATGGCGCCGATGTGTAGGTGGCCCCACTCGTCCAGACAGGGAGGGGGGGACAGCAGGAGGTATGAAAACCTCCCTTATACACATTGCAGCTCCCAAGCCGGACGATAACCAACGCCACCAGCAGGGAACAGCACCAAGAACCTAGATCAGCCCATGGGAGATGTAGTACCTGAGTGTTGGACGAAATGGCTAAAAGGGCTACGGAATAGAATTGTATGTAATGAATAATTGGCTAATGGTGGCAGCAGACCAGGTTTGGACTACATAGGTGTCTTCCACCTGGGTTCAATAGAAAAAAAGGAAAAGGTCTGTTGTCACCCGCAAACCACCTCCATCCCAATATATGCAACAAAAAACAGGAAATCACCCCAGGACTTTAAATGAGGTGAATGCAGTTAGCCAACAATTGGCAGAGTAAATGCAGTCTCATAATGTATTAAAATTGTCATGCAAACATAAACATGAATCACAGCCAAACCACTAAAATGATACATACAGTAAAAAAATTTAATTACATGTATCATGGTATAAAATGTAAATTGCAAAGTACACAGGCATGAAGAGTAACCCAACGCAAGACCATGCTCGCTTTATCAGGGGTAGATGCGAGTAGTACATCTGTAGGGGGTATAATGAACCAAATAAGTATCAACACAGAGATGGTATCGTGACAATTAGTAAAGAGGGTCCAAAACGCATGGCCCTATACTCACCGAAGGCTGGATCAGACTACCAAATGCTGAATACCAGAGCTGGCAGTAGCGTCCGGCTTGGGAGCTGAGGAGGCAGAGGAAAAACCAACCCAACAGAGCACAAACGGGGGGCAGACATGGCCAGGATGGGTGTGTGTGACACCAAAGATATCCCAGTATCCATTAATAATGTCAACTGAAACATAAATGCATATGTATCAATAGATGCTGTCATAACAGCATAGAAGTAAAGTATGTATATGCAAGTGCAATCCCTCCTTTGCACTTGAAAAGCATTCAAAATGCCAAGATCGATGTTTTAGAATACTTTTGATTTTCAAAAAATGGCGCCATTAAGATATCGGAAGTGATATCATTATCCCCCTCTGCCCACTAACTGCCCAAGAAATTGCCAATCACTTCAAAGACCAGATTGATGCAATATGTGAGGACACCTCCACTGTGCGTACATCTTCCCCACCCAACATACCTTGCCTAACAGCACATTCAACACTCTCCTCTTTTGAACTGGCTACTACTGAAGAGGTTACAAAACTTCTCAGATGCCCACCTAACAAATTGTCCCCTGGATCCTGTTCCCTCACAACTACTACGGTCACCCTCTTCTTCTATCCTATGCTCCCTCACTCACATCTTCAATCTCTCCCTCTCTAGTGGCACCTTCCCCTCCCATCTAAAACATGTGCAGATCGCTCCCATACTTAAAAAGCACTCACTGGACCCCACCAACCTGAACAACTTAAGACCCATCTCATTGCTCCCATTCACTTATAAAACTTCTAGAACACTTGGTCTACAACAATCTTAGCTCCTACCTCAGTGAAATGAACCTTCTTGACCCCTTACAGTCTGGCTTTCGCTCACAGCACCCCATAGAAACTGCCTTTCTAAAACTCACAAACGATTTATGAACTGCTAAAAACAACAGACACTACTCCATACTCCTACTACTTGACCTCTCTGCAGCCTTTGATACTGTTGACCACCCGCTCCTTCTCAATAAACTCCATTCCCTGGGCCTCCAAGATTCTGCTCTATCCTAGCTCTCTGCCTACCTATCACAGCGCTCCTTTAGTATTACATACAACTCTGTCTCCTTCTCTCTATTGCCCCTTTCTGTGGGAGTCCCCCAAGGCTCTGTTTCTGCACCCCTTCACTTCTCTATCTACACCTCCTCCCTTGGTCACTTGATAGCCGCCCACGACTTCCAATACCACTTCTACTCCAATGACACCCAAATCTATCTGTCTACTCCTCACCTCGCTCCATCAGTCTTCTCTCGCATTACTAACTTACTGACTGACAAATCAGCATAGATGTCGCACCACTTCCTTAAACTAAATCTCTCTAAAACTGAGCTTTTAATATTCCTCCCCCCGCCCGTGCCCTCCTCCATGACTTTTCCATAAAAATCAACAATGCAACCATCAGTCCACCCCTCATGCCAGGGTACTAATTGTAATCCTAGACTCTGACTTGTCCTTTCAGCCCCAAATCCAATCGTTTTAAAAGTTTGTAGAATTCACCTCTGTAACTGATCCAAAATTTGCCCCTTTTTAACAAAAGAAACCATCAAGCTCCTCATTCACTCCCTTGTTATGTCTCGCCTTGACTATTGCAACTCCCTTCTCATTGGCATGCCTCTCCATAGGCTATCCCCTCTTCAGAGTATCATGAATGCTGCTCCCAGACTTATCCACCTTACCAACCGCTCAGCGTCTGCCAACCCTCTCCTCCGATCCCTACACTGGCTCACAACTCTGCCCCAAGCTACATCACCAACCTTGTCTCCAAATATCACCCAAATCGTCCTCTCCGCTGCTCCCAAGACCTCCTACTCTCAAGCTCCCTCGTCTCCTCCTCCCATGCTTGTCTCCAGGATTTCTCCAGAGCCTTTCCCATCCTCTGGAACTCGCTACCTCAACCTGTCTGGCTATTCCCTACTCTTCCTACCTTCAGGCGATCACGGAAAACTCATCTCTTCAGCGAAGCCTATCACGCCTCCAACTAATCTTTTACCACTCCCATCAGCTCATTCCCCACAGTTACAACCTTTTGTACCACCTGCCCCACCATATTAGATTGTAAGCTCTTCTGAGCAGGGCCCTCTTAATCCCCTTGTTTTTTCTTTTTTTGTATTATAACTGTATTGTCTCTTTTTTATATTGTAAAGCTCTGCGTAAACTGTTGGCACTATATAAATCCTGTATAATAATGATAATTGCTTCCGGGTTACCATAGTGGCGACCGAATCAAAGCTGATTCCGGCTTTCTTCGGGTCTCCCACTACCCGGCAGACATGTCAGCTATTAGCTCTGGTCTCTCAGTGGGACGGGAGAGCCTGAGCGAGCCACGGAAGGCTGCGGGAGGGAGGGGACGCCCCCTTACCCTGTTTGTAATAACTGAGCAGCAGGTTAGCTGCTCCGATAATTATTAAAAGAGAGCCGACCGTCGGCTCTAAAAAAAACAAAAAAAAAAAAAAAAAGTACTGGGGTGATGCCTGCAGCTGCATATCACCCCGGTACAACCACTTGAAGTCAAATGACATACTAGGTAAGTGATTTGGCTGCAAGTGATTAAAAATGTTTACATACATTGGAAATGTTCTTGGCATTAGGATTTAAACTGTCGCAATAATGCTCTGAGATGTGCGAGCAAAGAGGAAGAGTGGTGTAGCCAACATATACTGTAGCTTACACCATTCACACAGAACTAAGGCTTCATGTACACAAAACGTTTTTACAACCTCTCCTGAACGATTTAACTTGACAGATAGTAACCCACATTTAAAAACGTCAGTTTTGCCGCATTTAGAATCGTTTTAAAAAGTATCCCCCCACCAAAATAGCCAAAAATGAAAAACGCCTGTAAACGAAACACGGCTAAACGCGAGTTACCGCGTTTATAAGCGCTTGAAATGCCTCTAAACTCAGCGCCTGAACCCATTTTTTTTGCTATCCAAAAAAGCCTTTAAACTCAACTGCCTAGAAACGACCCTGTGTACATGTACTGATAAGATAACATAGAGGAGAGTTCAGGAGCAGTTAATAAATGATAAATGCCCAACTGCTCCTAAACGTCCGTTTACCAGCAGCAGTGTACATGAGGCCTAAATAGACAACATGGTCTGTGCCACAATCTATATATAGTGTTATATGTTGAACTTTTTATCCTTTATAAATGAAAATAAATGAAATAAAACATTTTGTAGCCTGATGGATGCGACAATATTTACATTCTTTGACCCAATCTATAGGAGGCATTATAAGAAAGCCAAGTTTTGTTTACGTTCGGTGTGTTGCCCCTCCCCCATACCATGCCTTAGCAGCAATATATTCAAAAAAAGCGACAGTTATTTGTTAGTTGAAATTTGGTGTAAATGAACATTTGGCATATTTTTTGATTTCAGCAACTTCTCATATTAAAAAGACACCTTATAAGCTTAATTCACAAAGCTAACACTCAAGGACACGGATGTTTATTTGATATATAAAACATTACATTTATTTTTCCATGCAGTTGAATTTGAATGGTAAACTCATGTGATCCCAATAAAGACAATTATTTAGGTGTTACAGCTTTGTGAATTGATCCCCATTATTATTGCTGACAGTTACTGTGTATAGCCATTTGTATAACATGGTACTGGGATCATTTGAACAGAGCTGTTTGTTCAAAACAATAGCTAAAAATAGCAGCCAATCAGCTCTGCTCCCTTGGGTCATGTGACCACTGTGTGATGTCATAGTGAGGCCAAAGCTAGGACAGCCGGTAACTGCAGGCAGACAGGCAGTTTACTCAAGATCTTGTAGTGAACAGTGCTGCTTTATATTGCTGAAGCCGCAATCTTTATTATTGTATTTTTATCTGCATTTAAGTGCTCTAATTATTAAATTTATCATCGATTGACCACCGCTGAAAAAAGTAAGTAACTTCATCCATATATTTCCATATTCTGAACAAGTAGTAAAACATTTTTTTCTCATTCACCTCTACCTATAAGTATTGTGTAGAAACATTCACAACACAGGCAGTGAAATGTCAGCTCCTCTCCCTATTGTTTTCTATAGAGAGCAGAATCTTGGCTGCCTTCCAGCCCTCTAATAGAAACACATAGCAGGCGCTGCCCCCTAATGGAAAAAAAGTATCAGGTGCTTTTATATAATTTCATAATGTGCCCGAAGTCAGTGGGTTTGATTTACTAAAACTGGAGAGCGCAAAATAATGTTCTGAGATGTGTCAGCAAAGAGGAAGAGTGGTGCAGACAACCTACTTGTAGCTTACATAACTCACACCGAATGAAACAGACAACATGATCTGTGCCACAATCTATATTGTGTTATGTTTTAACTCCTCATTCGTTATCAATGAAATAAAACATTTTGTAGTCTGATGGATGCGACAATATTTACATGTTCTATGAGAAAGTCATGTTTTGTTTATGTTAGGTGTGTTGTCCATCCCCCATACCATGTCTTAGCAGCAATATATTCAAAAAAAAAAGTGACAGTTATTTTCAATTTAGATTTAAAAATAAATAAATTTGAAAATCATGGCTAAAGGATGGGCACTGAGTATGCCAGGCAGCTGCCTAGCAACAGCCCCCCCCCCCCCCCCCCAAGCAATACATTCCAAGAAATTGACAGTTATTTGTGAGTTGAGATTTGAAAGACTTTAAAAATTATGGCTAAAGTAGGAGGATCGACACCTTAATAGGATAGACAGCTGCTGCCTAGCAACCCCCCCACCCCCTGAAAAGACTGGTGTAAATGAACATTTGGTATATTTATTGATTTCAGCAACTTCCCATATTAAAATGACACCCTATAAGCTTAATTCACAAAGCTAACACTCAAGGACACGGATGTTTATTTGATATATAAAACGTTACATTTATTTTTCCATGCAGTTGAATTTGAATATTGAACTCATGTGATGTAATCCCAATAAAGATAATTATCCAGGTGTTAGAGCTTTGTGAATTGATCCCTATTCATTTTGCTGACAGTTACAAATACAATCCCTGTGTAAAACATATTATTGGGATCATTAGAACCAATCAGCTCTGCTCTCTTGGGTCATGTGACCACTGTGTGATGTCATAGTGAGGCCAAAGCTAGGACAGCCGGTAACTGCAGGCAGACAGCCAGTTTACTCAGGATCTTGTAGTGAACAGTGCTGCTTTGCATTGCTGAAGCCGCAGTCTTTATTATTGTATTTTTATCTGCATTTAAGTGCTATAATTATTACATTTATCATCGCTTGACCACAGCTGAAACAAGTAAGTAACTTCATCCATATATTTCCATATTCTGAACAAGCAGTATTTTTTTTACTCATTCACCTCAACCTTTTTTTTTTTTTTTCCAACAAAAGAACACCATTATAACCATTTATTTTTTTATTTTACAGGTTTTACAGCTATGAACAATCTACGAAAATCACTCACCTCCTCTTATCTTCGCCACACTATTCAGTGTCTGTCATCCTCTATGATGGAAGAGGATAAGGAGGTTAAAAAGGATACGGAAGGCATCAAAAAAATGAAAGAGCTATTTTTCAAAGACAACGAAGATGCCATTGTAAAAATAAGGTCTGTCGTCGGGAGCGGACACGCCAGACAGCTTTCCAAGGATTTGCTTGGCACAAAAATTCCATCCGTTCGTGTCAGCCAAAAGGAATCCCATTTCTTGGGTGCCTTGGATATCGCTTTGCTGCTAAATGACCTAAAGGGTGACGTTTATGCTAAAATGAACGCCATCCAAAAGCTAAAAGAGGAGATAAATACCTGGGACCAGAAAATATCAACTTTTGTGAGTGGCAAACAGATACTAGAAAAGCTTGTGTGCCGATACCCTAAACTGAAGCCAGAGAACAGATCTCTCATTGAAGAGGGCATGTTCGTAGACAGGCGACACATGCTTGAGCTGCAGAAGAAGAAGCAGATAATGGATCCCTATCAGCACTTCTTCTATTACTTACAGACCCAACCAAAGTACTTGTCCAAGCTTATCTGTCAGATGTCGGAACGTGACTATACCACTCTTACAGAAGGGCTTCTCCCCAGACTGTACAATAAGGCCTCAACGCCACGAGAAGAATATCATCTTGTGAAGCTTTTGGAAAATGCTATTCAGTATGAGGTCAAGCAAAAGTGTACCAATATCAAGGATATATTGGAAGAAAAATTGATGAGCATTAAGACAGCCTTTAGCTTTTACAGGCAGGCTGCAAAATGCAAAGTCCTCCACAAGAATCTCACTCCAGTGGTAAAGGAGATCGTTCAGTTACAATACTGGTTAATTGAGAAACCTTTAAACATACCTTACATGGCAGGCCGAGTCTTACGCTCAGTATTCTCAGATGTGCACAGTATACCTTATGGAATTAGGTATGTGGCAAAAGTCTTAAGACAAGCCCTGCACAAAAAGTTCCCCCAGGCAACTGAAGATGAAGTCCTGGAGACTCTTGGCTTTTTCATGTACCAGTATTTGCAGCCAATCATAGTTCTTCCAGGTGAAGCTGGCATATTTGAAACCAAAGTGGAAGCAGATTCAGGGCAAAAAGAGAACCTCATGGTCGTGGCTGCGCTTGTCGGTCACACCATGAGTAACATTCTCTTCCCCATGGAAAATGCAAATGCCGTCATAAAAAATAACTATGTGGTAAAAGACTACCCACATTTCAAGAGAATGTTTGAGGATGTTTTTAAAATTCCAGAACCAGAGGAGCAATTTGGCTTCAATGAATATTCTGACTTTATTTCTCTGATGAAGCCAAAGTTAAAGCTCCCTGTAACAGAAATTGTAGGCACACTGAAGCTGCTTTTAAAATATAAAAAAGTGGTCTTCCCGAACCAAAAGGACATCCTTAATAGCATTGTCAAGTCTCTTAGACCAGTTCCTCGTATTAAAGAGCTTCTTTTTGGTGAGGACGCAGTTGCTGCTCACAGAGGTGAGGATGTGAGGAAAATTGAAGCCTACCTCACCTTAGGCAGCAAATATATTCCACATAAAGAAAGGCATTTGACAAAATTTGCTGAAATAACGAAGCTCAGACAGGCAGTGGATGCCCTCAGCGCCAGATCCACATACTACCAGGACCAGATAGATCAGTACCGGAGGTTCTGGAACAGCTGCCTTGAAAACTTAATAAGCCAAAAGTCATCCAATACTGGTATGACCATGAACGAAAAAGGGAACACAAAAACGCAGAAGGAGACAGAGAAGAAAGATGAGGTTAAGATATCGGGGCTGAAGGAGGAGAGGAATGAGGAGGAGAAGCAAAATAGGAAGAAGTGGACCTGGCTTCGTAAACTGGTCCGCCCAAAGTCATCCAATACTGGTATGACCATGAGGGAAAAAGGGAACACAGATATGCAGAAGGACACAGAGAAGCAACATGATATTAAGATATCGGAGCTGAAGGTGGAGAGGAACAAGGAGAAGCAAAATAGGAAGAAGTGGACCTGGCTTCGTAAACTGGTCAGCCCAAAGTCATCCACTAACGTCAGAAAGATAAAATATACTGCAGCAAAACTGCAGAACAAAGGTGTCATTACTGGCACCACAGGTAAGGAGACCAAGAAGCTGATGAGAGAATGGCTGACGATAGAAATTGAAGCGGATCACCAAATTAAAGTTAGCATTGGCGAAAGGTCTGTTCTTATTCACATTGCTGACATCGTAAAGCATCATTATACCAGACCACCAACCATGGAGATATTCTGCTATCATGTTAATGCCAGCATGTTGTTATTTTTGGTGTACAGCAAGCTGTATGTCAGACCAAACAACGCATAACTCACTGTAGCATCTGTGATTTACACTGGAGGGATTTCATCGAGGGCATTACACCTGGGGGATTACACTGGAAGATTACACCAGAGGGATCCAGGGGAGGATCCCACTGGGAGGATTAAAATGGAGGGGGGGATACACTTTGGGGGATTCACAATGGAGGGATTACACTTGGGGGATTCACAAAAGGGGGATTTAAACTGCGGGGATTTCATTGGGAGAATTACACTGGGGGGGGATTTACACTGGAGGGATTTCATTGGGGGCATTACACTGAGGATTATACTGAAGGGATTTCTTTGGGGGCATTACACTTGGGGGATTACACTGATTGGGGGGGGATTTACACTGGGAGATTACACGAGAGGGATTAAGGGGAGGATCCTACTGGGAGAATTTACACATGGAGGGGGGATAAACTCTGGGGGATTCACACTGGAAGGATTACACTTGGGGGATTCACAAAAGGGGGATTTACACTGGAGGGATTTCATTGGGGGCATTACACTTGGGGGATCACACTGTGAGGATTACACTAAAGGGATTTCTTTGGGGGGATTACACTTGGGGGATTACACTGGGAGATTACACCAGAGGGATCCAGGGGAGGATCCCACTGGGAGGATTTACATGAAGGGGGGATACATTCTGGGGGATTCAGACTGGAGGGATTACACTTGGGGGAATTAACACTGGAGGGATCACGCTGTCCATTACACTGGGAGATTACACAAGAGGGATCCAGGGGAGGATCTCACTGGGAGGAGTTACATGAAGGGGGGGATACACTCTGAGGGATTCACACTGGATGGATTACACTTGGGGGATTCACAAAAGGGGGATTTACACTGGAGGGATTACACTTGGGGGATTCACAAAAGGGGGATTTACACTGGAGGGATTTCATTGGGGGCATTACACTTGGGGGGATTTAGACTAGGAGATTACACCAAAGGGGGACAGTGGGATAGCACTGGGAGGATTTACATGGAGTGCGGGGGGATTTACACTGGAGAGATTACACTTGGGTGGGATTTACACTGGAGGGACTTCATTGGGGGCATTACACTTGGGGGATTAGATTACACCAGGAGGATCGGAGGGGGGGTTTACATGAAGCGGGGTAAGATACACTGTAGTGGATTCACATTGGAGAGATTTCATTGGGGGCATTGCACTGTGAGGATTACACAGGGGGTGGGAGGGAATACACTGCAGGGGATTTACACTTGGGGGATTCACAAAAGGGAGGTTACTTTGGGGGGGGGGATTTACACTGGAGGGATTTCATTGGGGACATTACACTGAGGATTACATGGGGGGGATACACTGCAGAGGATTTACACTTGGGGATTCACAAAAGGGGGGTTACACTGGAGGGATTTCATTGGGGGATTACACTGAAGGGATTTCATTGGGGGATTACACTGAAGGGATTTCATTGGGGGCATTACACTTGGGGGATTACACTGGGAGGGATTTAGACTAGGAGATTACGGGAGGATTTACATGGAGGGGGGGATTTACACTGGAGAGATTACACTTGGGGGTTTCACAAAAGGGGGGTTACACTGGAGGGATTTCAGGATTTCATTGGGGGCATTACACTGTGAGGATTACACGGGGGGGGGGGGGGGGGACACTGCAGGGGATTTACAGTGGGGGATAACATGTTTTGAAGGAATTTGCCTGTGAGAGACAGTCTTGACTCATTATTTTAATTAGCATTTTAGTCTTACCATTGTGAATTAAGAATTTATTTGTACAGTATACATAATTCTCAATCATACAGTACAGGACACAGGCTCTATAGTTTCATATGGGAATGAAGGACAGCTAATAGCAAAAGTGTGTAGACATACTTCAAAGAGAATTATACAGAAAAAATTATTTGTTAAACCCACAAGTGCTTTTTTTTACCACTACTATTCCTTTATATTGGCTATGGAAATGTACAAATGCAGCAATTTGGGAATTGGATGAAAGATTTAGCACTGGGAAACACTTTTTGAAAGACAAAAAGTGAATTTTATATACAACTCTATAGATCAGACCAAAATGAGGAGGAAAGCGGGACAGAGGGACTTTTTTTCCAAATCAGGGACAGTTGGGAGCTATGTAGTTTTACCCAGGGACGTGTGGTGAGGTCAGTGGCTGGTGAGGCACTGGCTAGTATCAGAGCCAGATACACACAGGTTACATACGCCGCGAGCGTTAGAGCGAGAGCAATAATTCTATCACTAGCCCTCTGTAATTCTAAACATGTAACCTGTCAACATTTTTAAAGCTTTGCCTATGGAGATTTTTAAGTACTGAAGTTTGGCGCCTTTCCACAAGTGTGCGCAATTTTAAAGCGTGACAAGTTGGGGATCTATTTACTTGGCGTAACATCATCTTTCACATTATACCAAAAAATAAATTAAAAAAAAAATCGGGCTAACTTGGGCTAAGTTTAGTGCAAATACAGTGTTACATAAAAAGTTGCAATGTGTCAGGTACCTTTTCCGAGGCCAAGATGCTGAGAGAGGCTCCCCTTGTGGCTAAGCGCAGTATACCCCTGAAGGTGGTACAGGGGGTATAGGGCTCAAAGAAGCACGGGTTGCCAGCAGGTTGAGAAGGCTTGAGCTGATGATCACTTGCGGACTTTGCTTGAGAAGACGACAAGGAGTAATCCGGACACTAGTAAAAGCCTGGCTGAGGGTAGAACACAGGAGAGCAGATTGGAGGCCAGCTGAGGGTCAATCACAGGTAAGTGATAAGCCAAGCCGGGGGTCAAACACTGGCAATCAGGCAGGTGCAAGTATAGCAAAGTCCATGAGCCAGGCCGGGAGGGTCAAACACTGGAAGGGAGATCAGAGCAGGTCAGGAGGCAAGCCAAGGTCACAACAGGAATGACTTGAAAGTATAACACAGGAACAGGGAAAAGCTGAAGATAATCCAGCAACTTGGGTCAGACAAAGGCAGCCTTTTATAGGCCAGCAGGAGGAACCATCTATCACATGATGCGCCTATGGCACCCATTTCTTCTACTGGCAAGATTGCCAGTACTTCTACGGCCTATTCTCTGAACACTATTTCTCGGACACAATGACAGCCATTTTATTCCCTGGGGTGTCTGCTAAAAACATATATATATATATATATATATATATATATATATAATGTTTGGGGGTTCTGAGTAATTTTCTAGCAAAAAAATGATGATTTTTACATGTAGGAGAGAAGTGTGAGAATTGGCCTGGGTGGCAAGGGGTTAATTACCATAAGTAATATACAAATAATTATAATATATATTTTTTTTAAGGTAATTTACTATATTTTCAAAAACTGTACTCAAGCAGGTGTCTTAACGGACAAATTACTGAAGTTGGAAGTTATAACTTCAAACCAGTAATTTCACAGTAAATAGATAAATAATAAATTATCTTATAACATATAGCATAATAATATATGATTTAGCTTGATTATAACAGTACCTTTTCAGCAGCAGAAGATTCTCATTCTCCATCTTAACTCTGAGAAAAATATGGAATTATGGGTAAATCTTCTACCCATAAACATGTTTTTTCCTTCTAATTAACCCCTTCCCGACCGCGATGTACGTCGGCAGAATGGCACAGGTGAGCAAAGGGGCTCACCCTCCCTGTGCCCGCGGCAGTCGGGTTCATTAAAGGAGCAATCAGTCTCCAGGGCGAGACCAATGATTTATGGTCTGGCCCTGGCGATCGCTCCCAACGAATGAAAACCTTCCCCTGCCTGTGTAAGTGTAAACACCAGCAGAAGGAAGTGATGTCATCCCTCCTCGTGGAGTCTTTCGGATTCCAGTGAGAGAGAGGAGACATCTAAAACGTGAGTTACACCAACAGCACACTAACACCAGCACACATAGGTACACGGCAAGATATGACGGCTTTTCCGATGGGATTCCGCTCAAGTTTGCCTTGCATACACACGGTCGCGCAAAAGTTTGCTGAAATTACATCCGTCAAGAACGCGGTGACGAACAACACTACGACCAGCCGAGAAAATGAAGTTCAATGCTTCCGAGCATGCATCGAATTGTTTCCGGGCATGCGTAGGAATTTTGCGCATCGGAATTGCCACAGACGATCGCATTTCCGAATAGGAACTTTTCCCGACCGAAAAATTGAGAGCATGCTCTCAATCTTTTGCTGGCTGGAATTCGGCCAGCAAAAAAAGATGGAGCATACACACGGTCGCATTTTCCGATGAAAAATTCTCATCGATCTTTTGCGGCCCGAAATTCCGATCGTGTGTGCGCGGCATAACAGTTTTTTTGGTAGAGTTTGAATCAGTCTCTAACAGTCAGGAGCTTTTTTACCTGTGAGTTTCACTAGTGTACCAGTAAATTTAGAAACCAAAATGTCAAATCGAAGGTACACTAGCGAAGAGGCCTACACGTTTCTGAGCATGACAGATAGTGATGAGGAAGTCACTCATTTGTCAGATTCAGGCTCAGAATACGAACCTGTGGACAACAGATAGCTCTGACAACGGAGTTGTGGTCCCTGCCAAGGTTAGGGGTACCAGACCCTGATCTTCTTCTGCTGTCATTGAGGTGCAAAAACTGCAGGTCCCTCGTATGGAGCAGAAAGCCAGTACTAGCGCCGCTATTCCTTATGGTGAACTGACAAGCACCAGCAGCCTAGTACACCCTGGTTGTAGATCCAGCACTGCAGTATCACGTGGTGACGTGGCGAGTGCCATATTTGCAGTTCAAGCTGGCGAGGTGGCAAGCACGAGTAGTGTCCCGCTGCCACCAAGAAGAAGACAAACACTGGCCCGTCGAGCCCATAGTGCCCTTCCTGCTGCATTTGCCAATCCTAATTGGGAACCCACCACTTCTGCAGCACCCATACCTTCCCCCATTCACTGGCCAACCCAGAATTTGGGAGGAAACAGTTGAATTTACGTCACTTGATTTTTATTCGCTGTTTTTCACCGAAGATCTCTATAGATCTATTGTTGACCAAAGCAATTTGTATGCTGGTCAATTCATCGCCGCTACACCCCAGCTTACCCTTGCCAGAGAATGGAAACCAATTACAGTTTTCGAATTTAAGACCTTTCTGGGCCTATCCCTCCTCATGGGTGTAACTAAAAAGAGTGAGTTGCGGTCATATTAGTCCACTGACCCAATTCACCATACGCCCGTGTTCTCTGCTTCCATGCCAGGGCACGATACGAGCAGATCTTGCGGTTCATGCACTTCAATGACAATGAACTCTGTCGTCCTCGGGGTGACCCTGGATACAATTGGCTAAAATTTGGCCCCTCGTAAACCACTGTGGGGCAGCACAGTAGTGTAGTGGGTAGCACTCTCACCTAGCAGTAAAAAGGGTCGCTGGTTCGAATCCCAACCACTTGCTTGGAGTTGCATGTTCTCCCTGTGCCTGCATGGGTTTCCTCCGGGTACTCCGGTTTCCTCCCACACTCCAAAGACATGCTGGTAGGTTAATTGGCTTCTGTCCAAAATTGACCCTAGTTTATAAATGTGAATTTGGGACCTTGGATTGTGGGCTCCTTGAGGGTAGGGAGTGATGAGTGTGGAGTGCTGCGTAAATTGACGGCTCTATATGGGTACCTTAAATAAATAATGATATAATAGATGAGTATCTTAATGAGACACAATTTACAGGGATAGGGACAATTGTAGACACTCACTCAGATTGAATTGGATGGACTGGTGTCTTTATTCAACCTTACTATGTAACCACTCCAACCAACATTTTGCAGCCTTGTTTACTCCCCATCAAGTTGTCTGCGTTAATGAGTCCCCGATTAAGTTTTCTGGCCGCTTGTCTTTCAAACAGTATCTTCCCAGCAAGCGTGCCAGATACGGGGTCAAGATGTATAAGCTCTGTGACAGGGCCACAGGCTACACATATATAAATCTATAAGAACTAGTGCGCAAAAAAACACAATGCGAACAAAGAACTCAGAGACTGACGGTAAAATACCGATAGAGAGCCGCCAACACAGATGGGTCCACCCAGCTCCCCCAGGACAAAATATTAAATAGAAATATGTGGCGCTACTCCATCAATCAGTATCAAACAGATAATCCGAAATCACAATTATACTCATCTATGGTATAGGATGAAGTTGGTAGAGTGAGCTCCACCACATGTAATCAATGCTAAAAAAATATAACTTTAGGAAAGATGTCACCATACAGGAGTTGATCAAAGAAGAGATCAGTTCTATAGGGTGGAGATGGGTAAGTGAATATCAATAATTAGAATACTCAATAAAATATAGACTGTCTCAGTGCTCAGAAAAATAAATATAGACTATATAAGCCACCTCACATCAAGTGACAAATAAAAAATAGACCTGTGAATAAAATGAACTAGCTTCCCAAAGTAGCTGAACAACAAAAATCCTTAATCATAAACGAAGTTAAACAATGTAACACAAGTGCCAGCTGAAGATCAAATATTTTCTAGTGCTGATATCAAAATAAGTGAATCTTATAAGTGAACCAATATATGAATATAATAGACTAATATAAAGTGCAAAAAAATTCCTAAGGTCAGAAAAAATTTTTTTTTCATATAATCCACAATATAGTAATGCAGTCATAACATAATAAACATTCTGGTGTATTATAGATAAATAATTAATAAAAGTATAAAAAATAGAATACAATAGGACAGATAATCCCACAACAGAGATGCTGTCCCAAATAGTGACAATAGTGCAGTATAGTCCATACAAAAAGTGCAATTGTGATGGGTGATTTCCACAGATAACAGTCTTTGAATAAAGTGCAAAATGTGCAGTGACTGATGTTTTTCTTCTATGCACGTTTTAGTGCATCTCCCAACTGTTTCCCCCAGCCTCTCACCTCCAGCAGCGGCCCCCAATGGGCCAAGTAGAGCGGGTAGATTTTCTAGGAGAGGATGTATCTCATGAAGCGCCTCCTTAACATCAATGAGTCTGTCTCTCTGCAACTCCTCCCGCAGCTCCCAGCAATCTCAGCAATCCCAGCAGTTATTTAGGAACAAAGGAGAGGTCTCATGGTGCAGTAATTCGATACAAATTTATTGAAAAAAATAGAGTAACTTACATCTAAAAACCCAGGGTAGGAGGAGTCAGGTGCCAACGCTTCTCGGGGACGGCCGAACCCGGAAGCTCTACACATCCACTGTTCGCTGTGTTTTTAGATGTAAGTTACTCTATTTTTTTCAATAAATTTGTATCGAATTACTGCACCATGAGACCTCTCCTTTGTTCCTAAATAACTGCTGGGATTGCTGAGATTGCTGGGAGCTGCGGGAGGAGTTGCAGAGAGACAGACTCATTGATGTTAAGGAGGCGCTTCATGAGATACATCCTCTCCTAGAAAATCTACCCGCTCTACTTGGCCCATTGGGGGCCGCTGCTGGAGGTGAGAGGCTGGGGGAAACAGTTGGGAGATGCACTAAAACGTGCATAGAAGAAAAACATCAGTCACTGCACATTTTGCACTTTATTCAAAGACTGTTATCTGTGGAAATCACCCATCACAATTGCACTTTTTGTATGGACTATACTGCACTATTGTCACTATTTGGGACAGCATCTCTGTTGTGGGATTATCTGTCCTATTGTATTCTATTTTTTATACTTTTATTAATTATTTATCTATAATACACCAGAATGTTTATTATGTTATGACTGCATTACTATATTGTGGATTATATGGAAAAAAAAAAAATTTTTTCTGACCTTAGGAATTTTTTTGCACTTTATATTAGTCTATTATATTCATATATTGGTTCACTTATAAGATTCACTTATTTTGATATCAGCACTAGAAAATATTTGATCTTCAGCTGGCACTTGTGTTACATTGTTTAACTTTGTTTATGATTAAGGATTTTTGTTGTTCAGCTACTTTGGGAAGCTAGTTCATTTTATTCACAGGTCTATTTTTTATTTGTCACTTGATGTGAGGTGGCTTATATAGTCTATATTTATTTATTTTTCTGAGCACTGAGACAGTCTATATTTTATTGAGTATTCTAATTATTGATATTCACTTACCCATCTCCACCCTATAGAACTGATCTCTTCTTTGATCAACTCCTGTATGGTGACATCTTTCCTAAAGTTATATTTTTTAGCATTGATTACAAGTGGTGGAGCTCACTCTACCAACTTCATCCTATACCATAGATGAGGCTACACATATACTTTTATGGTTTACAAGGGAAAAAGATAGTCACGTAGAGCCGGAGAACTGCCCAGACTACATAGGGAGCGCTGGTAAGATTGTGTGGGACCTGGTGTCACCCTTATTCGGAAAGGGGTACCACTTGCATGTGTACAATTATTACACGAGCGTGCCACTTTTTAGTCACTTGTTTGATCAACAAATTGGAGCATGTGGCATAGTGCGATCTAATCGCCGAGGCTTTCCCCAGCAGCTTGTAGATTCCAGTCTTAGGCCGGGGGAGAGCCTGCTTGAAGTGTAATAACTTGCTCGCTGTGAAGTGGAGGGATAAAAAGGTTTTCGTTCTTTCCTCCCTTCAAGCAGACACAACAGTCCAAATTCCTACGGCGACTGCTGTTGTGGAGAAACCCCTCTGTGTCCACGAAAATAACCTTAATATGGGAGGGCTGGACCTCAATAACCAGTTGTTGGCGCCGTACCTAATTGTCCATAAAGCCAGACACTGGTACAAAAAAAGTGTCTGTTTATTTATTTCAATTTGCTTTGCTGAACGCTCATGTGCTATACAGAGCTTCAGGATGAACTGGATCCTTCCTTAAATTCCAGGAAGAGATCGTCAGAGCCCTTCTGTTTCCAGACAGTGCTTTGGCACAACTTCCCACCGCAAATGCAGTAAGCCGGCTGCATGAGAGGCCTTTTGCGTATGTCCTCCCTGGTACCCCTACCCAACGAGCCCCCTACCCAATGTCGTGTCTGTAGAAAGCGCGGATATAGGCGTGACACTCGCTATTTTTGTCCATCCTGTCCTGACCATCCTGGTCTTTGCATTGGTGAATGTTTTGAGCGCTACCATGCACTAGTGGAGTTTTAGTGTAGGGTACAGCCCTGCACAGACTAGGACACACTTACACAGGGTCTCCAAAGATGCCATCGCATTATGGGAGACCCGAACCTGGAACCGTTACAGTTACAACCACTACAAGCGTTAGTTACAAGAAAAAAAGTGTAAAAAAAAATAAAATAAACTAAAAAGAATTTAAAAAATAAACAAAAATAATATAAAATAATAAACCAAAAATAGTTGTCATCTTATTGTTCTCTCTCTCTCTATTGTTCTGCTCTTTTTTACTGTATTCTACAAAGCAATGTTTTATTGTTACTATGTTTTATCATGTATGTAATTCTTTTATACTTTACTGTTTACTGTGTTTTATTGTTAACCATTTTTTTGTTTTCAAGTACGCCATTTAGCTGCAGCACGGGTTTATTTATCTTGACAGCAACAGCGCTTGCTCCCACGATATGTAAAGTCGTGACTCCAGCGCGGTCGGAGGTGATTTCACCACCACAGTAAAAAAAAAAAAGAAGAGCATATGTGCCGAAGCATGGGGGCAGGGGTGGAGGATCGATTTGCTCCTCACATTAGGGGCGGATGCCCCCATGCTTTGGCATATATTTTTTAGGCACAGATTACGTTAAACAAGGTTTTATTTTTACTATGTTTTATTGTATTTGCTTTGCAGGTGTGATAAGTCTTATGCCGCATACACACGACCGATTTTGCCGTCGTAATGAACTACGATGGTTTCTCCGAAAGAACTCTGACGTAATTCCATTCAAGCGGTCTTGCCTACACACGGTCAACCCAAAGTCCGACCGTCCAGAAGGCGGTGATGTACAGCACTTACGACGGGACTAGAAAAAGGAAGTTCAATAGCTTCCGTCTCGTACTTGCTTCAGAGCATGCGTCTTTTTTGGTCCGTCGGATCAGCATACAGAAATATACGGAAATATTTAGAACATGTTCCATTTCTAGGCCCATCACAATTTTTGAAAAAAAAAAAAAGTCCGATGAGGCCTACACACGATCGGTATATAGGATGAAAAGCTTCCGTCGGACTTTTTCTGTCGGACATTCCGCTCATGTGTACGCGGCTTAACTGTTATACTGTAATGTTAACTTTGTTTTATTCTTAACCATCATTTGCTTAGCAGGTACGCCATTCAGCTGCAGCACTGATTTATGTATCTTGACAGCAACAGCGTTTGCTCCCACAATACATAAATCAGCGACTCCATCGCTGTAGGAGGTGATTTCACCACCACAGTTAAAAGAAAATGGTGCATGTATGCCCATCATTAGAAGTGGGTGGATGAAGGGCGGTATTATAATGGTGGGCATACCCACCGATCAGTCTTTTTTTTGTTCAGCCCACAGGCTGCATGAAAAAAATAACATTACAATGTATGCCCAACAAGGACCAGCAACGTACTAGTATGTTGCTGGAGTTTGAGTGGTTATACCAGAATGATGCCTGCAGGTTTAGGTATCATTCTTTTCAGCCGGCGGTCGGCTTTCATGTAAAAGCAATCCTAGCAGCTAATTAGCCTCTAGACTGCTTTTATAAGCAGTGGGAGGGAACATCCCCCCTCCCTCTTACATGGTTTTCTCCGGGTCTCCTGTCCCAACAGGGAACCCGAGAATGCAGCCGGAGGTTCCGCCAGCTGACCATAGAGCTGATCAGAGACCAGAACGGCTCCAATCATCTCTATGGCCTAAGAAACCAGAAGCTACGAGCATTTCATGACTTAGGTTTCCCCAGATATAAACAGCGCCACTGGGAATTTGGCAAAGCATTTTATCACACCGATCTTGGTGTGGTCAGATGCTTTGAGGGCAGAGGAGAGATCTAGGGTCTATTTACATTCCAAGATAACATAAAAATGATTTTAAAAAAAATTAAATGAACAGTTTAAAAATATAATAAAAAAAAAGGTAAAATAAATGATTAAAAAAATAAATAAAATAAATAATAATAAAAAAAGCACCCCTGTCCCCCCGTGCTCACACGCAAGGGCACAACGTAAGCGTCGGTCTGGTGTCATATGTAAACAGCAATTGCACCATGCATGTTAGGTATCACCACGAAGGTCAGATCGAGGGTAGTAATTTTAGCAGTAGACCTCCTCTGTAAATCTAAAATGGTAACCTGCAAAGGCTTTTAAAGGCTTTTAAAAACGTATGCAGTTTGTCGCCGCTGCACGTTTGTGCACAATTTTAAAGCATGTTGTGTTTGCTATCCATGTTCTCGGCATAAGATCATCTTTTTTATTTCAAACATTTGAGCAATATAGTGTGTTTTAGTGCATGAAAATAAAAAAGTGTGTTTTTTCCCCAAAAAAAAAAATCGCTGCACAAATACTGTCACAGTTCTGAAGGCCATAAAATGCCAAGATAGCACAAACCCCCCCCCCCCCCCCCCCAAATGACCCATTTTGGAAAGAAGACACTTCAAGCTTTTTGCTGAAAGGCATGCTGTGTCCATTGAATATTTGATATTTTGCCACAAGTTTCGGGAAAATTACGATTTTTTTTTTTCACACAAAGTTGTCACTAAATGATATATTGTTCAAACATGGCATGGTTATATGTGGAATTTCACCCCAAAATACATTCTGCTGCTTCTCCTGAGTATGGAGATACCACATGTGTGAGACTTTTTGGGAGCCTAGCCGCGTACAGGTCCCCAAAAAGTAAGCTCCGCCTACAGGCTTTCTAAAGGCATAAAATTATGATTTTACTCCTCACTACCTATCACAGTTACGGAGGCCCTGAAATGTCCAGATAGCACAACCCCCCCCCCCCTTTTTGAAAGTAGACACCCCAAGGTATTTGCTAAGAGGCATGGTGAGTATTTTGCAGATCTCATTTATTTTTGAAAATACAAAAAACATTTTTCTTTCTTTATTTTTTTTAATCTTCAAAACATTGTGACAAAAAGCAAGATCTGCAAAATACTCACCATACCTCTCAGCGAATACCTTGGGGTGTCTACTTTCCAAAATGGGGTCTTTTGGGGGGGGTCTTGTGCTATCTGGGCATTTCATGGCCTCTGAAACTGTGATGGGCAGTGAGGAGTGAAATCACCATTTTACGCCCTTAGAAAGCCTGAAGGCGGTGATTGCTTTTCAGGGTCCTGTATGCAGTTAGACTGCCAAAAAGTCCCACACATGTGGTATCCCTGTACTTAAGAGAAGCAGCAGAATGTATTTTGGGGTGTAATTCACCATATAACCATGCCATGTTTGAACAATATATCATTTAGTGACAATGTTGTGTAAAAAAAAAATTGTAATTTTCCTGCAGCTTGTGGCAAAATATAAAATATTCCATGGACTTAACATGCCTACCAGCAAATAGCTTGGGGTGTCTACTTTCCAAAATGGGGTCATTTGGGGGGGGGGGGGTTGTGCCATCTTGGCATTTTATGGCCTTCAAAACTGTGATAGGTAGTGAGGAGTGAAATCAAAAATTTACACCCTTAGAAAGCCTGAAGGCGGCGATTGGTTTTCGGGGCATGTACACAGCTAGGCTCCCAAAAGGTCTCACACATGAGGTATCCCCGTACTCAGGAGAAGCAGCTGAATGTATTTTGGGGTGTATTTCCACATATAACCATGGCATGTGTGAGCAATATATAATTTAGTGACAACTTTGTGTAATTTTATTTTATTTTTTCATTTTTCAATCACTTGTGACAAAAAAAAAAAAATATTCACTGGGCTCAACATGCCTCTCAACAATTTCCTTGGGGTGTCTACTTTCCAAAATGGGGTCATGGGGGGGTTGTACTGCCCTGCCATTTTAGCACCTCAAGAAATGAGATAGGCAGTCATAAACTAAAAGCTGCGTAAATTCCAGAAAATGTACCCTAGTTTGTAGACGCTATAACTTTTGCGCAAACCAATAAATATACGCTTATTGACTTTTTTTTTACCAAAGACATGTGGCTGAATACATTTTGGCCTAAATGTATGACTAAAATTGAGTTTATTAAAAAAATTTTATAACAAAAAGTAGAAAATATTTTTTTTCAAAATTTTCGGTCTTTATCTGTTTATATCGCAAAAAATAAAAACCGCAGAGGCAATCAAATACCATTAAAATAAAGCTCTATTTGTGCGGAAAAAATGCACAAATTTCGTTTGGGTACAGCATTGCATGACTGCGCAATTCAAAGTTAAAGCAACGCAGTGCCAAATTGTAAAAAGTGCTCTGCTCAGGAAGGAGTCTCTGACCATGTCCTTGTAACATCTCTGCAGTCTCTGACCATCTCCTGTATTATCTCTGCAGTCTCTGACCATCTCCTGTATTATCTCTGCAGTCTCTGACCATCTCCTGTCTCCATGTCTGCAGTCTCTGACCATCTCCTGTCTCCATGCCTGCAGTCTCTGGCCATCTCCTGTATCATGTCTGCAGTCTCTGACCGTCACCTGTATCATGTCTGCAGTCTGACCATCTCCTGTATCATGTCTGCAGTCTGACCATCTCCTGTATCATGTCTGCAGTCTCTGATCATCTCTTGTACCATGTCCGCAGTCTCTGATCATCTCTTGTACCATGTCCGAAGTCTCTGATCATCTCTTGTACCATGTCCGAAGTCTCTGATCATCTCTTGTACCATGTCCGCAGTCTCTGATCATCGCTTGTACCATGTCTGCAGTCTCTGATCATCTCTTGTACCATGTCCTCAGTCTCTAACCATCTCCCGTAGTGTGTCTTACACCTATACAACTCATACACTTCATATCACTCACACACAGCCTATGTAGGGTGTGTGTGTGTGTGTGAGAGAGTGATGTATGTGTGACATAGGCTGCATGTGAGTGACATTATACACACACACAGAAAATGTTCACACATATACTAATGTGTAGGTTGGGGGGGATATTGTCGCATTGCGTCACCTCCCTGAAATTAGTTTGCCACCTCCCTGAAATGTTTTTGCAGGTTGGGATGCCTATTACCTCACACCTCATTATATCACATCATACCTCAAGCCTTATTATACCTCATTGTACCTCACATAATACCTATACCTCACTGTACCTCACATACTGCATTAAACCTTATTATACCTCATTGTACCTTACATAATACCTCACTCCTCATTGTTCCTTGCATAATACCTCACACTTCATTATAACTCTTTGTACTTCACATAATACCTTGCACCTCATTGTACCTTGCATAATACCTCACACCTCAAATACTTCACACACCATTATACCTCATCGTACTTTGTATAATACGTCACATCTTATAATACTCCACATCGTATGTAACCCTCTTTAGTATACCTCCCACCTCAATATACTTCACATAATGTGATACCTCGCACCTTCTTATACCTCATAGTATATACAACCCTCTTTAGTACATCTCATATCTGATTATATCTCCAAAAATATAATACCTCACAGCTTATTATACACCACATTATAATTAACCTTCTAGAATATACATCACACCTCATTATACCTCATATATGATACCCTGGCTTACACCTTCTTAATTCTCCACATCGTATGTAACCCTCTTTGGTATACCTCACACCTTATTAGCCCTGGTTTACATATATGTGTGCATATTTGTGCATGCATTTTGCAGGCAGAGCAGCCCATTCATTTCACTGGGCTGTCTACCTGCAAGACACGTGGGGAAAGAAGTCCCTGACCCCAATATTCTATATGTTCCCCAACCATGGAGATTTGAACCTAGCCTTATACCTCATATATGCAACAAGCTTGTGGAGAGAAGATGTTGATATGTCAAGAACTATAAATTCCCCAAAAATCTAACGTCAATAAACTGAGATCCTTACTGTACAACACTTGAGAGGACCAAATACTTATAACAAAGAGTACACGATACAGATCGCAGTCGGCGGGATTTGAACCTGCATGAGGAAACCCCAATAGATTTGGAATCCCACGTCCAGTGCAGCATCTGTAACACTTCACCTCTAAGACTGAGAACTGAGCAATCAAAAACCACTGATCATTCAGTTCCTGGTCTTCAGTCTGTAGAGAGCCAGTGACTGTCAGTCACCGGCTCTCTGCTCTGCCCCTCCAGCGCTTACTGGAGCTACGGGCTGAGGAGGGGGCATGAGTGGCTGGCTCAGACTCTCAGTGGCCTGCTGAGAGGCTGAGCCAGCTGCCGGTCAGGCTTCTGGGCAGATCCCAAAAATATAGTCAGGATCTTTCCAGAGCCTGTCTTACAAAGTCTCAAGGATGGCATCATCCAGTCCTACCTTGTTGTTAGGACATAGCTAAGACCCTCCCAGCTGATTCAGACCCCTTCACATACAGTGGGGACAGAAAGTATTCAGATCTCCTTAAATTTTTCACTCTTCAGACCCTTTGCTGTGACACTCATATATTCAACTCAGGCGCTGTCCATTTCTTCTGATCATCCTTGAGATGGTTCTACACCTTCATTTGAGTCCTGCTTTGTTTGATTATACTGATTGGACTTGATTAGGAAAGCCACACACCTGGCTATATAAGACCTTACAGCTCACAGTGCATGTCAGAGCAAATGAGAATCATGAGGTCAAAGGAACTGCCCGAAGAGCTCAGAGACAGAATTGTGGCAAGGCACAGATCTGGCCAAGGTTACAAAAAAATTTCTGCTGCACTTAAGGTTCCTAAGAGCACAGTCGCCTCCATAATCCTCAAATGGAAGACGTTTGGGATGACCAGAACCCTTCCTAGACCTGCCGTCTGGCCAAACTGAGCTATCGGGGGAGAAGAGCCTTGGTGAGAGAGGTAAATAAGAACCCAAAGATCACTGTGGCTGACCTCCAGAGATGCAGTCGGAGATGGGAGAAAGTTGTAGAAAGTCAAACATCACTGCAGCCCTCCACCAGTTGGGGCTTCATGGCAGAGTGGCCGACGGAAGCCTCTCCTCAGTGCAAGACACATGAAAGCCTGCATGGAGTTTGCTAAAAAACACCTGAAGGACTCCAAGATGGTGAGAAATAAGATTCTCTGGTCTGATGAGACCAAGATAGAACTTTTTGGCCTTAATTCTAAGCGGTATATGTGGAGAAAACCAGGCACTGCTCATCACCTGTCCAATACAGTCCCAACAGTGAAGCATGGTGGAGGCAGCATCATGCTGTGGTGGTGTTTTTCAGCTGCAGGGACAGGACGACTGGATGCAATCGAGGGAAAGATAAATGCGGCCAAGTACAGGGATATCCTGGATGCAAACCTTCTCCAGATTGCTCAGGGCCACAGACTGAGCTGAAGGTTTACCTTCCAACAAGACAATGACCCTAAGCACACAGCTAAAATAATGAAGGAGTGGCTTCACAACAACCTGTGACTGTTCTTGAATGGCCCAGCCAGAGCCCTGACTTAAACCCAATTGAGCATCTCTGGAGAGACCTAAAAATGGCTGTCCACCAATGTTTACCATCCAACCTGACAGAACTGGAGAGGATATGCAAGGAGAAATGGCAGAGGATCCCCAAATCCAGGTGTGAAAAACTTGTTGCATCTTTCCCAAAAAGACTCATGGCTGTATTAGATCAAAAGGGTGCTTCTAATAAACACTGAGCAAAGGGTCTGAATACTTAGGACCATGTGATATTTCAGTTTTTCTTTTTTAATAAATTTGCAAAAAAGTCATCAATTCTGTGTTTTTCTGTCAATATGGGGTGCTGTGTGTACATTAATGAGGGCAAAAAATGAACTTAAATGATTTTAGCAAATGGCTGCAATATAACAAAGAGTGAAAAATTTAAGGGGGTCTGAATACTTTCCGTCCCCACTGTATGTTCTCTCTCATTGCACTAGCTCTAAATTCAGCGGTGGGGGAGATAATGGACCACACTTGCTGGAGTTTCAGAGCTCACTCCTGTCATTGTAGGGGTGAGCAGTAATGGCAGCTGAAAAAGGAAAACTAATGGATTGATTGTTTAGAAATGTCTAGTTGGGCCCTATGAGCTCCCCAATAACAGGGGCCTTGTTGTAATCTGATATCCATGCCCTTAAACTGCTGTCTAGAGGTCCTCACAATACGACTTTAGAGGGCCTGAGCACCGTCCTGAGCGTACAGGAAGCTTGTAAGACTCAAAAAGAGCAGATGTTCAAGACTTCCTCCACCTATCATCATCACTGACCAACATGTCCTATGAGTGTGTAGGCCGGTGGACTCTACTCTCTCCACTGCAGGTGGTGCTCGTCCGCAGCGACAATGCAGGTTGAGTAGGAGGTCAAGAGGAACCTAGTTCCTCTATGGTTTCCCTGGTCACAGAGAGGCAACATTCAACTGAATGCTGGCACCCATATGACTGATGGCCATCTTGGGTAAGGCAGAGTTTTTTAAGACCCTGGCTCCCAGATTTCTCTTGCTAAAGTAAGAACAGGTCACCCATCTTTCAGGGACAGTACTTAGCATCAGGGAGAGGTTCCAGATGAAAGTGCAGGGATATGTCATGCTACCTAGAAGCCTCCCCATTTAGGTACAGACTGGCCAGGCTACAGTTTGCCCCCTCGATACAGATGCTGTTGGCACACCCGAGATCCTCTGCTATTTTTCATCATTGCTATTATCTGTGAGTGTTCCCGGTCTGGTGCCTTCCCATCGACATTGTTGTGTATTGCCAAACTTTATCTTCAATACAGTTACGTTTTCTGCAACTGGATTCTGAGCGTCTTCTTCTGCCTCACAACACTGCACCTTCCCACAAGTGGATTGGGTGACCCTTGTATATTCAAAGAAAGACATTCTCATAACTGATTGGTGGCCTCACTGCCATAGCCTTGCAGTGGTACCTGGGTACTGCACTTCTGCTCTGGGGTGCCACAAGCGTACCCTCTATAGCCGTAGTGTGTGATGGACCATCTCCAGAGATCTGCAGCATCTCAGAATGATGGCCTCTAACATATATTATACCGTATAATTTTTTTTTATTTTGCTCAGAATTCTATTCCTCCTTCGACCACCAGCCCGAGGGCCAGTGGCGCAATGGATAATGCATCTGACTACGAATCAGAGGATTGTAGGTTCAACTCCTACCTGGCTCATCCTATGTGCTGTAATCATACAGCTAGGTGGAAGGAGGCGGAGCCTGGATGTCTTATCTGCACATGTAAAGTGCTGTATGACTCACTTAGCAATAAGAGGTCATGGAAATTGGGTTGAGCCTTTTATTTATTTGCTGAGAAGGAAGTTGGAAGAATTCAGTTTTTTTATATAGTTTCATAGTTGGTAAGGTTGAATAAAGACATCAGTCCATCTAGTTCAGGGATATGCAATTAGCAGACCTCCAGCTGTTGCAAAACTACAAGTCCCATCATGCTCTGCCTCTGGATGTCATGCTTGAGGCTGTCAGAGTCTTGCTATGCCTCATGGGACTTGTATTTCTGCAACAGCTGGAGGTCCACTAATTGCATATCCCTAATTTAGTTCCATCTATATAGGTGTGTGTGTCTGTGTTAATGTCAATACAGTTTCCCATATGCCTGTATATTGCATCAGCTAAGATGTATTTTGAAACTAGACACTTCCCACTGGCACCACCGATTGTGGAAGGGAGTTCCACATCCTTACTGCTCTAACAATAAACAGATATAGGAAGTGTAGCACGAATTTTGTGATTTAAAAAGTGTGACATGGACCTTTGGAACAGAGACCAGGAAGTGACACCATACACATCGCTTTCAGGTCCATTAACAGGAGGGCTGGTCTACAAACAGATATTCAGTAGAGCTCCCACCACCTTTCCCAGGGATGCCCACTAATACCACACAAAAGGGTGGTTCCCTCCCCCTGGTATAGGCACTATAAAGGAAAGCCCAAAAAAAAAAATGGGGTTAGGTAGGCTTAGTTGGTCCCCCTATAATAAAATAAATGCAGTGCATTATATCCTATCCTGCCTATTACCCCCTTTTTTCTGCCTTTCCTTTGTAGCATCTCTGTCAGGTTTGGGACCCTTTGGTGAGGTATTGGTGGTTTGGGTTGGCCAAGTATTGGAATGCAGTAAGAACTCCTATCGTATTATTGGGTTTAAATTGTTTGGCAAATATTTGCATTCCAAATAAGAAATGTATTTGCTGTCACAGACAAGGAATCAGCTATCACATAATACTACCCAGTGCCTGGCATAAGACCTGCAATTGTTCTATCATCAAAGTTTGTGGTGAGAGGCGGAAGGGTGTGTGTCCTCCCAAGGGGCGTACGGAGACCACAGCCGCTGCTGGCTTCCCATCTCTTTATATCCCCTGGCATGCACACCACTGAACACCTCTAAATGATATTAAAGCGTTTGTTAGCCCAACACTTCATATTCCTGATATGTGCCCGCTGTACCATGTACTTGTATGAGAAAGTCTCCTGTTCTCTTCGTATTGCTTCCTTTGTGTGAATTCCCTGGTGTTCCTGCCAGTCCTGCTTTCCTATTAAAAACTGACTTTCTAGGTATGCTGGGAACTCAGTGTACTCTCCTCCAATGATCATATTTGACCAGACACCCCCCCGCTAAACAGCCATTTACTGGGAAGCGCAGTGTGCTGCTGCTTCTCCTCCCCCCAGCTCGTATGCAGCTGGGAACATAGGGAATGTAATCACTTATAAGAAAGAGAACAAAAAAGGAATTTATAATGTTTTTTTAATATCTATACACAAATATTTTGCCTTTCATTTCTATTTTAAACTGAATGGGTTGTTTTATAATGTGATAGTTTACAGTTACTTTAACACAAGATTTTTGGTTGAAGATGTTTTAATACTTGTCCAATAAAAATGTTAATAAAATATATTTTTGGTGAAGATGTTTTAACATGTGGATTTTACAAGGTATTAAAAACCCAGTGAACTCTGCCTCCAACGCCATGTGTGCGTGACAAGGCATGCGAACGTAAATGACGCTCGCCGCCAAATGGGGGCATGTCTGCGCAAATGCTCCCAGTCGCATGTGCTGACTTACCACACAATAGCGAGCCGACGCTGTGGGCGTGGTTGCATGGCGCCGATGTGTAGGTGGCCCCACTCGTCCAGACAGGGCGGGGGGGGGACAGCAGGAGGTATGAAAACCTCCCTTATACACATTGCAGCTCCCAAGCCGGACGATAACCAACGCCACCAGCAGGGAACAGCACCAAGAACCTAGATCAGCCCATGGGAGATGTGGTACCTGAGTGTTGGACGAAATGGCTAAAAGGGCTACGGAATAGAATAATTGTATGTAATGAATAATTGGCTAATGGTGGCAGCAGACCAGGTTTGGACTACATAGGTGTCTTCCACCCGGGTTCAATAGACAAAAAGGAAAAGGTCTGTTGTCACCCGCAAACCACCTCCATCCCAATATATGCAACAAAAAACAGGAAATCACCCCAGGACTTTAAATGAGGTGAATGCAGTTAGCCAACAATTGGCAGAGTAAATGCAGTCTCATAATGTATTAAAATTCTCATGCAAACATAAACATGAATCACAGCCAAACCACTAAAATGATACATACAGTAAAAAATTTAATTACATGTATCATGGTATAAAATGTAAATTGCAAAGTGCACAGGCATGAAGAGTAACCCAACGCAAGACCATGCTCGCTTTATCAGGGGTAGATGCGAGTAGTACATCTGTAGGGGGTATAATGAACCAAATAAGTATCAACACAGAGATGGTATCGTGACAATTAGTAAAGAGGGTCCAAAACGCATGGCCCTATACTCACCGAAGGCTGGATCAGACTACCAAATGCTGAATACCAGAGGTGGCAGTAGCGTCCGGCTTGGGAGCTGAGGAGGCAGAGGAAAAACCAACCCAACGGAGCACAAACGGGGGGCAGACATGGCCAGGATGGGTGTGTGTGTGTCACCAAAGATCTCCCAGTATCCATTAATAATGTCAACTGAAACATAAATGCATATGTATCAATAGATGCTGTCATAACAGCATAAAAATAAAGTATGTATATGCAAGTGCAATCCCTCCTTTGTACTTGAAAAGCATTCAAAATGCCAAGATCGATGTTTTAGAATACTTTTGATTTTCAAAAAATGGCGCCATTAAGATATCGGAAGTGATATCATTATCCCCCTCTGCCCACTAACTGCCCAAGAAATTGCCAATCACTTCAAAAACCAGATTGATGCAATATGTGAGGACACCTCCACTGTGCGTACATCTTCCCCACCCAACATACCTTGCCTAACAGCACATTCATCACTCTCCTCTTTTGAACTGGCTACTACTGAAGAGGTTACAAAACTTCTCAGATGCCCACCTAACAAATTGTCCCCTGGATCCTGTTCCCTCACAACTACTACGGTCACCCTCTTATTCTATCCTATGCTCCCTCACTCACATCTTCAATCTCTCCCTCTCTAGTGGCACCTTCCCCTCCCATCTAAAACAAGTGCAGATCGCTCCCATACTTAAAAAGCCCTCACTGGACCCCACCAACCTGAACAACTTAAGACCCATCTCATTGCTCCCATTCACTTATAAAACTTCTAGAACACTTGGTCTACAACAATCTTAGCTCCTACCTCAGTGAAAAGAACCTTCTTGACCCCTTACAGTCTGGCTTTCGCTCACAGCACCCCATAGAAACTGCCTTACTAAAACTCACGAACGATTTATGAACTGCTAAAAACAACGGACACTACTCCATACTCCTACTACTTGACCTCTCTGCAGCCTTTGATACTGTTGACCACCCGCTCCTTCTCAATAAACTCCATTCCCTGGGCCTCCAAGTTTCTGCTCTATCCTAGCTCTCTGCCTACCTATCACAGCGCTCCTTTAGTATTACATACAACTCTGTCTCCTTCTCTCTATTGCCCCTTTCTGTGGGAGTCCCCCAAGGCTCTGTTTCTGCACCCCTTCACTTCTCTATCTACACCTCCTGCCTTGGTCACTTGATAGCCGCCCACGACTTCCAATACCACTTCTACTCCAATGACACCCAAATCTATCTGTCTACTCCTCACCTCGCTCCATCAGTCTTCTCTCGCATTACTAACTTACTGACTGACATATCAGCATAGATGTCGCACCACTTCCTTAAACTAAATCTCTCTAAAACTGAGCTTTTAATATTCCTCCACCCGCCCGTGCCCTCCTCCATGACTTTTCCATAAAAATCAACAATGCAACCATCAGTCCACCCCTCATGCCAGGGTACTAGTTGTAATCCTAGACTCTGACTTGTCCTTTCAGCCCCAAATCCAATCGTTTTAAAAGTTTGTAGAATTCACCTCTGTAACTGATCCAAAATTTGCCCCTTTTTAACAAAAGAAACCATCAAGCTCCTCATTCACTCCCTTGTTATCTCTCGCCTTGACTATTGCAACTCCCTTCTCATTGGCATGCCTCTCCATAGGCTATCCCCTCTTCAGAGTATCATGAATGCTGCTCCCAGACTTATCCACCTTACCAACCGCTCAGCGTCTGCCAACCCTCTCCTCCGATCCCTACACTGGCTCACAACTCTGCCCCAAGCTACATCACCAACCTTGTCTCCAAATATCACCCAAATCGTCCTCTCCGCTGCTCCCAAGACCTCCTACTCTCAAGCTCCCTCGTCTCCTCCTCCCATGCTTGTCTCCAGGATTTCTCCAGAGCCTTTCCCATCCTCTGGAACTCGCTACCTCAACCTGTCTGGCTATTCCCTACTCTTGCTACCTTCGGCCGATCACGGAAAACTCATCTCTTCAGCGAAGCCTATCACGCCGCCAACTAATCTTTTACCACTCCCATCAGCTCATTCCCCACAGTTACAACCTTGTAAGCTCTTCTGAGCAGGGCCCTCTCAATCCCCTTGTTTTTTTTTTTGTATTATAACTGTATTGTCTCTTTTATATTGTAAAGCTCTGCGTAAACTGTTGGCGCTATATAAATCCTGTATAATGATAATTGCTTCCGGGTTACCATAGTGGCTTTCCGGCTTTCTTCGGGTCTCCCACTAGCCGGCGGACATGTCAGCTATTAGCTCGGGTCTCTCAGTGGGACGGGAGAGCCTGAGCGAGCCACGGAAGGCTGCGGGAGGGAGGGGACGCCCCCTTACCCTGTTTGTAATAACTGAGCAGCAGGTTAGCTGCTCCGATAATTATTAAAAGAGAGCCGACCGTCGGCTCTAAAAAAACAAAAAAAAAAAAAAAAAAGTACTGGGGTGATGCCTGCAGCTGCATATCACCCCGGTACAACCACTTGAAGTCAAATGACATACTAGGTAAGTGATTTGGCTCCAAGTGATTAAAAATGTTTACATACATTGGAAATGTTCTTGGCATTTGGATTTAAACTGTCACAATAATGCTCTGAGATGTGCGAGCAAAGAGGAAGAGTGGTGTAGCCAACATATACTGTAGCTTACACCATTCACACAGAACTAAGGCTTCATGTACACAAAACGTTTTTACAACCTCTCCTGAACGATTTAACTTGACAGATAGAAACCCACATTTAAAAACGTCAGTTTTGCCGCATTTAGAATAGTTTTAAAAAATATCCCCCCCACCAAAATAGCCAAAAATGAAAAACGCCTGTAAACGAAACACGGCTAAACGCGAGTTACCGCGTTTATAAGCGCTTGAAATGCCTCTAAACTCAGCGCCTGAACCCATTTTTTTTGCTATCCAAAAAAGCCTTTAAACTCAACTGCCTAGAAACGACCCTGTGTACATGTACTGATAAGATAACAGAGGAGAGATCAGGAGCAGTTAATAAATGATAAATGCCCAACTGCTCCTAAACGTCCGTTTACCAGCAGCAGTGTACATGAGGCCTAAATAGACAACATGGTCTGTGCCACAATCTATATATAGTGTTATATGTTGAACTTTTTATCCTTTATAAATGAAAATAAATGAAATAAAACATTTTGTAGCCTGATGGATGCGACAATATTTACATTCTTTGACCCAATCTATAGGAGGCATTATAAGAAAGCCAAGTTTTGTTTATGTTCGGTGTGTTGCCCCTCCCCCATACCATGCCTTAGCAGCAATATATTCAAAAAAAGCGACAGTTATTTGTTAGTTGAAATTTGGTGTAAATGAACATTTGGCATATTTTTTGATTTCAGCAACTTCTCATATTAAAAAGACACCCTATAAGCTTAATTCACAAAGCTAACACTCAAGGACACGGATGTTTATTTGATATATAAAACATTACATTTATTTTTCCATGCAGTTGAATTTGAATGGTAAACTCATGTGATCCCAATAAAGACAATTATTTAGGTGTTACAGCTTTGTGAATTGATCCCCATTATTATTGCTGACAGTTACTGTGTATAGCCATTTGTATAACATGGTACTGGGATCATTTGAACAGAGCTGTTTGTTCAAAACAATAGCTAAAAATAGCAGCCAATCAGCTCTGCTCCCTTGGGTCATGTGACCACTGTGTGATGTCATAGTGAGGCCAAAGCTAGGACAGCCGGTAACTGCAGGCAGACAGGCAGTTTACTCAAGATCTTGTAGTGAACAGTGCTGCTTTATATTGCTGAAGCCGCAATCTTTATTATTGTATTTTTATCTGCATTTAAGTGCTCTAATTATTAAATTTATCATCGATTGACCACCGCTGAAAAAAGTAAGTAACTTCATCCATATATTTCCATATTCTGAACAAGTAGTAAAACATTTTTTTCTCATTCACCTCTACCTATAAGTATTGTGTAGAAACATTCACAACACAGGCAGTGAAATGTCAGCTCCTCTCCCTATTGTTTTCTATAGAGAGCAGAATCTTGGCTGCCTTCCAGCCCTCTAATAGAAACACATAGCAGGCGCTGCCCCCTAATGGAAAAAAGTATCAGGTGCTTTTATATAATTTCATAATGTGCCCGAAGTCAGTGGGTTTGATTTACTAAAACTGGAGAGCGCAAAATAATGTTCTGAGATGTGTCAGCAAAGAGGAAGAGTGGTGCAGACAACCTACTTGTAGCTTACATAACTCACACCGAATGAAACAGACAACATGATCTGTGCCACAATCTATATTGTGTTATGTTTTAACTCCTCATTCGTTATAAATGAAATAAAACATTTTGTAGTCTGATGGATGCGACAATATTTACATGTTCTATGAGAAAGTCATGTTTTGTTTATGTTAGGTGTGTTGTCCATCCCCATACCATGTCTTAGCAGCAATATATTTAAAAAAAAAAAAAGGTGACAGTTATTTTCAATTTAGATTTAAAAAAAAAAAATTTGAAAATCATGGCTAAAGGATGGGCACTGAGTATGCCAGGCAGCTGCCTAGCAACAGCCCCCCCCCCCCCCCCCCCAAGCAATACATTCCAAGAAATTGACAGTTATTTGTGAGTTGAGATTTGAAAGACTTTAAAAATTATGGCTAAAGTAGGAGGATCGACACCTGAGTATGCTAGACAGCTGCCTAGCAACCCCCCCACCCCCTGAAAAGACTGGTGTAAATGAACATTTGGTATATTTATTGATTTCAGCAACTTCCCATATTAAAATGACACCCTATAAGCTTAATTCACAAAGCTAACACACAAGGACACGGATGTTTATTTGATATATAAAACGTTACATTTATTTTTCCATGCAGTTGAATTTGAATATTGAACTCATGTGATGTAATCCCAATAAAGATAATTATCCAGGTGTTAGAGCTTTGTGAATTGATCCCTATTCATTTTGCTGACAGTTACAAATACAATCCCTGTGTAACACATATTATTGGGATCATTAGAACCAATCAGCTCTGCTCTCTTGGGTCATGTGACCACTGTGTGATGTCATAGTGAGGCCAAAGCTAGGACAGCCGGTAACTGCAGGCAGACAGCCAGTTTACTCAGGATCTTGTAGTGAACAGTGCTGCTTTGCATTGCTGAAGCCGCAGTCTTTATTATTGTATTTTTATCTGCATTTAAGTGCTATAATTATTACATTTATCATCGCTTGACCACAGCTGAAACAAGTAAGTAACTTCATCCATATATTTCCATATTCTGAACAAGCAGTATTTTTTTTACTCATTCACCTCAACCTTTTTTTTTTTTTTTTCCAACAAAAGAACACCATTATAACCATTTATTTTTTTATTTTACAGGTTTTACAGCTATGAACAATCTACGAAAATCACTCACCTCCTCTTATCTTCGCCACACTATTCAGTGTCTGTCATCCTCTATGATGGAAGAGGATAAGGAGGTTAAAAAGGATACGGAAGGCATCAAAAAAATGAAAGAGCTATTTTTCAAAGACAATGAAGATGCCATTGTAAAAATAAGGTCTGTCGTCGGGAGCGGACACGCCAGACAGCTTTCCAAGGATTTGCTTGGCACAAAAATTCCATCCGTTCGTGTCAGCCAAAAGGAATCCCATTTCTTGGGTGCCTTGGATATCGCTTTTCACCAAGGGTTGCTGCTAAATGACCTAAAGGGTGACGTTTATGCTAAAATGAACGCCATCCAAAAGCTAAAAGAGGAGATAAATACCTGGGACCAGAAAATATCAACTTTTGTGAGTGGCAAACAGATACTAGAAAAGCTTGTGTGCCGATACCCTAAACTGAAGCCAGAGAACAGATCTCTCATTGAAGAGGGCATGTTTGTAGACAGGCGACACATGCTTGAGCTGCAGAAGAAGAAGCAGATAATGGATCCCTATCAGCACTTCTTCTATTACTTACAGACCCAACCAAAGTACTTGTCCAAGCTTATCTGTCAGATGTCGGAACGGGACTATATCACTCTTACAGAAGGGCTTCTCCCCAGACTGTACAATAAGGCCTCAACGCCACGAGAAGAATATCATCTTGTGAAGCTTTTGGAAAATGCTATTCAGTATGAGGTCAAGCAAAAGTGTACCAATATCAAGGATATATTGGAAGAAAAATTGATGAGCATTAAGACAGCCTTTAGCTTTTACAGGCAGGCTGCAAAATGCAAAGTCCTCCACAAGAATCTCACTCCAGTGGTAAAGGAGATCGTTCAGTTACAATACTGGTTAATTGAGAAACCTTTAAACATACCTTACATGGCAGGCCGAGTCTTACGCTCAGTATTCTCAGATGTGCACAGTATACCTTATGGAATTAGGTATGTGGCAAAAGTCTTAAGACAAGCCCTGCACAAAAAGTTCCCCCAGGCAACTGAAGATGAAGTCCTGGAGACTCTTGGCTTTTTCATGTACCAGTATTTGCAGCCAATCATAGTTCTTCCAGGTGAAGCTGGCATATTTGAAACCAAAGTGGAAGCAGATTCAGGGCAAAAAGAGAACCTCATGGTCGTGGCTGCGCTTGTCGGTCACACCATGAGTAACATTCTCTTCCCCATGGAAAATGCAAATGCCGTCATAAAAAATAACTATGTGGTAAAAGACTACCCACATTTCAAGAGAATGTTTGAGGATGTTTTTAAAATTCCAGAACCAGAGGAGCAATTTGGCTTCAATGAATATTCTGACTTTATTTCTCTGATGAAGCCAAAGTTAAAGCTCCCTGTAACAGAAATTGTAGGCACACTGAAGCTGCTTTTAAAATATAAAAAAGTGGTCTTCCCGGACCAAAAGGACATCCTTAATAGCATTGTCAAGTCTCTTAGACCAGTTCCTCGTATTAAAGAGCTTCTTTTTGGTGAGGACGCAGTTGCTGCTCACAGAGGTGAGGATGTGAGGAAAATTGAAGCCTACCTCACCTTAGGCAGCAAATATATTCCACATAAAGAAAGGCATTTGACAAAATTTGCTGAAATAACGAAGCTCAGACAGGCAGTGGATGCCCTCAGCGCCAGATCCACATACTACCAGGACCAGATAGATCAGTACCGGAGGTTCTGGAACAGCTGCCTTGAAAACTTAATAAGCCAAAAGTCATCCAATACTGGTATGACCATGAACGAAAAAGGGAACACAAAAACGCAGAAGGAGACAGAGAAGCAAGAGGAGGTTAAGATATCGGGGCTGAAGGAGGAGAGGAATGAGGAGGAGAAGCAAAATAGGAAGAAGTGGACCTGGGTTCGTAAACTGGTCCGCCCAAAGTCATCCAATACTGGTATGACCATGAGGGAAAAAGGGAACACAGATATGCAGAAGGACACAGAGAAGCAACATGATATTAAGATATCGGAGCTGAAGGTGGAGAGGAACAAGGAGAAGCAAAATAGGAAGAAGTGGACCTGGCTTCGTAAACTGGTCAGCCCAAAGTCATCCACTAACGTCAGAAAGATAAAATATACTGCAGCAAAACTGCAGAACAAAGGTGTCATTACTGGCACCACAGGTAAGGAGACCAAGAAGCTGATGAGAGAATGGCTGACGATAGAAATTGAAGCGGATCACCAAATTAAAGTCAGCATCGGCGAAAGGTCTGTTCTTATTCACATTGCTGACATCGTAAAGCATCATTATACCAGACCACCAACCATGGAGATATTCTGCTATCATGTTAATGCCAGCATGTTGTTATTTTTGGTGTACAGCAAGCTGTATGTCAGACCAAACAACGCATAACTCACTGTAGCATCTGTGATTTACACTGGAGGGATTTCAATCGAGGGCATTACACCTGGGGGATTACACTGGAAGATTACACCAGAGGGATCCAGGGGAGGATCCCACTGGGAGGATTAAAATGGAGGGGGGGGGGGATACACTTTGGGGGATTCACAATGGAGGGATTACACTTGGGGGATTCACAAAAGGGGGATTTAAACTGCAGGGATTTCATTGGGAGAATCACACTGGGGGGGGGGGGGGATTTACACTGGAGGGATTTCATTGGGGGCATTACACTTGGGGGATTACACTGATTGGGGGGATTTACAATGGGAGATTACACGAGAGGGATTAAGGGGAGGATCCTACTGGGAGAATTTACACATGGAGGGGGGATAAACTCTGGGGGATTCACATTGGAAGGATTACACTTGGGGGATTTACACTGGAGGGATTTCATTGGGGGATCACACTGAGGATTACACTAAAGGGATTTCTTTGGGGGGATTACACTGATGGGGGAGATTTACACTGGGAGATTACACCAGAGGGATCCAGGGGAGGATCCTACTGGGAGGATTTACGTGGAGGGGGGAATGCACTCTGGGGGATTCACACTGGAGGGATTACACTTGGGAGATTCACAAAAGGGGAGGATTTACACTGGAGGGATTTCATTGGGGGCATTACACTTGGGGAATTACACTGGGAGATTACCCCAGAGGGATCCAGGGGAGGATTTACATGAAAGGGGGATACACTCTGGGTGATTCACACTGGAGGGATTACACTTAGGGGGTTAACAAAAGGGGGGATTAACACAGAAGGAATTCCATTGGGGGCATTACACTTGGGGGATCACACTGAGGATTACACTGAAGGGATTTCTTTGGGGGCATTACACTTGGGGGATTACACCAGAGGGATCCAGGGGAGGATCCCACTGGGAGGATTTACATGAAGGGGGGATACATTCTGGGGGATTCAGACTGGAGGGATTACACTTGGGGGAATTAACACTAGAGGGATCACACTGTCCATTACACTGGGAGATTACACAAGAGGGATCCAGGGGAGGATCTCACTGGGAGTTACATGAAGGGGGGGATACACTCTGAGGGATTCACACTGGATGGATTACACTTGGGGGATTCACAAAAGGGGGATTTACACTGGAGGGATTACACTTGGGGGATTCACAAAAGGGGGATTTACACTGGAGGGATTTCATTGGGGGCATTACACTTGGGGGGATTTAGACTAGGAGATTACACCAAAGGGAGACAGTGGGATAGCACTGGGAGGTTTTACACTGGAGAGATTACACTTGGGTGGGAATTACACTGGATGGACTTCATTGGGGGCATTACACCAGGAGGATCGGAGGGGGGGGTTTACATGAAGCGGGGTAAGATACACTGTAGTGGATTCACATTGGAGAGATTTCATTGGGGGCATTGCACTGTGAGGATTACACAGGGGGTGGTAGGGAATACACTGCAGGGGATTTACACTTGGGGGATTCACAAAAGGGAGGTTACTTTGGGGGGGGGGATTTACACTGGAGGTATTTCATTGGGGACATTACACTGAGGATTACATGGGGGGGGGGGATACACTGCAGAGGATTTACACTTGGGGATTCACAAATGGGGGGGTTACACTGGAGGGATTTCATTGGGGGATTACACTGAAGGGATTTCATTGGGGGCATTACACTGAAGGGATTTCATTGGGGGCATTACACTGAAGGGATTTCATTGGGGGCATTACACTGAAGGGATTACACTGGGAGGGATTTAGACTAGGAGATTACACCACAGGGGGATAGCACGGGAGGATTTACATGGAGGGGGGGGATTTCCACTGGAGAGATTACACTTGGGGGTTTCACAAAAGGGGGGTTACACTGGAGGGATTTCATTGGGGGCATTACACTGAGGATTACACGGGGGGGGGGGGGGGACGGACACTGCAGGGGATTTACAGTGGGGGATAACATGTTTTGAAGGAATTTGCCTGTGAGAGACAGTCTTGACTCATTTAAAATGCTAATTAAGTCTTACCATTGTGAATTAAGAATTTATTTGTACAGTATACATAATTCTCAATCATACAGTACAGGACACAGGCTCTATAGTTTCATATGGGAATGAAGGACAGCTAATAGCAAAAGTGTGTAGACATACTTCAAAGAGAATTATACAGAAAAAAATTATTAAACCCACAAGTGCTTTTTCTTACCACTACTATTCCTTTATATTGGCTATGGAAATGTACAAATGCAGCAATTTGGGAATTGAATGAAAGATTTAGCACTGGGAAACACTTTTTGAAAGACAAAAAGTGAATTTTATATACAACTCTATAGATCAGACCAAAATGAGGAGGAAAGAGGGACAGAGGGACTTTTTTTCCAAATCAGGGACAGTTGGGAGCTATGTATTTTTAACCAGGGACGTGTGGTGAGGTCAGTGGCTGGAGAGGCACTGGCTAGTATCAGAGCCAGATACACACAGGTTACATACGCCGCGAGCGTTAGAGCGAGAGCAATAATTCTATCACTAGCCCTCCTCTGTAATTCTAAACATGTAACCTGTCAACATTTTTAAAGCTTTGCCTATGGAGATTTTTAAGTACTGAAGTTTGGCGCCATTCCACAAGTGTGCGCAATTTTAAAGCGTGACAAGTTGGGGATCTATTTACTTGGCGTAACATCATCTTTCACATTATACCAAAAAATAAATTAAAAAAAAAAATAAATAAAAATAAAATCGGGCTAACTTGGGCTAAGTTTAGTGCAAATACAGTGTTACATAAAAAGTTGCAATGTGTCAGGTACCTTTTCCGAGGCCAAGATGCTGAGAGAGGCTCCCCTTGTGGCTAAGCGCAGTATACCCCTGAAGGTGGTACAGGGGGTATAGGGCTTAAAGAAGCACGGGTTGCCAGCAGGTTGAGAAGGCTTGAGCTGATGATCACTTGCGGACTTTGCTTGAGAAGACGACAAGGAGTAATCCGGACACTAGTAAAAGCCTGGCTGAGGGTAGAACACAGGAGAGCAGATTGGAGGCCAGCTGAGGGTCAATCACAGGTAAGTGATAAGCCAAGCCGGGGGTCAAACACTGGCAATCAGGCAGGTGCAAGTATAGCAAAGTCCATGAGCCAGGCCGGGAGGGTCAAACACTGGAAGGGAGATCAGAGCAGGTCAGGAGGCAAGCCAAGGTCACAACAGGAATGACTTGAAAGTATAACACAGGAACAGGGAAAAGCTGAAGACAATCCAGCAACTTGGGTCAGACAAAGGCAGCCTTTTATAGGCCAGCAGGAGGAACCATCTATCACATGATGCGCCTATGGCGCCCATTTCTTCTACTGGCAAGATTGCCAGTTTTTCTACGGCCTATTCTCTGAACACTATTTCTCTGACACAATGACAGCCATTTTATTCCCTGGGGTGTCTGCTAAAAACATATACTATATATATATATATATATATATATATATATATATATATATATATATATATATATATATATATATATATATATATATATATATATACATACATATATACATATATATATATACACACACATACATTATATATACATATATATATATATATATATATATATATATATATATATATATACATACATACATACATACATACACACACACACACAATGTTTGGGGGTTCTGAGTAATTTTCTAGCAAAAAAATTTTGATTTCTACATGTAGGAGAGAAGTGTGAGAATTGGCCTGGGTGGCAAGGGGTTAATTACCATAAGTAATATACAAATAATTATAATATATTTTTTTTAAGGTAATTTACTATATTTTCAAAAACTGTACTCAAGCAGGTGTCTTAACGGACAAATTACTGAAGTTGGAAGTTATAACTTCAAACCAGTAATTTCACAGTAAATAGATAAATAATAAATTATCTTATAACATATAGCATAATAATATATGATTTAGCTTGATTATAACAGTACCTTTTCAGCAGCAGAAGATTCTCATTCTCCATCTTAACTCTGAGAAAAATATGCAATTATGGGTAAATCTTCTACCCATAAACACGTTTTTTCCTTCTAATTAACCCCTTTCCGATCGGGTTCATTAGAGGAGCAATCAGTCTCCAGGGCGAGACCAATGATTTATGGTCTGGCCCTGGCGATCGCTCCCAATGAATGAAAACCTTCCCCTGCCTGTGTAAGTGTAAACACAGACAGAAGGAAGTGATGTCATCCCTCCTCGTGGAGTCTTTCGGATTCCAGTGAGAGAGAGGAGACATCTAAAACGTGAGTTACACCAACAGCACACTAACACCAGCACACATAGGTACACGGCAAGATATGACGGCTTTTCCGACGGGATTCCGCTCAAGTTTGCCTTGCATACACACGGTCGCGCAAAAGTTTGCTGAAATTACATCCGTCAAGAACGCGGTGACGAACAACACTACGACCAGCCGAGAAAATTAAGTTCAATGCTTCCGAGCATGCATCGAATTGTTTCCGGGCATGCGTAGGAATTTTGCGCATCGGAATTGCCACAGACGATCGCATTTCCGGATAGGAACTTTTCCCGACCGAAAAATTGAGAGCATGCCCTCAATCTTTTGCTGGCTGGAATTCGGCCAGCAAAAAAAAGATGGAGCATACACACGGTCGCATTTTCCGATGAAAAACTCTCATCGATCTTTTGCGGCCCGAAATTCCGATCGTGTGTGCGCGGCATAACAGTTTTTTTGGTAGAGTTTGAATCAGTCTCTAACAGTCAGGAGCTTTTTTACCTGTGAGTTTCACTAGTGTACCAGTAAATTTAGAAACCAAAATGTCAAATCGAAGGTACACTAGTGAAGAGGCCTACACGTTTCTGAGCATGACAGATAGTGAAGAGGAAGTCACTCATTTGTCAGATTCAGACTCAGAATACGAACCTGTGGACAACAGATAGCTCTGACAACGGAGTTGTGGTCCCTGCCAAGGTTAGGTGTACCAGACCCTGATCTTCTTCTGCTGTCATTGAGGTGCAAAAACCGCAGGTCCCTCGTATGGAGCAGAAAGCCAGTACTAGCGCCGCTATTCCTTATGGTGAACTGACAAGCACCAGCAGCCTAGTACACCCTGGTTGTAGATCCAGCACTGCAGTATCACGTGGTGACGTGGTGAGTGCCATAAGTGCAGTTCAAGCTGGCGAGGTGGCAAGCACAAGTAGTGTCCCGCTGCCACCAAGAAGAAGACAAACACTGGCCCGTCGAGCCCATAGTGCCCTTCCTGCTGCATTTGCCAATCCTAATTGGGAACCCACCACTTCTGCAGCACCCATACCTTCCCCCATTCACTGGCCAACCCAGAATTCGGGAGGAAACAGTTGAATTTACGTCACTTGATTTTTATTCGCTGTTTTTCACCGAAGATCTCTATAGATCTATTGTGGACCAAAGCAATTTGTATGCTGGTCAATTCATCGCCGCTACACCCCAGCTTACCCTTGCCAGAGAATGGAAACCAATTACAGTTTCCGAATTTAAGACCTTTCTGGGCCTATCCCTCCTCATGTGTGTAACTAAAAAGAGTGAATTGCGGTAATTTTAGTCCACTGACCCAATTCACCATACGCCAGTGTTCTCTGCTTCCATGGCCAGGGCACGATACGAGCAGATCTTGCGGTTCATGCACTTCAATGACAATGAACTCTGTCGTCCTCGGGGTGACCCTGGATACAATCGGCTAAAATTTGGCCCCTCGTAAACCACTGTGGGGCAGCACAGTAGTGTAGTGGGTAGCACTCTCACCTAGCAGTAAAAAGGGTCGCTGGTTCGAATCCCAACCACTTGCTTGGAGTTGCATGTTCTCCCTGTGCCTGCGTGGGTTTCCTCCGGGTACTCCGGTTTCCTCCCACACTCCAAAGACATGCTGGTAGGTTAATTGGCTTCTCTCCAAAATTGGCCCTAGTTTATGAATGCGAGTTTGGGACCTTGGATTGTGGGCTCCTTGAGGGTAGGGAGTGATGAGTGTCGAGTGCTGCGTAAATTGACGGCTCTATATGGGTACCTTAAATAAATAATGATATAATAGATGAGTATCTTAATGAGACACAATTTACAGGGATAGGGACAATTGTAGACACTCACTCAGATTGAATTGGATGGACTGGTGTCTTTATTCAACCTTACTAACTATGTAACCACTCCAACCAACGTTTTGCAGCCTTGTTTACTTCCCATCAAGTGGTCTGCGTTAATGAGTCCCTGATTAAGTTTTCTGGCCGCTTGTCTTTCAAACAGTATCTTCCCAGCAAGCGTGCCAGATACAGGGTCAAGATGTATAAGCTCTGTGACAGGGCCACAGGCTACACATATACTTTTATGGTTTACAAGGGAAAAAGATAGTCACGTAGAGCCGGAGAACTGCCCAGACTACATAGGGAGCGCTGGTAAGATTGTGTGGGACCTGGTGTCACCCTTATTCGGAAAGGGGTACCACTTGTATGTGTACAATTATTACACGAGCGTGCCACTTTTTAGTCACTTGTTTGATCAACAAATTGGAGCATGTGGCATAGTGCGATCTAATCGCTGAGGCTTTCCCCAGCAGCTTGTAGATTCCAGTCTTAGGCTGGGGGAGAGAGCCTGCTTGAAGTGTAATAACTTGCTCGCTGTGAAGTGGAGGGATAATAAGAATGTTTTTGTTTATTCCTCCCTTCAAGCAGACACAACAGTCCAAATTCCTACGGCGACTGGTGTTGTGGAGAAACCCCTCTGTGTCCACGAAAATAACCCTAATATGGGAGGGCTGGACCTCAATAACCAGTTGTTGGCGCCGTACCTAATCGTCCGTAAAGCCAGACGCTGGTACAAAAAAAGTGTCTGTTTATTTATTTCAATTGGCTTTGCTGAACGCTCATGTGCTATACAGAGCTTCAGGACGAACTGGATCCTTCTTTAAATTCCAGGAAGAGATTGTCAGTGCCCTTCTGTTTCCAGACAGTGCTTTGGCACAACTTCCCACCGCAAATGCAGTAAGCCGGCTGCATGAGAGGCCTTTTCCGTATGTCCTCGCTGGTACCCCTACCCAACGAGCCCCCTACCCAATGTCGTGTCTGTAGAAAGCGCGGATATAGGAGTGACACTTGCTATTTTTGTCCATCCTGTCCTGACCATCCTGGCCTTTGCATTGGTGAATGTTTTGAACGCTACCATGCACTAGTGGAGTTTTAGTGTAGGGTACAGCCCTGCACAGACTAGGACACACTTACACAGGGTCTCCAAAGATGCCATCGCATTATGGGAGACCCGAACCTGGAACCGTTACAGTTACAACCACTACAACTGTTAGTTTCAAGAAAAAAAGTGTAAAAAAAAATAAACTAAACTGAAAAAAAAAGTTAAACAAAAAATATAAAATAATAAACCAAAAATAGTTGTCATCTTATTGTTCTGCTCTTTTTTACTGTATTCTACAATGCAATGTTTTATTGTTACTATGTTTTATCATGTTTGCTTTTCAGGTATGTAATTCTTTTATACTTTACTGTTTACTGTGTTTTATTGTTAACCATTTTTTTGTTTTCAAGTACGCCATTTAGCTGCAGCACAGGTTTATTTATCCTTGACAGCAACAGCGCTTGCTCCCACGATATGTAAAGTCGTGACTCCAGCGCGGTCGGAGGTGATTTCACCACCACAGTAAAAAAAAAAAAAAAAAAAAAAAAAAAAAAAAAAAACATATATGCCGAAGCATGGGGGCAGGGGTGGAGGAGCGATTTGCTCCTCACATTAGGGGCGGATGCCCCCATGCTTTGGCATATATTTTTTAGGCACAGATTACGTTAAACAATGTTTTATTTTTACTATGTTTTATTGTATTTGCTTTGCAGGTGTGATAAGTCTTATGCCGCGTACACACGACCGGTTTTGCCGTCGTAATAAACTACAACAGTTTCTCCGAAAGAACTCCGACGTAATTCCATTCAAGCGGTCTTGCCTACACATGGTCAACCCAAAGTCCGACCGTCCAGAAGGTGGTGACGTACAGCACTTACGATGGGACTAGAAAAAGGAAGTTAAATAGCCAGTAGCCAATAGCTTCCGTCTCATACTTGCTTCAGAGCATGCGTCTTTTTTGGTCCGTCGGATCAGCATACAGAAATATTTAGAACATGTTCCATTTCTAGGTCCATCACAATTTTTGAAAAAAAAAGTCCGATGAGGCCTACACACGATCGGTATATAGGATGAAAAGCTTCCGTCTGACTTTTTCTGTCGGACATTCCGCTCGTGTGTACGCGGCTTAACTGTTATACTGTAATGTTAACTTTGTTTTATTATTAACCATCATTTGCTTAGCAGGTACGCCATTCAGCTGCATCACTGATTTATTTATCTTGACAGCAACAGCATTTGCTACCACGATACGTAAATCAGCGACTCCATCGCTGTAGGAGGTGATTTCACCACCACAGTTAAAATAAAATGGTGCATGTATGCCCATCATTAGAAGTGGGTGGATGAAGGGCGGTATTATAATGGCGGGCATACCCACCGATCAGTCTTTTTTTTGTTCAGCCCACAGGCTGCATGAAAAAAAAGAACATTACAATGTATGCCCAAGGACCAGCAACGTACTGGTATGTTGCTGGAGTTTGAGTGGTTATACCAGAATGATGCCTGCAGGTTTAGGTATCATTCTTTTCAGCCAGCGGTCGGCTTTCATGTAAAGCAATCCTAGCAGCTAATTAGCCTCTAGACTGCTTTTATAAGCAGTGGGAGGGAACATCCCCCCCTCCCTCTTACACGGTTTTCTCGGGGTCTCCTGTCCCAACAGGGAACCCTGAGAATGCAGCCGGAGGTTCCGCCAGCTGACCATAGAGCTGATCAGAGACCAGAACGGCTCCAATCATCTCTATGGCCTAATAAACCGGAAGCTATGAGCATTTCATGACAGGTTTCGCCAGATATAAACGGCGCCACTGGGAATTTGGCAAAGCATTTTATCACACCGATCTTGGTGTGGTCATATGCTTTGAGGGCAGAGGAGAGATCTAGGGTCTATTTACATTCCCTGAGTTAAACATAAAAATGATAAAAAAAAAAAAAATGAAATGAACAGTTTAAAAATATAATAAAAAAAAGGTAAAATAAATGGATTAAAAAATAATAATAAATAAAATGCAAAAAGCACCCCTGCCCCCCCGTGCTCACACGCAAAGGCACAACGTAAGCGTCGGTCTGGTGTCATATGTAAACAGCAATTGCACCATGCATGTGGAGTATCACCACGAAGGTCAGATCGAGGGTAGTAATTTTAGCAGTAGACCTCCTCTGTAAATCTAAAATGGTAACCTGTAAAGGCTTTTAAAAGCTGGTTTTATCTGGTACTAACAAAAGACTAACCATAATGTTCCTGAGAGACAATGTCTGGAAGTGACTATATAAGTAATCACCTTAAAACTATTATTAAGTTTCCTGTAATTCAACAACTAAAGTTATATATGAATATAGACCCATACTACAAGACCAATCCAGTTTACCTGACCGGAATCATTACACAGATCAGATACTTTGAGAAAAACAAAAGATTTTGAGAGAGTGCTCTTGCCGCTCTTTAATTACGGTGAAGCTCCACGAGAACAGTACCATTTTATTAAATTAATGGAATTTGCTCTTCGTGCTGAAGTGGAGGAAAAAATTCAACACATTGAGGAGATATCGCTTGATGAATCAAAAGTTTTGATAAACATTATTACACCGAGGGACCAAAGTACAAGAACATAGTCAGGGCAATGGGTACAGCAATACATCAGGTATTGATGATCCCTGAAAAACTGAGCTATCCAGTGGTGTCTAACACTCTACGGGGCATATTTCAAGGAATTTACAGGAGGCCCAAAAATAGAAAAGGCTATTTATATAGGCTAGCAAATTCATTTGTACAGGCCATATTCTCCTCTGTGCACAAGATTCCTTATGGGCTGCAATACCTAATAAAAGTCCTACATGAATGAATGATTTGTATAGCGCTGATCGAAGACTGCAATTCGGTGTGTAGCGTTTTATTTTCTCGCATAGGTAGTGAGGAGCGTTTCCGTATATGCATTTGTGGGTGAGGCAGAGGGTCTTGAAAGTTATCCGATTCTTTACGGTTAGCCAATGTAGGGTCCTCAGGAAAGGGGAGATGGATTCCCAGGGTTTTTTTTCCTGTTAACAGTCTTGCCTCTGTGTTTTGGATGAGTTGTAAGCGCGCAAGCTGATATTGGGGTATGTAGAGGGAGTTTGCGTAGTCGAGGCTGGAATTGATGATTGTTCCAACTACTGATGCTTTGTCCTCTTCTGGCACGAATGAGATGAGTCTACATAGCAGGCGGAGGAGATGGTGAAATCCGCTGACTACTGATCCTATTTGTGCATCCATTGACATTTCTGAGTCAAAAATGACTCCGAGACTCTTGGCTTTAGTGCTTGGTGAGATGGTCTGTCCAAAGTTGGTGGGAGTTGTCCATAGGGTCTTAGTTTTGGAATTTTGGTTTCCGTGTAGGAGAAGAAGCTCTGTTTTTGATCCGTTGAGTTTGAGAGAGCTAGTATGGAAATCTTTGAGAAAAAAGTTTCCATATGAAAGTAAAGATTCACTGTTGTGGCCTGTTGGATATTTCCTCTCAGAGTACTTCCGCACAGCCATAGAGGAACCAAATAAATTTAGCTACCGTATAGATAAAAAAAATCAAACAAGAAGTTTAACTTGTGGTTTGTGTCTCAAATCTTCCGCTCGACTATAACCTCCTTCGCTCCCTATAGAGATCATTCACCTGGGTTGGATGACTTTATCAAGCAAACCTCCCAAAAGCTCAGGGCATTTTTTAGGAGAGTTATGGATGTTCCAGATCCGGAGATAGAATTCGGCTTTACCAAGTACGCTGACGCCATACAGATTCCTAAGCTAACCATGAATGCAGAGGACATCATCAATATACATTCTCTGCTTTCTAAACATGAGAATTTTGTCTTTTGCCGCCACGGACATTTGCCAACCACATACCTTATGCACCGAGTCTATAAGGATATAGGGCCGGTGCTGCTTCTTAAGGATCTTGAGGACACTGATGGAGCTGTCTATGATGAGACAAGTGAAAAAACTAAATTCTCGCTATGTTTACTCAGCAAAGTTTCTCCACTGGAAGATTTGGATGTTGAAATGGAGAAAGCTAAGATTTCCAGCCTAAAACTAGCCCTAGAACTTATGGTTAAACGACCTAAAGAAAAACTCCTTGAGAGTCTGATGCCAGCACAAGAAATAATAGGAAGTAAAGCTTCCACCAGTACTGAACATGCACGCAAAAAAGGAAAATCCCATTCATCTAAAGACCATGACGCCTCCCAGGAAGCACAAATGCGCGAGGAACGCCTGCAGATTTTACAAAAAGCTGGTTACTTCACAGAGGCAGGAAACGAGCAAGAGTTCTTCAACCTACTTGCCGAAGAAATCAAAAACAAACATCTACTACGTCGCAAAAGAAAAAATCAGAGATAGAAACCAGCAAGCGGGCGTTAGAGGGTGTTAAGGGGACTTTTGAAAAGCTACAGAACAGGATAGACATTTACAAGACGTTTAGGAAAAACTGTATCAAGTACTTGGTCAGTGAAGAGTCAGGCATTGATAGAGAGGTCCAGAAGATCTATTATACCGAAGATGAGGCTGTTTTCAATGCAAAGAAACTATTTAAGAAAGGCGTCATAGTGAACACACAGGGGGAATTCTGTGAAATGGAAGAATTCATTTATGCAACAAATGTTGGTGAAAAGTTACGTGTCAATTCAGACACAAAATGTCAAATGGTCCCAATTGTGGACATAGTATATGCTTATCACAGCGATAATCCAACGATGAAGATTCACCACTATGACATCGATGTGGGAATGTTTCTGTTTCGCAGCAAACTGTCTGGTAGGATTGAATCCGCTTGAAGTGGAACATGCTGGCTGAATGACAAAAACCACGCACATTTGAGGTGGAGGCAGGAATCCTCCCTTCTGCACCATTGTATTCTGACAGCGGAGACCCTTGATTGGCTACATTGGGAAGGATTTTTACTAGGATGAGGTAGGGGGGCTATGGGCTAGTAGGGGGACTTGTGCAGGGAGGGGGAATTTAGAGGGAATTGGGCCAAGGGGGGGGGGGGGGGTTTGAGCTAGGAGAGGGTAGGGAGATTTGGGCTAATAGGGATGATTTGAGTTAGGAGGAGGGATTTGTGCAGGGAGATGGAATTTAGGGAGAATTGGGCCAAGAGGGGGGATTTGAGCTAGGAGAGGGTTATAAGATGAGCCGGAGTCCATGAACCTGGAAGCAAGGACAAGTGAAGATGGAAGCAGCCTTTGGCAATAACATCGCATCGCTGGAAGGCTTTGTTTCATATAATGTGAAAGTATGAATTGCATACTAGCACATTATGCCTTTGTCTTGCAGGTAAAGAAAATGCGGTTTTACAACCGCTTTAAATGGACTGTATTGCATTTATACAAAAATCACAAAAAAAAAAAAAATTTTTTAAAAAAATGCATAGGTGTGAACCAGGCCTAAATGAGGTATAAGTTAAAACCTGAGCTCACCACCCACACATCAACCCTCTTTGGATCTACCAACAACCATGTAGTGCAAGGCCCTCCCAAACTGGATACAAAGTGATTGATTAGTTTAGGCGGGTCCTGACATTATAGTTTGCATAAAGAGTGAACGATCAACTAACTTTAGATCTACCCAGTCAGATTGTAACCTGTATGGTAATGTAAGGTTGTAGAATCATCTCTTCCCAGGAGCCAAGCAAGGCGTCTTTTGGCTCTTCCTTCCCAATCCTATTATTGCATTCTGTACTACATAGAATCAGACAGAAGTAATAGATGATGCAGAACAAACTCTAGCTCACTGGTATCACCATTTATCATGGAATCATCAGTAACCCACAAGTATATTCTCAGTTGCAAACATACCAACAATGATAATTACAGAAAGGAAGCCTAATTCCACTTTCACATGAATGATCCGATCTGCCTGTCAGTTTTTCATCCAGTGGATCAGATCGGCTGGCAGTCGGGCGTAAAATGGACAGGCAGTCCGTTTAAATCAGACTGCCCATAGAGGAGAGCGGGCTCTGTCCATAAGGGGAGTGGCCACGGACCAGCCATCCCTGCTCAGCAGGGATCAGCAGACCAATTCCCTACTGAGCAAGCAGATCACAGGCAGAGTCCCCCCTGTGTAAAAGGACCCCAAGTCCTGGTTCAAACCAGTGCAACTTTGAAGTCACACTACTTCAGCACGACTTCATGTACAGCTTCCTGACATCTGACTTCATTCAACAGATGTCAATGCAAGTCGTGCAGCGATTTGAGGGGTTCCAGCTCCGCAAATGGGGTGTGGCTTGTCATGTGACTTTGAACTGTCAAGGCTAAAAGACACGGCCGCTATGGGTCAGTCAATGCTGTGTATTCATATGACCGGATCAAG